>CM056605.1:24717671-24809116 GCA_029721355.1 Tegillarca granosa
ATTTTAATGACCAATTTTATTCTAAAACTTTTTTAAAAAGCCTGAAGAAGATTATTTTCCCCTCTTCCATAACTTATCAAAACATTTATAAAGGGATGTGATACAAAAATACACCTTATCTGAATAAAAGTTAGGCGAATTTGAAATGTTAAAGCGTTTTGTAAAACTAGTTGTGCCGAAAATTTTCTTTTTTCTTTTTTTGCTTGACTAGTTGTTCTATCATAAAACTGTAATGTGTTTCTGGTTGTGTTTGTTTGCTTTTTTATTATAAGATTTTTAAATATTCCTTTTTAATTTTTCACATTGGAAAAATCAAATAATCAGATAATACCGTACTTAAAACTTCTAAAATATTCTGAAAATTAAAAATCGAAAATCGAAAATTATACAAAAAAATTTATATACGTTCTTAATTAAATATTTTCAGCCATACATTACCAGCTGAGTAAGTATTGTGTTTAATATTGACCATGTATATTGGAACATCTATAACTTACCCCCTTGTTGTTTCAGATATACTCTTCATACCTGTTAATCCATATGGTAATTTGAAATGTTTATTGTGGCACATTTTTACTTTTAAATAGACTTTCATATATAATACGATACGGCACGCCATTTTAAAAAAAGATTATATGTTCCATTTCCAATGTATCTTCCAAAACTTTTCCATTTTACAAGTCCTAAAAACCCAGCGCTAGCTCTCTTCTTTTTCTTTTGTGAAGCATTTTCGTCTTGACTGCAACTTTTCTTATGATTTGTTTATATGAGTGCTTAAGAAAAAAGCTTCAAATCACAAAGGCATACTAGTCCCTATCATATTTTAAAACTTCGACATTCGTAATTATTCAATCATCGATATAAATACCTTGCTTTTTTGGAATAACAATATCTTCTATTTCAATCTGTTTGATTTATTGTTTATTTTAAATGTCTTAGATGAAGGAGAGAAGAAAACCACAGTTGAATTAGTGTTTTTTGTAACAGTATCAGGAGACGTTGAAGATCAGAACAGCGAACTGTATAAAAATCTTTCACTTATGTTAAAATTCATAGTAAGTATGGCTAATATTTTTTCAGTTATATACTCTCACTATTGGAATACATTGTAACAGGAATTAAAAATTATAACATACAATGTTCGGAATGAAAATTAAAAAGAAATGTCATAGTCTAAACTCTATATGTTGAAAACGGTGAAAAATGCACTCGACGAAGACACAATGTCAATTATACGCTAGCAAAGTAATCCTTAAAGTCGCAATGCCAGGACAAATAAAATTATACTTATACTGAATATAAAAAGCACCCAGGAATGTATTGCAAAACAAACAATTGTACCATTTGTAGGTAACAAAAAGTTTGGACATATTGTCTAAACCCATTTTATTTAAGAATAGGCTTTATACGTTTCCAATTTTTGAAAGTCGTTTAATCATTGACCATTATTTCTTCTATTTATATTTAAGCTTATCGCCTTCTACCAACAACAACTTCCTGGTTCGATTATTTAAAACAGTTTTTATAATGTATGTACGGTAAGTAGATTAAAATCATTGTTTTACAACTGCAATTGTTAGCCGTATATATATTTATCATATGTTGAGATATATTTAACAAAAACAACCTGTTAAATTTTGATGTGCCACACGTTCAAACTCGGAACATCATTCCTCTTCAGTGACACTAGGGGTAGAAAAGTTAATAGATAAAAAACATAAGCCGAACTGTTAATAAATACAAAGTTCCAAAATTATATAAATCTAAATCCAGCTAAGAAATGCTTGACATGAGGGAACAAATCTTAATTTTTATCATATTTCTAAAATCAAGACTGCTGTAAATTTTGTGTACATGGTACATTCTGCCAGCAAAAAAGTACTTGCTAAGCGAAGCATTTTTGGTAATCTTTACTTAAATATCCAAAGGCATGTTAATACTCTTATATTTAAGCAAATAATCTGTAATTTGTACCTGCTGGTTTGTTGTTTACGTTTTTGCTTATAGGTTGATAAGTGTGTATGATTAAATGAGAAAATGCATAGTGTGGGTTGTCGATTGAATCTAGAAAATACGGTCCAGTGTGACTGAATTAGATAAAACTGAAGTGATAAAAAGTTCTAATCGAACAGATGTTAAAGGCTTGATCCTATTTTTTTGGGCACAGACTTTGCTTAACTCTTTTTCGCACCTATTTTCTTTTCTTTGTTTTAATTTTTTGTTGATTTAAACGTTTAAAGAGAACGTTATACTTAAACGACCTCAAACGTTTCAAAAGTTTATGAAATAAATACACGTAAAAGTTATCAAAATTAAGTCATGGACACAACGTTATAGCATATTACTTCATATTATTTGTTGTTGTTTTTATATAAAGGACAGTATGGACGTAAAAATCAATGGTCTAATATATGTGTATGTTTTTCTGTTTTTTTCTCGCTTATTTTTCACGTCCAATTTTATTATAAACAATTTAATAAATAATATAATTAAAGCTTATATTTTTTTAATAATTATAATTTTTCAAGAAAAATCCGCTTTTTATTTGTTAGTCGAGGAAGTTTAATCGTTACCCATGACATAATAACAAAAAATAGTCCAGGTGTAGATGTTGACACGAATATAAAGAATTACTGGAAGATGTTGTTGGCGGAAGAAGAAATATAACATACAAAAACCAGACATTACCAGTGGTGTCTGTCACAATAGAAGGAACAACAGGTAATGTATATCCCAACATGAGGAATGTAGTTCAAAAAATGTATCAAACGTATTGTGATTTTAATTAAGAGGTACAATGGAATTAAATATCTTATACCTTATAAAAACGGAATATATACACAAAAAATGAAAAAAACTGATTGGTACTTTAAAACATTTTCACAAAAAAAAGTTGGCACCTTTATAAAAGCTCTCAGAATATTGATTACAAATCCTGAACTTAAGAAATATATCTTCTGGCTTTATCGTTAACAAGTTATTTGAAGCAAGTAATAATTATATGTCCATTTAAAAATTAAATACCAATGATAATATTTATTTGAACAATCAAAACAATAGATAACACAAAACTTAAACTACTGACGACATTTTTTTCAATAATCAATTTGAAATAAGGTGGTCCTATCATGTAACCAGCATAAGGAATTACTTCTTCTCAATAAAAAGAAATTCAAGACCGATCTTGTAAACAAAACGATTTTGCATTATAATTCAGCCAACATTTGCTTCTTGGTCTTATGGACAACAATACTGACAGATTTCAAAATAGTTCAATTTGCAACATACGTTCCTTATTTACAAACATTGAACAAAAAGTCAATATCTTAACCATAAACTAATTTTTTTTATCTTGTCTTACTCTTTTCTTCATTCATCGTTGTATTCATTATGTGTGTGTGTGTGTGTGTGTGTGTGTGTTCTACTAATAAGGTTTGGTTTCGATAAACTTTTCAGTTCTTGAATCATGTTTAAATATCTAATAAAAATACCTGTTAAATTTTATGTACCATATGTGCATATTTCGGAAAATCATTCCTCGTAAATGACACTAGGGGCCGAAAAGGTTGACTATTTAAAATCATAAGCCAAACAGTTGAAAATAATAAATCCAAGTGCCAAAATTATTTGAATCCAAATCCAGATAAGGAATAATTTGCATGAGAGAACAAGCCTTAGTTTTAATCATGTTTAAAAAATTAAGATGGCTAAAAATTTTGCTACATGGTATATATTTTAATGGTTAATAATATTGACAAATTATATATGCCCTTATTATGTATATTTTTGCAGGAATCTACGTTCACAGTCATAGGTTCACTCTATTCTTGTATAAAAGCAATATATAATAAATAATAATATAAAGATGTTTTATAGATTCTTTTCAGGTGATTGAGGACTTAAAGAAATGTATAATTTTTTGTTGAGTGCATGTATTATGTTGCTTAAGTTTGTTAATGGTTTGCCATGTATCGTTGCTTGTGCATGTTTAATATCCAGAAGTAAATTAAATATAAACGCTTTTATTATATTACTCAATGCATCAACCTAGACCCCTATGTCAGACTAAATGTCGGGGCTGATGTAAAATTACAATATATAATATTTTTTCAAACGTTTTATTGTCATACTATTTGGCAGGATTTACTTTCATTGTCGTTATTGTAAGTTAAAAAGTGTTTTGACAATTCGTTCTAATGTATCGTCACATTGCTTGCTGTGTTAAGTTTTAATGTCATTGTAACAATAAAACACAAACTGCCAGATACTATAATACTGAAAACGAGTATATTTGTATCATTTTTTTTTTTATTAAATTATAAACAAATTAAATACAATGTAACCCATCCAAGAAGTCATTCAAAAAGCCAATCTTAAAGTCATAAGTGTTATCTTGATAAAAGCGAAAGTAGGTTTATTAAGATAATTTACCACACCCGTAAAAATAAAAATACCTTAACTATACATAATTATGTGATAAAAAATATTAAAGTTATTAACTGTACTGCATGAAGTTATGCTCTAGAATAAGCTGTCTTAAAGTCGAAGGCTTTCTCGGTTTTTAATACAGTCTAATTCTACTGCATAACTTAATGTAGTATAGTCAAAACGAATATCATTCCTTGTATATACTGCATTTAGCGAAAAACAATGTGAATGTAAAATATTAATTGACAAGGCAGGTAAGACTTTATGTATCATGCATTTATATTGCTTGTTTTATATTGTATTGTTCTTCTTGTTTCTTATGTCTTTTGTTGTGTCTGTTTTGTCATGTTTATGAATAAATGGCTGTAAAGCACGTGCATATTTCATGTTATCAGCTACAAATGTCAACACTCCATTCAGACAAATTCAAGGTAAGCTTCTTAGTATTTTTAGTGTATCATATTGAACTTAATAAAACGAGGTGAGTGGACATTAATTCTTAAAATGTTGATTTTAAATGAAGAAACAATTCTTCATTGGTGGTTAAAATAGCCGATTAATTTGTCTTGTTTCGTTATTTGTAGTTGAACAAAATAATCAATTAATCAGGGATAACTAGAAAAAAATATTTTTCTTATTTTTGAAGTATTTTACTTTTGTATAAATTTACATTGGGATATAACTTTTAAAATGACATTTTAGTGTGGCATATTCTTTTTTTCCCTTGCTTATAGGAAGTGCATCTTTATTTGCAAAGTATTTGTTGGTTGTTTGGATGAACGTTGTTTACGTCACACCAGCAATTTTTTCAGCTTTCCATGACAAGACAGTTTTTATCAATTTAAAGGATTAATCTTAACACAAGTTCGTGAGTTGCGTGGGTGTGAAAATGTTTTCGGGCTTCATTGTATTAGTGCGCATTTACTTTATGTGGACCTAAAAAGTGCGAGCAGATATACATCACAGACCAATTAGTTCATTAAACTGATACCGAGCTAACGGTAACCAGTAAAGCAAGGAAAAACCTTTCTCACTTGTGGTCGCGCAGGATCGAACCCATAGCAATAAGACACATTAAATTTGAAGGCTAACACCTTGCCAATTCAGAACAACGACCCACATAGGTTGTTGGTTAATCGTTTAAATATATATTTTATATGAAAATGTTTGAAATTGATTCCTTTCAATCCATTGCAGTTTATGGCATCTATTTTACTTATTTAACTTTTTCATTTGTTTGTTATATACAGATTTGACAGAAGAAACTATTTAATAAATATATATTAACAAAATATTTAATGACGTGGAGAACATAAATAGTTGCACAAATGCTAAAACTACAGTTAGTTGTTCATTGTATCGACACTGCATACATATAAACAAAATGGTCTTGGATTACAGGTGGGTCTACCTGATTTTATAATGTGTGTCATATACCATTTTTGAATGTATTTTATGAATAAATTCAAAGATATATATTGTTATGTATCATTTTGAATGTATTTTATGATTAAATTCAAAAATGGTATATGAACATAAGTAACAATTTTTATAGGACGTATTACTTTGGGAACCATGGACGCCATGAACCATTGTAGGCATAATTGTTATAAAACTTTTTGACTTCAGTTTCTTTATTTTCTCATTTTTTTCCCTTAAAATCAAAAATTGTTTTCACTCATTATGGCCTTATGTAGACATATTTAGATTTACACGTCATATAAAATTTCCATTAAGTTTTCAAAATTCAAATATACAATTTTTAAAGATTAACCCCCCCCCCTCCCAAAAAAAAAAAAAAAAGATTTGTGAAAAAGAACTTTGATAGTTACAAAGAATTTGCTTTTATCTATGACAGATGTTTGATAGTTAACGTAATGCAATGCTTGCAAACAGAACTCTTAACTATGTAAAATGTTTTCTGAGGCAGACATTTTACACAGTTCCAAGGCCGTGGAAAGCAAATATTTGATTAGTCCAAAACTCCTCTGACCCTAACACACTTTATGCCTGGCGGCGGTGGGTAGGGTCAGAACATTTATAAATTATTATTATTATTATTATTATTATTGGTTTCAAAGGTCGCCGCTTCATTTCGCTTCAAACTTTAAAAATAAATGGTACTGTAGAAAAGTTATTAACACCGATCGATAGAGAAAGGATTTGCCTTCCATTTAAAAAAAACTGGAAGGAGGTAGGCAAACATCAACACTAATGAACTTGATCCGAATTCTCAAATCAGCGGCAATGGCATCTATCTATAATATACAATATCTTTAGGAAAGGAACAAACCATTACAATTATTTTTGCCTATAAATACTGATTAACAATAAAAGATAGGGAGGTTTAGTCGCTTTATATTCAATACACTTAAGTGTATTGGAGATTTTAATAGTGGCTGATTATATTAACACCATCTTCAGTCAAACCGACCACTGCGGTAGTTCAGTTGCTAGTGTGGTAGAGTACTCGCTCCGTAAGTGAGAGCCCGTGGGTTCGAAACCCGAGCGGGTCAGACCCAAGAATTGTAAGTGGGTAGTGGCTGTTCTTTCGCCAAGCGCTCAGCATTACGACATAAAAGTCACGGTTCTATTGGATTGGAACTTAAAATAAACGAGGTCCCGTGTTCGAAAGGCGTGGCACGATAAAAACCCTGATGCCATCGCGCAAAGCACAGGCAAACTTTCGATATTTTCGCATATACTTGGCGACGTCTCGATATAAGTGAAATATTCTTCACTGGGACGTTAAACACCATTACTCAACTGAACTCTTAAGTTAAACCGAAGATAATTCGCATGTTATATGATATATATAAATACTTTAAAGGACATTTTTATATATTTTTCAGAATATGAATGGACTATGAGATAAAGTACATTATATATCTCGTCAATGAATTTTGGAATACGTACTGGTACCTGTGATTCACCAGATACTTCGATATTGGACTTTGTCAATTGAAGATACGTAACAATTCTGAAACTAGATTGTGCTGATGTGTTCGAAATTATAACATTCAATTCTAACACTAAGCAATAGAATGTTCTGGCGAAGTGAAAGTATCTGCACACACATGCTTGCCACCCTGCCAAAAGACTATATATTGTGTTGGCGGAACCATAAAATTCTTGGTCAATTCATTCCAAAATTCTGAAATGTGTTTTTGTTACGGAATTGTAAATATCTGAAAACATAGTAACCCAAATAAACAAAATCTTGTTTTTGATAAATGATATTTATCTCGGTCATCCAGTTGGAACTAAGCTGCATTAAGTTTTTCAATTTTCTGAATTTTTTTCGATTTTCTAAAAATATATTTTTTAAAAAATAAATATCCTCTAACCACGATCCGTGAGGTTCATTTTCTAAAATTTCATTTCTTTTAGCTGTAAATAAACGGAATCCTCTGACCGGTTGGTCAATGTTTAACGATGGTAATTATGAGCTTGGAGCATGCGCACGGATGTACGGAAAATCCCATGAATCGAAAGTGAAACATGACAAATTGCATTAATTGTCTGTCATTAATATCCAGATGTATTTAAAATGGTGTTATGTATCCCTTACTAAGTCACAAATGACAAATTCAACGAAGTTCTGTGTTTAATTTATCGTATTTCACCGTTTTTAAAGTTGTGTTTAAATGACCCGTGTTTTGATGACGTAACCATGTTCTAATATTAGATCCAAAATGCTGCATCTCGCTGGGTAATTACTGTAATTTCTGTATTTATTGAAGCTTTTATCGTTGAACCAAATGTAACATTGTTCATTAGGAACATCATTAATTAGATTAGCGCCGTTTTAATTTTTTGTTGGTTTTTTTTTTTTTTTTTTTTTTTTTTTTTTTTTTTTTTTTTTTTTTTTTTTTTTTTTTTTTGGAAAACTTAATGCAGCTTTAAGGAATATAAAAAAATGACCGAATAATGAACATAGACAATAAACTTTGTTGTCGAAATTATATATATCGGTTCGACCTAATGTCGAAAATAGATATACGACTGTGTATTATGATTGTGTTGATAGCAACGTGAACATCTTAAGTAATTAAATGTAAACCCAAAATGATAAATATACGAAAATAAAATCTTGGACTTAGAATTAGATGTTTGTCCTATTTTTATAAATAATATATATTTTTAGGATTTTCTATTCATTGTTTGGCTTTGTGTTAAATTGGACGATTTAATGAAATATTACTCACATCAGGTATTGAAAAAAGAGCATCATAATCAAAGGGAAACAACTCGTAGTATGAAAATATATACATGTAGATATATAACACAATACCTGTTAAATTTTGATGTGCCATATGTACACATTTCAGCAGAGTTGTCTTTTTTTGTTGTAAATTTAATATATCAAAATAGACAAAAACCACATCTAGTGCAAAAATGTAACAAAAGAAGAAGAAGAAGAACCGCATAACCTTAAAAGGCTTATGTATGATCCGATCAAGATTTAAACCCCTAACTTCCCGCTCTCGGGGAATAGTTTCAGTGATACAAACCATATAAATGATTCTTAAATTTTAGTAACAAAAGACAATAAAAAGAAGGGTCGTGAAAATGAGAGTCTCCCCTGAACAAGTGATTCAGGCCGACAACTAAGTTTTGTTGAATTACATAGATGGTGTTTAATACCCCAGTCAAGATTTAGCACTCGAGGTGGTCAGTTCAGAAATGAAGGAGGAAACCGAAGTATCAGCAGAAAACCACCAAACTTTCTCAAGTATACTGACAAACTGAACTTTGTCAAGTTCATTGACAAACCGACCTTTGTCAAGTATACCGACAACTCGACCTTTGTCAAGTATACTATCAAACCGATCTTTGTCAAGTATACCGATAAACCGTCCTTTGTCAAGTATACCGACAAACCGACCTTTGTCAGGCAAACCGATAAAATTCCTCTCATTAGAAACTTCTCGAGTGAAATTCAAAACCAGATGGTATAAGGCGCTGTGACCCGTAAGCGCCCGCTTGAGATTACTAAGCCAGCGAGGTCCCCATTTTAAACGCGCAATGAAAGCAAAATCATTATTCAATAAATTTTTATGTTAAAAATAAATGTTTGTTCATTTAAATGTGCGACACCATCATCAAGTTAGCATTATATTTTATGAATTATGTTTAAAACATTCTTGAATACAAAAGCCTTATAAGAATAACATTCTAGGATGTTTTGGAAAAAATGCATTTTCAGAAATAAAAAAAAATGAAATTATACTTTTTTAAAAAAAAAAAAAAAAAAAAAAAAATCTGCTTGAATTCACAATGAACATATTCCAATATCTATTTTTCTCAATTATTTAGTACAAAAGATATTTTCGTGAAATATTTACCACATATTTCAATTTCTTTCAATCTTAAACCTGCCATAAATCACGTTATTTTTGCAAGAAAACTTTTTTTGAATTTTTATGCCAAAACAAGACTTATTTCATGATAGAGATCAAGATAGATTGATTGACTATTGGATTTCCCTACCCATGTCACAATCAAGTATATTTCATTATATCTAGGCCTCACCAGCTCTAGGCACAGTTTGAAAAGTTTTGACCGTTGTATTACGCTGTTTTATCTCCTAACAATTTAGCTTTTTGTCTAAAGTGTCTTATTTGTAATTTCGAATGGCTAAGGCCGATAATGCCGTCACGGTACGGTATGTACCTCAACCATGGCTAGATGCACTTGCAAAACCATAGTATAAAAGAAGAATTTAAATGAGACCATAGGGGTAACAGGATTTTATTTTCAGACAATAATTGTTTATACATTACTAAAAATCGCAAAGTCATCTTCAGTATTTTTTTTTTTTTTTTTTTTGGTTACATTTTGTTAAATTATTTATGGATTAACTGTTTTTATGTGTGCAAAGATAACAGATGCAATTTTATGTTTCTCCCCTCCCCTCTGCCACAATGAAATAGCCCACTTCTCGTCACCATGCATTGGTTAATTTAAGAAGATTATATGAGGACCAATCAAATTTTAGTTCACTCAATACTCCCGGGAAACTTCCCGCGAAGCACATTGTGAAGCTGTCAGGTAAGTTGTCAACAGTGTTTATTTTTCTTCGTTTCCTTAAAAAAAATTTCGGCTGATGATGTTCTTGTTTTGATATTTTTTCTGAAGTTTAATCGTAAACCAACGTATGTATTTTATCTGATCGCTTTTGATTTTGTCTCCAGGGTCATTTGGAATTGAAAATCGTGAATATGCAATCACCTTTTCTTGATAATAAAAAAACAAATTGACAATTTAGGTCCTCTAGGTAAAACAATTCGGTAAAAATTGTTTCTATGACCGACCAACATAATTGATAAGCAAAAGACTTTCAAGTACATGGGAGTAAAGTTGATTAAAAAGTATGAGGTTTTTATGAAAATGCGGCGTCAAGGATTTCTGTGATTTACTTGTCTAAAAATGCGTTTACATGCGTGAAATTAGGATTCTAGGAACATTCACACGATAACATTCACACCATCGTGTAAATGAGTTGAATATTGTTTAATGTGAACATTGGTGAACAGTATTCAACTAAAGCCCATATGAGCCCCTCATTTGCTTGTGCACAAAATCTGCTGCACAGATATTTGGCAAGGGACTCAATCCTTCAGTCTGTGCAGTATTCCTATACTGTCAATTGATTTGTTATGACACTTTACTGAATGACAATTTAAAATGTGTTAAAGTAGTTTCAACACCCAAACCAAAAATATCCTGAAACAAGACTTCTATAATTAGCTCCTAAATAGCGAAATATGCAAATAAGTAACTAAAATTAACTTATTCTTTGAAAATCTTCTCTGAAGCTACTGAGCCAATCTGAACCATATTTACTGTAGAAAGTCCCTGGTTAATGTAGTTTCAAATTTGTACCAATCAACTTCTTGCAACATCCAAGATGGCTACCATTTCTATAAATAGCAAAAAGTGCTAAATGGTTATTTCAGGTTTAATTATCAACCAATTTCATTCAAATTTGATTATATGTATAGAGAGTAGATAGATAGCCATTTGACATAACAGGATTTTCCCTCACTTTTATAATTAGCTCGTAATTAGCAGAGCACTTAGCTGACTTCCCAAGTGGAAATGGACATTTTTAACTTAATTGGCCAGTTTTCATTATTAGTTTTAGATTGTGATTTAATCATTGACCTGTATGTTTGATTATATCCTAATTTTAAAAATGATTGTGATAAAGATTGAAGTTTATCTTAAAATCATGCAAGAAATAAGTTCTATTTTGTTGTTTAAATTACATTACAGATGCTAGCAAAAGTACTGAGTGCAAAATTTTGGTTTTCATCAGATGTATACATGAACTTAGCAATAAAAACGGGTCTAAAAGACAGGTAAATCAAGATTCTGTATTTTCATATAAATACACTTATACATGACAGAGTAGATAAAAGCTTTTTTTTTTTTCAGAATTAAGGGTCAGTGAGACTTCCTTTTGTAACTCCCACCCCCATTAAATTCTGTGTAAAATTTTTGAATTTTTTCACAGAAAAGTTCAAATTGGCATGATTTCATGATTTTTAGGCCTTTTCAGTTAAATTTTTGTGGAGGGTTCAAAAGAAGTCTTTCTGTCAAATAGATAACCAACACATTTCTTGAATCTTGCATTAATTTTGACATCCCATCCATATGGAATATTGTACTACCTGCTTTTTCAGTGGTTTTGTTTGCCTAAAATTGCTACCGAATAAAGGTAGTTTCCCCTTCAGAAATAAGACTAAAATTTCCTAATTTGACCACTAAAATTCCCCAAAAGGCAACAGTGACACACAAATCCAGTTGTCCAAGACTGTTCTGACACACAAAAAAATGTTAGATATTGTCACAATATAAGATTTTGCAATGAATTTCAAAATTCTGAGCGTAATTTGTGACATTGAAGGGTCCAAATTTTCCCAATCTGAAAGTTAGAAGGTAGTTTTTAAAAACCATAGCAAAATCACTGTTTTTTTTTCAACATCACAAAAATAGGACAGGGTTTGACTTGTTCACCTAGTGACAGGATGATGTGACTGGGGAGTAGTGTCCTAGCTTGTCTATATCCTGCCTGAGCTAGCACTTTAAAAACAGTTGCCATGAGTATGTGCAAATAGACATTAGGCAGGCTGTTATACACAACACATCTCCTTCATACAATAATTTGTTTTTAAAAAACCTTTCATTACAGTTTGCTGAAAAACTGCTGATGTGACATTAAACAACATCATTAGAACCTGAATAAGGATCAGTGATGATCATATAGAAAAGGTTCTTGATGTAACTGAAACACATGAATTAATGCACATGTGTTCACACACTAGAATTTGTGAAGAATATATAACTAGAAATATTTAAGGAGTAGAAAATTTGAGGTTTTGTACGTAATACATTTAGGGAGAAAAATTTGTGGAATTGAGATAACTTTGTAATTTAATTCATACATGGCCTTGGAAGTTAAAAAAAAAAAAAAAAAACCCTTGACATTTGACTTTTTACCAATCCATGAAAATAGTCAAATTGAATCCCACCTATAATATTTGTTAGTGTTTAATACAAAAATGACTACTTTCTTGCATTACTCATATATTTACAATATATTTATTTCTGATGTTTTATGTTTCAGAGTTATTGATGATTTTTAACAAACAGAATGGAAACAACACTGAAGATGAACACAAAATTATTATGATCAACAAACAATTAGATATAATGAGAGCTCAGCCTGAAAATCTTTCACCTTGGGATGTTTATATGTGACTTTTTGCATCCATCACAATCATACAGGTAACTTAAAATATATAGATAAAATGCTCACTTTTGCGTTAAAAACCCTGATAAATGACACTATTTATGCCGTCAGATTTTGGAATTCTTTAGATTTTAAAAATTTCAATTGCATATCAGTTTGAAATATATTTATTTAAAAATTGGGAAGGATAGGGATACAACATGTCAGCCATGCCATTTAAAGATGATACTCAGTATGCTATAAGAACATGCTACTGGAAACAACATTAATGGTGTACCAGTGTAGCTCCAACTATCAATGATACATTTAAGCAGTGTTCGAAATTAGCCATGGACCGATGGCCCGAGCCTATGATAAATACTGTCTGTCTAGATTACACAAAAATAAAGAGGACCTATAGTTTATGACAAATACTAAGACTGTATTGTAAAAATGATAAAGGTATATTTTTCTCGCTTCTTTATGAATTTTGCTACATCGATTCAAAACATAAACAATCGTAATAACTAATCGTAGTTACGTAAAGGCTTGCTGTGAATAAGAGAGCTGAGAAAAATCGAACATTTATATGATTTAGTTCTGGGTGATACTAAATTGTGTCGTCCAGCCAGAAAAGTTTTCGTCCAAGTTTGCTTGGAAAAGTATTGTCCATGAAATCGTCAATCAGAAAAATATTGTACCAATTTTTAAAATAAAGTATATTCATAATTTTTTTATGATTCTTGGTGTACATTCAAAATTTCATAAACTTTGGTGCGATGCGAAACTGGCAGGACGAAGTAAAAAAAAAGGTTGTATTTTGGATGACACAATTTCTCGCTGGACAACACAAATTAGTACCACCCTTTAATTCTACAACATGGCCGAACCGCGGTCGTCAAAATTCAGTTTCTTAAAAATTTTTGAAGGGGCAAAGCTAACTTTTTGTTGACAAATTGGAGGAAAAAAACAAATAAAAAAATCTTGTTTTTTCACATCTTGCATATTGAGAATTTTACTGAAAATGGGGTCAGCTTTGCTTTTGAGGCTTTTAATTTCAAAATTTTTCCCAAACCCCCATTGTCTATGATATGCTTAAAACTAGTTTCACACACTTTTAAGTGTATGACATGTTTTTTTTTTTCAAAAGTTTGATAGTCAGTGTTGAATTATTATATCATGATACTTGTTTACATTCTGCAATTGGAACAAGAAGGTTGTGATTTGGAAGTACCGTAAATCCCCGGATATAAGACTACTTCGCCTATAAGACGGGGTGGGATTTTCCCGTCATTTTTTATGATTTCAGGCGATACTGCACCTATAAGACGACCGTGATTTTCAGACAAGGTCATACTGGTAACGGTATTTGATGCTACCAATCGGACCATAAACTTTCCACCAATTTTCGAATAATGTTTATATTTTTTATTTTTAATACCGTACTTGTGAAATTAATTTCTTTTGCCGTTCGATTCTAGTTTAATTTTGAAAAAATCAGAAAACGTAAAAAATAAAATCAGATGCCAGAACATCTCATCATCAGTAATCATGAAGACGTATAACTGTTCCGTTTTTAAATAAATTTTTAAAAATTTCGTTATGGTTTATTAGATTATCAATCAGCTGTTGAAGACAGGAACCCTGATCCTCAAAACATATTGCCCTTTACGTGTGAAGCAGACAAAGTGTGGTTTATGTAATTTCTAGATTGTTACTAAAAGTAAACAAAAAGAATAAAATATAGTACAGAATATTTCCCACCTCCTTGATTACTGTACTTACCGAAACCTTGATGATTTCTTTTTATTTCTTATTTTAATCATTTATTATAACTTTATTTTATTAAAAGATAATTAAATATACACAACTACAAAAATTTCAAAGCACGTGATTCGCGTTTCTTGTATGTTATGAATATGTAAAATATATCAACCATTATGAAACTGCAATATACAAAAACAAAGATGGCGGACATTACGATCGTGTGTGGACATTTTCTCAAGAATTTCAACCCCTCAGTTGTTTACCGTCTTATAAGACGACCCCCCTTCTCAAAAAATAAATTTTAAGGTAAAAAACCCCGTCTTATATGCGGGGATTTACGGTACATAAATACATAAGTACATTGTTATAAACAGTTGATTTGACTTGACTACAATGTCTGTTGTTTGGATTTCAAAATCAGGAAGCATTCTCAGTGGTTTTGTTTGCCTAAAATTACTACCGAATAAAGGTAGTTTCCCCTTGAGAAATAAGACTAAAATTTCCCAATTTGACAACTAAAATTCCCCAAAAGGCAATAGTGACACACACTCAAATAGTTTAAGTTAAATCCAGTTGTCCAAAACTGTTCTGACAGACAAAAAATGTTAGATATTGTCACAATAAAAGATCTTTGCAATGAATTTCAAAATTCCGAGCGTAATATGTGACATGAAAAGGGTCCAAATTTTCCCAATCTGAAAGGTAGAAGGTAGTTTTTAAAAACCATAGCAAAATCACTGATTCTAACATTTGGGTACAAGAATTACCTACAGACCCTGTAAATTTTTGAAAAACATGTTATAAAGTAACGCATTTGTTGATGTTAAGGATGGTTTCATGTTGGTAATTGGCAGTAAGATTGATAGATTGATGCGAGACTTAAGATTCTTGTGCCATATATCGTAGCTGTAACCTATATGTAAAAACACTGTCTATATACATGTATGAAGTTCATAGGGGTGGTCTTTATATTGTACTGTGTTTTGGTTTCCAAAAGGTTTTAACTTTGATGCCCCTTTATGTTTTATTTGGATGTTATTTTACTTACAGAACATGTAGATGATGTAAGAGGTACAGAGAGTGGATAAAGACTGGTTTATAGATTTGAACTTTGACTTCATTCCAGGGGGAAAAAACAGAACCGACAGACTTCAAACTGTTTGTAAGTAATATATAAACCATTTCAGCTCCCAAAAAAACTAATTTTTTTTCATAAAGCATGTCTTAGTTAAAAGGGCTTCATTAGCTTGGTGATCTTGAGAGCACACTTATGGATCAGTGACTCATGGCTTTTCTTTTCAATGATCAAATTAAGTTGATAAGGGATTTCCATTTTAGACCAAACCACTATTGGAGCTTAGAAGGTAGAGTGCTTGCTTCGTATGTGGGAGGTCAGGGTTCAAACTCTGGCTGGGCTGACCAAGACTTAAAATTTGTGATGATTGATCTCTGGCCAAGTATTCGGCATTTAGAAACAAGTTTTGAGTTGCACACCAAAGAACCCTCCCTGCACATTGCTCTTCAGCACACTGCAAAGGTCAAAATTTCTGCCACTTCACCTGTAGCTAGTGACATCTTAATATATTCTTGACTTAAAGATAAAACCTCTTTAAATGCGCTGGAGGCATACTATCACCTTGTCTTTCGGTCTATAGAAATGATTTTTTTCAGGGTTTAAATTCAGTTACATATGATCCAATTTTTCTAAAACTATGCATAGATGTTAGGCATCATAAAAACCTATGCATGTGCAATTAGTTTGATTGGATGAATTTTGTGGATTTATTTCCATTTCCAGACTTTTCACACATACAATTTAGCCAAACATACAATTTGTCCAGTTAGCCGTTAAATTTATTTTTCACACTTGTTTAACTTTGACATTTATTTTATTTTATAACAACACCATGAGAATTATGAATTCTTTGTTCAGGGTTTTTTTTTTTTTTTTTTTTTTTTTTTTTTTTTTTTTTTTTTTTTTTTTTTTTTTAAATTTTAATTTATGAAAGATTATTAATTGGTAAAACTGTTATAAATGAAAATTGTAATTTCTTGAAAACAACTATTTATTAATTTTATTTCAGGACAAGGATAGTTGCACAGAGTAAAGATGGAAACTCACAACAGCAGCTGGCCATACAGTTCAGGAAGAACAAATAGTCACACCTCTAACCAGAGTTTACACACAGTAAAAATATGAGAAGTAGTATGGCTTCATTATGGCTTGTTTCATCAAGTAAGTAAGGGGCCTCGGTGGGCGAGTGGTCTAAAGCGCGCACTTATGGATCACAGTGCCTCTCACCGCCTGGGTTCGAGTCCCCCTCGGGACAGATCCTAGTGTGAGAAAGTTTCAGTTCAGTTGCCGAAGGTCGGTGGTTTTCTCTAGGCACTCCGGTTTCCTCAACCATCCCAGAACTGACCGCCTCGAAATAAGTGAAAGATTCTTGACTGGGGCTTAAAACACCATTACTCCACTCCACTCCACTCCACTCATCAAGTAAGAATAATTTTATCTGTCCAGCAGCTAATTCAAAGTTGACTTGTCAGCATCAATCCAATGTTGTTAAAGGGTCTGAATTCAAATTTAACTCATTTTGGTGAGATTACTCAACTCACTACTTTTGGTCAAAGTTTCAACACAGTATAAAATACTTTCAGTTCAAAGTCCAATTTTGTCCAAAGATTAAAATTCAACAAGTTCAAAAGAATGGGTGAAAGGTCAACTTCGGTTCCAAACCAATGTTGAAAGGTCATGGTTAATCAAGGTTGTATAGAACGTAACATCCTAATGAAATACCCAAGTTCAAAGGTCAAAATCAAAATGTTTTTCTGAAAAATATTGTAAGACATTAAAACAAAAATCTTTAAAAAAAAATTCTTATAACTAATTGGAAGCATGTCAGTGGCTTTCTCATTATCTACCAGGTGAGCAATCCAGCTCCTTTAGACCTCTTGTCTCTTTAATTGTTGTTTTCAGTTCTCTAAATATTATTCGTTGATTTGCAACAAAATCGTACTTGGCTATTAATTTGGTGATGTGGTTGGCAACGTCACCTTTGTGTAATTCTCCTTGTCCTTAAATGAAAATTTTGTACTTTGTAGTATACAGAATATGAATATGAGCATAGTGGAAGATGCTTGCTTTTCCACAGTACACTGAGAAGAAAATCGAAAGGTGAATTTTAACTTCAAATTGTAAGAAAAAAAAATATTTTGCAAAGTGATGTTATCTTAAAATTCAAAACATGATTAATTGATCTAAATTCATAATTAGAAAAAAGTCAGTGAAGAGAAATATAAAATAATGTTCAATAAGTAAGAACACGGGTGCTAATCTTCCTATTTTAATGTAATTATTACAAATTAAAACCCAAACCTACACTTGATTTTATGTAGAAAATTTAGATTGTGGGAATTTTATCTGGGCCATTTTTTCTTAGGGTGTTATTTTAAATGTGGAAGTAACTAGGGTTGCTAAGTTACATGTACTGTGGTTCGTTTGTGATCTGAGTAGTGTTTGTAATGAATAAAATTTAGTGTAGAAGTTGGAGCATATGTAAGGCATCCTTTGATTGAATAGCTTGGGAGGGGGAAGCTGGCAATATGATCCCAAGCATGTCAGATGTTTAAAAAAAAAAGCTTTTTAGATGCAAGCACTGGCAACCCCAACTTTTTTGTAAAATAAACAAAAAATAAATCATTATTATTTTTACCTCAGATTACTATTTTGTTTATGGTGTATTACTATTTCACACCATTGGTTGGTATTTCTGTGACAAGTAAATGTTAAAACAAGAAATGTACTGAATCTTCATTGAATAATCACAAATAATGTAAACATAGTTGAGATATAGAAGAATAAGTCCATTGTTAACTGTATAGATGCACACTTTTCTCTATGATGGTGTTGGTAGTCAAATGTACCTTTTCCTTCAAAATTGAAATATAATGGTCCTCTTTAACTTAATGCAAAGCTTTTTTATAATGCTTGAAACAATTATAAAACATAACAGTGGGATATATAACCTCCACTGTTTCACATTCATGGTCACTTCTTTTATCTAACATTGCCATAATTTCTTAATTGGTCTGGTTATTCTTCAAATAATCACCATTGCCATTGTTCATATTGATTTTCAGTGTAATACCACCTGTAAAATGAGCAGATGGCATATCATTGCTATTTTCTTTATCAGAAGCATCATCACTGTCATTGATTAAAAATCCACATGCCTGAAAACACTGGCATTGCTCTTAAAAACAGTAAAATTGCTAACATTAGTTTCAAAAGGGAAAGTAACAAAAAGCATGATGTGCTTCTGTTGTCCACCTCATTTTGTTGTTTTAATGCCAAAGTCCAATTTGGACAAGTAAATATATACCATAAAAAAGGTATTTTTTAAATTTTATTTATTGCATCATTTTAATTAAACGGAAATAAAGTCAAACAATATCTGTAATTAGTGCTTGTTTAGAGGTTTCTCATTAAGTTGTCAATGAGCTGTAATGTTGTTAATTGAGATCTATTTGTGTAAAAGAATCGTCATCTATGTCTTTTATCTCTGACCTTGTAATATATATCTTCTGCTCCATTACTTATAAAGCTATACATGATTGAATTTTTTATCATACTTGATACGAATGTACACCAACATGAGACAATTTGTTTCTATACCACAGTTAGTTGTTTAGTTCAATTAAGGGGTCCAGGTCACAAATCAAAATTGAGTGTTGGGAGATTTGGCTCTCAAGTGACTGCTTTGGTATTTAATGTAGAAATCAAGATGAGAAAAATTGTCAATTAAAATTTCTTCTTGTTACCATAATTTTCATCTATATTTGTAGGTGAGTTTCAGCACCAGTTGATGATAATGTAAACAGTATAATGGAGTATCTAGTAACAAGAACGAAGCTAAGTATCTATATCATTACATTTTACCAAAGTTATTGTCTTTAAGACCCAGTCTTGATTCTTTCACTTAAAAAGTCAGTTCTTGGATTAAAGTGGTTTTACAACCCAGTTGGGATTCTTTCACTTATATTTTTGAGTCAGTTTCTGAGTTGCCAGAGACAACCTTTGGCAAGTGAACTGACAGACTTTCTCTCACTAGAATTTGCCAAAGTGGGATTTGAACCTAGAAGGTGAGAGGAAGTAGAATGTATCTAGTGTCTGTCTCTAGTTCGGGAGAGTCTTAATCAGTATGGTCTCGACAAGTGTGTTTTAGATAGCTGTTGGTCACCCCTCCTTTCATGTTGCAGTTTGGTCTAGGTGGCTCATTTTTTAGTCTTTCTTGTGTAAGATTTCGGTACAGTGTTTTGTCCTTTCAGCAGTTTCACCCCAACACCTCTGATAAGGAATAGGATTTAAAAACTAGGCTATAGTGTTTTAAAAATTAACTCTAGGTCATTGATGTATAGCAAAATTTAACATTTGGTGTATACGCGTTTACATATTATGTTATCAGTGACCAAATAATGGCAAGAAAAACCATAACTAACATACACTAGACTAATACACTAACGTGTCTAGTGCTAATCATGCATCTAACTTGTCTTTCTCTTTTTCTTAGTCACTTTTTCATTCCCTGTAACAATAATGTCATTATTCGGAAGTGGTACCACTACCCTCATTGAGAAACATACTAAATTGATTTTATTGTCTCTTTTTATATACATTGGTGTATCTGTGTTAATTTGCAAAATGCTATGTTTAAGTTTTTGAATTTTGTTCTGCATTAGAATTGTTGAGATTGAACTGTTGAAAAGGGGAAATGCTGTTTTGAAATTATAACCAAGAGAACTGAAGCAGAGATATCAAGCATCAACTACAGCATGAGACGAGGAACGACTGACAGTACACACCTTGAGACCAGACTGATTGATAAATCTCAACCTGAGCAACCACTAGATACATTCTAATGGCAAAAAATGAGTAACGATCTGT
The DNA here is from genome assembly GCA_029721355.1 of Tegillarca granosa. Classification (NCBI taxonomy): domain Eukaryota; kingdom Metazoa; phylum Mollusca; class Bivalvia; order Arcoida; family Arcidae; genus Tegillarca; species Tegillarca granosa. The sequence continues at coordinate 24,738,551 of CM056605.1, forward strand.
TATATACCTAATCATTTGGAGATTATTTTGTACTTCAGAGATTCCTGACTATATTCAGGTTTTAGAGAAACTTGTCTGGTGAAAGTGCCTGTGAAATCTAAACTTTTTCACAGGGAGTAACTAGAACTGCAAGTTGCTTTTTGATCTAAAATCTAGACATCCTTGTATTGTGCTGAGTTTTAGATTTTAAAGCCCATTGTTAAATCTTAACAATCTGCTGCCAGATAAATAAAAATCACTTAATTTTGAGTGAAGGTTTGCTGACAGCTAAATACCACTGAGCTATGAGCAAAGGTCTGCCTTAAAAGACCTAGCACTGAGCTATTAGCAAAAGCCTGCAGCCAGCTAAATACCACTGAGCTATAATCTGCTGGCAAATAGGTTTTTCTTGGCAGTAAGAGGGCTTAATTTAAATTTTTTCATGTACATCCATGAAATATTAGTATCCAGTCTATAGACATGCTGTAACTTCTTTTTTTTCTTTTGCATTTTACAGAAATGGACAGTGGACCCCACAACATGGAACAGGACTATGGATGGACCCCACAACATGGAACAGGACTATGGATGGACCCCACAGCATGGAATAGGACTATGGATGGACCCCACAACATGGAACAGGACTATGGATGGACCCCACAGCATGGAATAGGACTATGGATGGACCCCACAACATGGAACAGGACTATTAATGGACCCCACAACATGGATGGGGACTATGAAGATGCCGTAACACTAGTAAAATCAAATTTTTTTTTACTTAAAAAATTTCTCATCTTAAAATCAAAGTTTGCAAATTTAAAGTGTACTAAGTATAATTGAGCTAGGAGGAGGGTCTATTATGAGATCACTGAGCAAAAAGCAAAGAGTTTACTTTGAGTTCACTCGGCATAAAGCAAGGGTCTACTACGAGAGCGCGCTTAAGGATCACAGTGCCTCTCCCTGCCTGGGTTGGAATCCCACTTGGGACAGATCCCTTTTTTTTTTTTTTTTTTTTTTTTTTTTTTTTATATTTTTATTATTTTGTCATTCAATATACATACATATATAATAATACATAATACAATTTTATATACGAATCAAAAGTTATAAATATACAATAAAGTGTATCCCTTATATTTTTACCAGTATATATTGAATGTTTTATGGAGAGAGAGAGAGAGAGAGAGAGAGAGAGAGAGAGAGATGTGTATAACCAGTAGTTTTCGTTTTTAGTTAGTAATTGTTAAAAAATATCCCCAAGATCTTAAAAATTGTTCATATTCCCCTTTTAGTGTTGCTATGGATTTTTGAATATTTATCATATCTTTAATAGTATTTTGATAGGCACTTAGACACAATTTTCTATTCAAGCATCGTGATTTATATATGTAATATTTTGTTTGTGTAATAATTAGATTTTTAAAATTATTTTTGACAATAAAATCTCCGAAAATAAACACTTTTTTTGTTAAAGGTATTAAAATATTGTTATTGAGGAACCATTCATCTATTTGCTGCAGAAAAGTTTGAACAACTTCGCATTCCCAAAATAAATGCGATATAGTTTCATCGTGTTGTTTACAAAAAGTACAAAAGGGATCGTTTCTCTGTTTTATTTTGTATAAGAGGTCATTTGTACCAAGAATATTATGTATAATTCTATACTGAAACCAATGCAATTTGGTTCCAGCTAGAGGGTTGAATATGTTTTTATATATAATTTTCCAATTCTCAATATTTAAATTATCAAATAAATTGTCCCATTTTTCTCTAGAAACTGGTTTGGAGAGGTTATATTTTAGAATATCATACATATCTTTTGATCCACTTTTACTCTTCAATAGTTTTCGTATATTATTTGGAATATATGGGCAGTACACTTTCTTTAGTCCTTTACAATTCATATTGTTAAGCATTTGTTTTGTGGCATTTATAAGGGATAAGTGGTCTATGAAATTTATGTTACTTTTTAATTTAGTATTGAGTTGTTCACAAGAAAGAAAATTGTTACTATCATCGATTAAATCATTTACATGTATTATGCCTTTCTCATACAGCTTCTTGTAGAATACTGAATTTTTTCCAATCCTAATATGGGAGTTATACCATAAACAAATTTTTGCTGGTTCTATCGTTTTATCTATTTCCGAATCTTTATCAATAAGGGTTTTCCAAGCAGTGAAAACATCACTCCAGAATTTGTTTTTTAGTTTATTTACAACCTGAGTAAGAAAATCACCCCCAACCTTAAAGATTTTGTCGATATTAACTTGAGAACTTATTATACTGTTCCATTTACCTGCACTATGAATCAATCTGCGAATCCAGGTTGTCTTAAGAGCTTTTACATATGAATTAAGGTGGATCATTTTCAACCCCCCTTCTTGATAATTTTTAGTCATAACATCTCTTTTTATTCTATCTACTGGGCTATTCCAAACGAAATTATAAAATAAACTATTTAATTCTGTTAGGAATTTTTGACTAGGATTTGGAATGGAAATGAACAAATGGTTGAATTGGGATATTAAAAAAGTTTTCAATACGGAAATTCTTCCGATTGGAGTCAAATTATGGTTTTTCTATATTTCAAGTAATGAATTTATTTTTGGCATAATTTGATTAAAATTCAAATCACATATTTTATCTATATCTACATCGAAAATTATCCCTAGTAACTTAAATCTTGTTATACCCCATTCTAGTTTATATTCTTTACAAAGTTTCTCCCTGCTATACTTTTTGCTACCTATCCAAACATTTTGTGTTTTGTCAAAATTAATTCTGAGTCCTGATATACGAGCAAAGTATTCTAATTCCACCAAAGATGCTTTCAAGGATTTTTCCAATCCATCTAATGTGAGTGACGTATCATCAGCAAATAAAGATATTTTATTTTCGACGTTCTGTATATTAATTCCAGATATGTTCTTATTATTTCTAATTTTCTCCGCTAAGATTTCAACACAAAGTAAGAATAGATAAGGAGATAACGGATCTCCTTGTCTACATCCCCTCCCAATACTAAAAAAATTTGATAGATTTCCTCCTTGATTGACAGTTGATTTAATATTTTTGTAAAATGTTTTTATCCAATTTCTGATAGAAAAGCCAAAATTAAAGAAAGTTAGGACTTTATCCAAATAAGACCAAGATATAGAATCAAAGGCTTTTTCAAAATCCACAAGTTATAATAAACCCGGAATATTATTCTCTTCTGTGTATTGCATAATATCATAGATTAGCCTAGTATTTTCACCAATATATCTACCCGATAAGAATCCAGTTTGATCTTTTTCAATAATTTTGTCTAAAACGGGTTTCATTCTATTTGCTATTACCCCAGACCCTATTTTATAAACAACATTCAAAAGTGTAATTGGCCTCCAATTTTTTAAGAATCTCTTTGGGTATACAGATTATAACACCTTTTTGAGTACTAGATAATTCTCCTTTTTCATATCCATTTTTTAAAGATCTGATTATAAAACCCCCCAAATCCGCCCAAAATACTTTGAAAAATTCAACCGTAAACCCGTCTGAACCTGGACTCTTGTCGTTTTTTATGTTTTTCAATACTACTAGCGCTTCGGCTTGTGAAATGGGGCCCTCCATCTGGTTAGATTCACTGTCAGAAAGTTTTGGGGTGTCGTGGTCATTAAGGTACTCGTTAAGATTAATATCGATTAATGTTTCATCTTTTGAATATAGATTTGAATAATATGCTTCTACCTCATTAAGAATTTCTTTCTGATTTACAACAATATCTCCGTTTTGTTTCTCAACTCTTGGGATTATTTTTTTTACAAAGTTTTTTGTTTCTAAATTACAAAAGTATTTCGTTGGTTTTTCGCCTTCCATTATCCATTTAGCTCTTGATCTTATGACGTTACCTATTAATTTATCTTTTCTTTAATTTTCAAGTTGTTCTCTTTTCTCTTGGGACAGATCGTAGTGTGAGAAAGTTTGTCACTTAGCTTGCCGAAGGTTGGTGGTTTTCTCCAGGTACTCCGGTTTCCTCCGCCATACCAGAACTGACCGCCACATAATAAGTGAAAGAATGACTGGGGCTTAAAACACCATTACTCCACTCCACTCCACTCTCTACTACGAGATATCACTGAACATTACGCAAGGCTCTGCCACCAAATAAATACCATTAAACTACGAGGTCTGTCATTGAGTTATGATCTCTGCTGCCAGATAAAGTATAAACTTTGAAAAACTGATGGTCCTCTGGACTGGGGAAAAATAATTTTGACAGGTTTTCATTTATAGAGGTTTAACCAAGGCTCCTTATGACTGAATTTAAAGGAATATATAGCTGTTAGGTCCCTTGCAATTTATTCAAGCTATATACAATGACCAGTCACTCTTTGATGATCAAAGGCTGTATTAATAAAATCAACAGATGTACAAAAGGAGAAGAAATAGTCACTGCTTTGTCCGTCCGTGATAATTGTCTTGAGTATTACTCAAACCTTCAAGGGGTAACAATATGACATTTATAGGTAGATGGATTAATAAGGAAAAGTGCAGTGCACAAGAACCATAACTATTTTGCTTAATTTAAGAGCTTTTGCCCTTTGTTATTTTTTATACATAGGTTTTGAGTATGATCTGGACAAAACCTATTAGTAGTATCATAATGAATCTTCATGGATATATACATCTTGATAACTAGTGCGGTACACAATAACTTTACTTTGCAAAATTTTATTTTAAACAAACGTGGTTGAATCAAGAAAAAGCCCTTTAGAACTGGCCTTTTTTAGGTGAACAATTCTCTCGTATTTTGAAATAAACTGAAAATAAAATTTTTAACAATTCTTGATGTGGTGAGCTGTTACAACTTCCAATGCATGTACACTTTTTTATGTTTTGGTCATTTCTTGGGAGATACACTTTGGTCAAAATAATCATGATTTTCTATGTAGCATATGCAAGTTTATTGAACTTGTTACAAAATCCATTGGCACTTGATATGTCGCTTCAGAATACTGAGATTCTCATTGTTCATTTGAAAAAATATTTTCAAGAGTCGTCATGGCCACTGCTTTGGGTCAGTGTTACTGTTTTCCTTGTTGTTTTCGAAACTTTTGTGTTACTAATTTAAAAATTTGCAGTTTGCTGTGTAGTGTAATTGTTCTACATCCTTTTTATACTACTCTACTAATTAGAAGCATGTGTTAAAATTGATATCCAATTTGGATAATAAAAATATTTTTATAAAACCTTGTATTTTTCATCTGTATAGTTTGTGTAATAGAGTGAGTGAAGTAATGGTGTTAAATTATGCCCCAGTCAAGATCCTTTAACTTATATTGGTCAAGGAAACCAGAGTGCCCAGAGAAAACCACCAACCTTTAGCAAGTGAACTTTCTCACACTAGGATCTCTCCCGAGTGGATTCAAACCCAGGCTGAGGGTTTTTTTCACAGGTAAAATATAGAACAAATTTTGCCTGAAAATCGGCTGTTTATCATAATTTACAGAATTCAGTCTATTTTTTTTTTAAAGAATAAAGAATTAAAATTTTAACAGTAAGTTTTGACAGGATTTCTATTTTCTGAGGGTTTGGTTTCCGGTTCTTAGTGTTAGGATCTATTGGCAGATAGGTGTGAAAGTACTATGTCTAGGGACAAACGCTGTATGTTCTTTTGCTTTTTTACAGGTATGGACAATGGACCAGATTAGGACTACAGATGGACCACACATTGATGGATAAAGACTACAGATGGACCACACAGTGATGGATAAAGACTACAGATGGACCACACTGTGATGGAAAAGGACTACAGATGGACCCCACAGCGATGGATAAGGACTACAGATGGACCCAACAACAATGGACAAGGACTACAGAGGGACCACACAACTAGATTAGGACTACAGATGGACCACACAGTGATGGATAAAGACTACAGATGGACCCCACAGCGATGGATAAGGACTACAGATGGACCCAACAACAATGGATAAGGACCACAGATGGACCTTACAAAGACGGATAAGGACTACAGATAGACCACACAACAATGGATGAGGACTACAGATAGACCACACAGTGAATGATAAAGACTACAGATGGACCCCACAGCGATGGATTAGGACTACAGATGGACCCAACAACAATGGATAAAGACTACAGATGGACCACACAGTAATGGATAAGGACTACAGATGGACCTTACAAAGATGGATAAGGACTACAGAAGGACCACACAACAATGGATGAGGACTACAGATGGACCACACAACATTGGACGAGAACTACAGATGGACCACACATCAAAGGATTAGGACTACAGATGGACCCCACAACAATAGATTTGGACTTCAGAAGGACCTAGTAATAAGGTGTAATCCAAGTGGACACAGTGGAAAAAAGAATCCAGGTAAGCAAATATGTTTTTAAACATGTCCTTTTAAACCCATTTGTGACACCATTGCGAAATACATTTGGATATTAAGGATGGACAATTAATACAATTTGTTGGGTTTCCCCCTTGATTCATTCGAGTCTTTGTACATCAGGTCATATGCTCCAAGCTTATAATAATCATTGTAATCTGTTTATTCTGTTTATCTACAGCTAATAGGAGAGAAATTTTAGAAAGTGACTCTTATGAATTGTGATTAGAAATTATATATTTTAAAAAATATATATTTTTAGAAGAAAAAAAAAATAAATTGAAAATTAAACAACAATGTAGCTTAAACATTTTTATTGAAATGACAAGTGGGGGAAAAATGAAATTAAAATATCTGTATTTACAAAATCAGTCCAGTCCATATGTGTAACCATTTTTCATAAAACACTTGATGTATTTAAACTGATATTCCAGAAATTTAACAGACACATAATGTTAGCAACCAAGTTGTTTACAGCTGCAAACTCCCAGATGGGAGTTGACCTCTAGCAGATCAGGGGCTGTAACTCCATATATTTGGAATGGATAGCATTATTGGCTTTTTATTAGATTATAATCAATAATAATCATTTTGTTTATTTTGTTTATTAGACATTCCTTATATTAAGGCCTGCACCTGTAATCAACAGGATGCAATTTAAAATTTGCAAAATTGATTTAAAGGTTTATAGACTTATTTTATGACTCTTGGTAATATACAGTAATTCAGCATTCAGTGGTTTTGAGTTACAGAAAATAATTTCTTTTGACAAACAATTTTTTGATGTAATAAGGATTATAAAGAATAAAGAATTTATGAGAGCCAATGGGACATCTCTTGAATTTTCCAAAATAAGAAAAAAGTTATTTCACCCATGTTTTACTGCAATTCGTAATAATAATAATTTAACATTTAGGCTGTATTTGAATTTAACATTGGTGGCACATATGGATAACTAAAAATAAGGTTTATCACCTTGCTCTCGAGGGAAGGTTACAAATTGTGGTTCAGACTGCTTATATGTTGCCAGACATTTGATGTGGTTTTCAATATTGTTATATTTAAATGGTATATGACGCATTTATGCTAAAACATTTTTTAGTTACAGGTACCCTTTAAGGCACATTGGCTTATTGTTTTATTATTTGTGTACATCATGCCTTCCTTTTTATAGTTGTATTATGGAGATAAGAAAAAAGCGCTGACTGCAGTAATTCATTGGGATGGTAACATTTACCAGCAGTTATTCAGTCCCTTCAAAAAGGTAATTCAGTATTGTTGATCCGACTTATAATTTGTTCATCCAACTGTGCATTTTTTTGGTTGTCTACTCATCTTACAATATTGGAAAAATATGCTTAAAAAAGCATAATAGTTAATTGAATTTTGTCTCTACTTTCAAAGGTTTGACAAATGCAAGACTGATTTTATTACTTTTTGTTGTCAGTGTGGAATGAAAAAAATTTTTGTGTTAAACTAAGTTTTCAAATAAACTGCTTTAGGAATCAAATTTGCAACACAGTTTATTTATGCAGTTTGATTATGATTTCTGGAGTTGAATAACTAATTGTTTAAAGCTGCATTAAGTTTTCCAAAGAAAAAATTAAAACAGTGCTAATCTAATTAATGATGTATCTAACGAACAATATTACATTTGGTTCAACGATAAATGCATGAATAAATACAGAAACAACAATAATTTCCCAGCGAGATGTAGCATGTGGGATCTAATATTAGAATGTGGTTACGTCATGAAAAAACCGGGTCATTTAAACACAACTTTCAAAACGGTGAAATACGATAAATTAAACACAGAAATTCATTGAATTTGTCATTTGTGACTTAGAAAGGGATACATAACACCAATTCTAATACATCTGGATAGTAATAACGGACAATTAATGCAATTTGTCATGATTCACCTTCAATTCATGGGTTTTTCCGTACATCTGTACGCATGCTCCAAGTTCATAATAATCATTGGTAAACATTGACCAACAGGTTAGAGAATTCCGTTTATTTACAGCTAAAAGGAATGAAAATTTAGAGAATAAATGTCACGGATCGTGATTAAAAGTTATCTATTTTTAAAAAATTTTTTTTTTTAGAAAATAAAAAAAAATTCAGAAAATTGAAAAACTTAATGCAGCTTTAAATATTTTTGGGTAAAAACTTTGCATTTTGAGAAAAAAGCCAATGCTGTAACAGATTTTTCAATTATGTTCATCTGTTAATGCTCTTACTAATATTTCTTAATAAAGAAGTATTTTATATTTAACAGCCAGAAGTTAACATCAAAGGCTAGGACAAAATGGTGTCGGGCAGGACAACCTTATCTGATGATAAGAAATAATGCAAGGACTGAAGATGATAAAAAGTATGTTATTATTATTTTTATTTAGCTCACCTGAGCTTTAATAAGCTCAGGTGAGCTATTACAATCTATCCCTGTCCGTTGTATGTCATGTATAAACTTTACATTTTAATCTTCTCCAAAACTACAGGTCTAAATTTGATTTGGCAGTAATGATGCCTAGGTGAAGGCCTTTTGGATTTGCACTAATGAAGGGGTTATTTCCCCTTGGGGATAATGATAAAGGGGAAATGGTGAAAATCTTTAAAAATCTTCTTCTATGAACATACAAGAGAATAACATTTCATATTTCATGTAACCTGTAACGATTTTCACTTTTGACATATATTATCTGTCATACTTAAATGGCTTTAGCAAAAATTCCATAAAACTCCATTCCATAATAAGGAAGATATCAGTAAATTTCTAATATATCTACAGAACTCCAAATCAAAAAGGTCGATATCGAGGCCCCCCATGTTGTGACATCATACCAGTAACATATCTCCACAGACTATTATTTACCAACTACTAAAATAAGTCAAATACGAACTCGTAGTTTGATTTTCTATGATTATTTTATGGGAAAACTATTTAATGAAGTGGAATTAACATCCTTTTGACATGCATTGATAATTAAGATTATTATTAATCCTTTTGTTTATTAGATACATTCCTTAGATTCAGACCCACATATGTTATATGTATTATGTTGAAAATGAATCCTAGAAAGTAGGTGATGGGATTAAACATCTAATCAGTTTTTCGTACAGAAAATTTTTTCTTTTTTGTATGCAAATAGGTATTTTTTAGCCTAAAGCTTTGAAAATCTTCTTCTCTGAAAGTGCATGGCCATTTGAAAGGAAATTTAGTGTGGAAAGTCTTTGGTGATGAAGGTTGAAAATTATATCCAACATGTCCATCTGAAATCAACAATGACTGCCATTACTATAAATAGTAAAAACTTATAAATTGCCATTATAGGTTCATTTATGTACCAATTTTGTTGAAATTTGAAACATAGAAAATAGATCTCTCTGGATAAAACATGTACAATTTTTCCTTTTGGCAAAAATTCATATGTAAAAAAGACATAATTTTAGCCTACATCTTTGAAAATCTTTTCTCCTGCAAGTACATGCAGGCCGTGCGGGGCATAGATAGGAACCAATTATAACTGAAGCAGAAAAGTGCTTCAAATCTAGGGAGTGCGGGTGCATGCTTCCATGAAAAAAGGTGTAAAATGGTGCATTCTGGCAACACCTGAACTTGATATTTGCCAAAACTGACTGAATTTTAAAAATGCCAAAAAACAAAATTAAGTGTTCCAGTTGAGTGATAAGGAACTGTTAGGCCTTTTGTTCTGTAGGTTAACTTGTTAGTAATTTTAGAGGGAACATATATCATTTTAGGGGGAACATGTAAAAATATTGATATTCGATATTCAAATCTGTTTAGATTTAGATCTATCCCTGTTTTGATCAAAGTTTGACCTCTTCTTTCCTCTAGTAAATATGCAAGGACAAGCAATATTGTTGAGTTACTGCACTTACATGCTAGTTGATTTAACATTAATTCAAGAAATGATTTCTATATTTACAGGCCATCCCATGGAATCTTGACATGATACAAACCTATGTTACATGGAACAGTAGGATCCAGAGTAAATAGGAAAGAACTGGATGAATGACCTTTCAACTTTGGTATGAAATGGTTCAAAGTTCATCTGAAGGAAAGGTCAGTGAGAACAGGCAGAAGACCATGAATTCCCAAAATGGCAGTAGGCAGGATATGTAATGTTTTGTTTTTCTCTTTCTTTAATGTTGTAGTTTGGGCCTTTCTATGCTACTTGTGAAAGTTTTGAGAATTCGATTTTCGGAAAAGTCCTTTGTATTCAACTAAGGTTAGTATAAGTTCTTCGACTTCAATATGGGTATAGTGGTCTTGGTGGCAGACCAGTTTATTGGGGTTAATTCACCTCGATTGAAGTTTTCAACTTCCCCTGTTGGAAAGCTCGAATCTTGACACTTTGGTCTTCGCAGCAGGGATGAAAAAATGGATTTGGAAATCTTTGTAGTGTTAATAGATTAACTAAGAACCATTGTTGTATAGCAAAATTTAATTTTTGGTCATTGACATGTTATCGATGATCAAATAATGGCAAACAACCCATTACTTACAGTCACTATACTAATACAGTGACATGTCCAAGTGCTAATTTAATAACCCCTTTCTTCTTTTTCTTAATTCACACTTTCAGTCCCCAATAACAAAATGTCAGTATTTGTAAAGGGGTATTTTCTGCCCTCATCGAGTAACATACTAAATTAGCTTTAGGTCATTATATATACCAATGTGCCTCTGTTAATTGAAAAAACACTACACTGGTTTCTGAGTCCATTTCTTCATTTTTGGTGTTGGGATCATCTGAAGAGAGGACAGCGATCCAATATGAAGTTGATAAATGGATCAGCTGCAGATGTGTCACCTTGATTGCAAAAATACACAATTGAAGTTGATGAATGGACGGCTGGATGTAGCAATACTTAGAACACAAAAGTTCCTTAATTGAATTCGATAAACCGTAGGGGTAGATTAGAATTAGGTACAAACTACAACAGGGAGAAGGAGAAGGCAGAATTGCATATACTGAGGGCAGAAACATAATAAGTGTTAAAGAAAACAGAAACCTGCAGTCACATATGTTTCAGATGGTGAAAAAATGAATCTCCAAAGTAGCAAAGATATATGTTGGATAGTGAAAAAAAGAGAAACACTGCCAAAAAAAGTCGGTTGGTATGAAAAAAGGCTATGCCAAGAAAAAATATAAAAGATTAAAGATTATGGTGAACATAGTAAATCCCTGCAACACAGTGTCTAAAAACCAGATAATAAAGAACAATTCTGACATAAAATATCAAATCTAAAAATCCTGATAAAGAAATCAAATGTAAATTGGTGAAGATAAAAGAATCCCTGTCACAAAGTAGAAGTGTTTATGTTGAAAAAAGAAAAGAATACATCACAAAAAGGACATTAAAAAATGAAAAGAAAATTTTTTGCCTTGTTGGTGATAAGAAAAAAAAAAAAACCAAAATCACAAAATTGTCAAGAAAAAGGAATCCCTGAAACAAAGCCAAAAATCATGAATCAAGTAAATCAGATAGTTAAAGAAATATCAGATGGTGAAGAGAATGGTTCTTGCATTGATGAAGGACAAAGAAACCTTGTCACAAAACCAGATAAAGATGTCATATTGTGAAGACTAAAGTCAGTCAAATGGAGAAGTAATTCAACCACTGAGTAACAAAGATAAAAGTATGTCAGATGGTGCAAAGTGAAAAAAAAATTCCTTCCAAGAAGTTGCAATGATTAAAAAGTCGGACATTAAAAAAAATGCTGTCACAAATATAAAGACAAGACAGAAAAAAAAATCTGAGACAGATAAAAATGTTAGATGATAAAGAAACAACTGAAAAGGTCAAATGAAACTTAAGTTTATGAAGAGAGAATTGCTATACCAAGTACTTGAGTTGCAAATAAATCAAATGATGGAAGAAATGCTATAGGATAAAATTAATTATTGGAGAAAAAAGCCCAAAGTGACAAAAATACAGTTGAAGGGTGATAAAGAAAAAATCTGCCAGAGTCAAAAAAAACAAGAAATTTTTCCACAAAATGCTGAATAAAAGAACTCCTGCCAAAAAAAAAAACTGAATATGACAAACCCTGCGAAAGAGTTAGCAAGATAGTTCAAATGCTATAGAAGGGAAACCCTGCTACAAAGCTACCAAGATTTGTCAAATGCTGTGGAAGAAAAACGCTGCTACAAAGTTACCAAGATTGGTTCAATGCTGTAGAAGAGAAACCCTGACACAAAGTTGACAAGATATGTCAAATACTATAGAAGAGAAACCTTGCCACAAAATGCTGATTAAGAAAAACCCTGCCACAAAGTTGCTAAGATTCGTCAAATGCTGTAGAAGAGAAACCATGCCACAAAGTTATCAAGATACATCAAATGCTGTAGAAGAGAATTACTGCCATAGAAGTTACCAAGATAAAACGTCAAATGCTGTAGAAGAGAAATCCTGCTGCAAAGTAAAGAAGATAGTTCATATGCTGTAGAAGAAAAACGCTGCCACAAACTTACCAAGATTGGTTAAATGCTGTAGAAGAGAAACCCTGTCACAAAGTTGCTAAGATAAAATGTCAAATGCTGTAGAAGAGAAATCCTGCCACAAAGTTAAGATAGTTTGTATGCTGTAGAAGAAAAACCCTGCCACAAAGTTACCAAGATAGGTTAAATGCTGTAGAAGAGAAACCCTGCCATGAGTTACTAAGATAAAACAAAGTTGCTTAAATATCAAATGCTGTAGAAGAAAAAACCTGTCATAAAATTGGTGAATAAGAAAAACCCTGCCACAAAGTTACCAATAAAATGTCAAGTGCTGTAGAAAAGAAACCCTGCCACAAAATCCTAAATAGATGAAACCCTGCCACAAAATTACCAAGATACTTCAAATGCTGTAGAAAAACCTGCCACAAAATTACCAAGATACCACAAATGCTGTTGAGAAGAAATGCTGCCAAAAACTTTAGATAAAATGCGAAATATTGTCGACGATAAACCTTGCAACAAAATTACCAAGCTGTTGAAAAGAAATCCACAGTTACAAAGATGAAACTTCAAATTCTGTAGAAAGAAACCTTGCTGCAAAGTTACCAAGATTTATCAAATATTGTAGAGGAGAAAACCCTGCCACAAAATTACTGAGATAAAACAACAGATTTTGAAGAAAACCCCTGCCATAAAAAATGTCAAATGAATCTTACCAATAGGTCACTTAGATACAATGTAAAATGCTAAAGAAAAAAGAAACCCTGCCACAATCATTCATATGATGAAAAGAAATCCAGCACAGAGTCACAAATGAGATGGTGAAGTAAAAGAAAACCTGCCCATAGTTACAAATCGAGATTATGAAGAAAAAGAAAAACTGCCCTTAGTCACAAATAAGGTGAAGAAAAGAGAAATGCTGCCCAAGGTCACAAACAAGATGGCCAAAAAAATAATAAATAAAGAAAAAAAGAGAACATCTGCCCATAGATGCAAATGAGATGGTGAAGTAAAAGAAATCCTGCCCATAGATAAGAATATGATGGTGAATTAAAAGAAAACCTGCCCATATAACAAATGAGATGGTGAAGTAAAAGAAAACCTGCCCATAGATAAGAATATGATGGTGAAGTAAAAGAAAACCTGCCCAAAAAACAAATGAGATGGTGAAGTGAAAGAAATCCTGCCCATAGATAAGAATATGATGGTGAAGTAAAAGAAAACCTGCCCAAAAAACAAATGAGATGGTGAAGTGAAAGAAAACCTGCCCATAGTTACAAATCAAGATTGTGAAGAAAAAGAAAACCTGCCCTTAGTCACAACCATAATAGTTTAATAAAAGGAATCCTGACCATAGACGCAAATGAGATAGTGAAGTAAAAGAAATCTTGCCCTTAGTCACAAATGAGATGGTGAAGTAAAAGAAATCCTGCCCATAGATGAAAATGAGATGGTGAAGTTAAACATAACCTGCCCACAAATTTACAAATGAGATAACAAAGTAGAAGAAATCCTCCCCATAGGTGCAAATGAGATGAAGCAAAAGAAATCCTGCCCATAGTCACAAATGAGATGGTGAAGTAAAAGAAATCCTGCCCATAGACGCAAATGAGATGGTGAAGTAAAAGAAATCCTGCCCATAGACGCAAATGAGATGGTGAAGAAAAAAAATCCTGCCCTTAGAAGCAAATGAAATCATGAGGTAAAAGAAAATGTGCCCATTGTTACAAATGAAGAGAAATCCTGCCCATAGATGCAAATGAGCATAGTTACAAATGAAGATTGTGAAGTAAAAGAAAACCTGACAATAGTTACAAATGAGATGGTGAAGTAAAAGAAAACCTGCCCATAGATACAAATGAATCAGATGTCGAAGTAAAAGAAAACCTGCCCATAGATACAAATGAATCGGATGGTGAAGTAAAAGAAAACCTGCCCATAGATACAAATGAATCGGATGGTGAAGTAAAAGAAAACCTGCCCATAGATACAAATGAATCGGATGGTGAAGTAAAAGAAAACCTGCCCATAGATACAAATGAATCAAATGGTGAAGTAAAAGAAAACCTGCCCATAGATACAAATGAATCAGATGGTGAAGTAAAAGAAAACCTGCCCATAGATACAAATGAATCAGACGGTGAAGTAAAAGAAAACCTGCCCATAGATACAAATGAATCAGACGGTGAAGTAAAAGAAAACCTGCCCATAGATACAAATGAATCGGATGGTGAAGTAAAAGAAAACCTGCCCATAGATACAAATGAATCAGACGGTGAAGTAAAAGAAAACCTGCCCATAGATACAAATGAATCAGATGGTGAAGTGAAAGAAAACCTGCCCATAGATACAAATGAATCAGATGGTGAAGTGAAAGAAAACCTGCCCATAGATACAAATGAATCAGATGGTGAAGTGAAAGAAAACCTGACCTTTGTCACAAATGAAATGAAAAAAGAAACCTTTCCGATAATTGCGGATGAGATGAAGAAAAGGGAAATTCTGCCAATAGTTGAAATGTTGTGGTGAAGAAAAGAGAAATGCTGTTCAAAGTCACAAATAAGATGGACAAAGAAAAAATAAAAAAGAGAAACCCTGTACATAGCCACAAATGAGATGGTGAAGTGAAAGAAAACCTGCCCATTCAAGCAAATGAGATGGTGAAATAAAAGGAATCCTGCCTGTAGATGAAAATGAGATGGTGAAGTAAAACAAAACCTACCCACAATTTTACAAATAAGATAAAAAAGTAAAAGAAATCCTGCCCATAGATGAAAATGAGATGGTGAAGTAAAACAGAACCTGCCCAAAAATTTACAAATGAAATAATAAAGTAAAAGAAATCCTGCTCATAGACGCAATTGAGATGGTGAAGTAAAAGAAATCCTGCCCTTAGTCACAAATGGGATGGTGAAGTAAAAGAAATCTTGCCCATAGTCATGAAAATGAGATGGTGAAGTAAAACAAAACCTGCCTAAAAATTTACAAATGAAATAATAAAGTAAAAGAAATCCTGCCCATAGACGCCAAGGAGATCATGAAGTAAAAGAAAATGTGCCCATTGTTACAAATTAGATGGTGAAGTAAAAGAAAACGTGCCCATAGTTACAAATGAGATGGTGAAGAAAAAGGAAATCCCTGCCCAAAGTTGCAAAAATGTTATGGTGAAGAAAAAAGAATGTGTTTTGAAATTAAAGAAAATTTATAGCAAGATGAAAAGAAACCAGTTGATTGAAGAAAAGAAAAGAAAGAAATAATAGACAACAGAAAAAACTTTGCCAATATCCTACAAGGAAGGTAATTATTTTTTTTCTCCCATCCCCCTAAGTTTGAGATAATAATTTCCAATGGAAGAAATGGTGGTAGAAATTTCTATCTTCACCTCCTCGTGCTGTTTATCTTCACCTCCTCGTGCGGCCGGATCTACTTTTTTAACTTCTCGTAACTTTCTCCACTGGCAGGAGCAAGTTTAATCACAATTCATTTCAATAATATTATTAAAATGTTTTTCTGTTATAATTTGTCCTGTTTTCATATTGCATCCTAGCTAATTTTCACGTTATTTATGCACTACATTCTACTTGCAGAATAAGATGTACTTTTAAGTATAGCTATATCGTATATAGGTCAAGCTGCGGATTAATACATTTTCTAAAAATTCTCATGGACAGCTGATCATTACATGTTGATTTCACAATTGTTTTCCCCTTTTTAAAGTGATTATGTAAGAATTCCCGTTTTTTTTTCAGCATACCGCAAGTATGCTAGGATTCGAAGCCGGTCTTTTTAATGGTGGTATTCTTTTTCTGATTTAGACGGTCATTTAAGAGATAGGAATTTCTGTCAGCCATTCGTGTTTTAGGTTAAATTTACCCAAAATTGTTAATGGGATGGGAGAAAAAGAATCAATCATATGTGTCAGTGGTAGATAGAGGTATCCCACCCGAGTGGGCAGATTTTTTGTGTCTGGAATTCGGCACAGCCTTGTTCCAGACACAAAATCTGCCCACTCGGGTGGGATACCTCTATCTACCACTGACGCATATGATAGATTCTATTATTTTTTCACTAATATAGGAGAGATCATGATTTATATGTGCTTCCATTAAGTTTTTGTTTTTAATATTCAGATGTTTTGTTATTCAAAGATTTAAAAGAAACTTTTAGTTTGTATTCTCAATTAAGAAAAAAACAAAGTTTTTATGAAAAAATCAAAATAAGAAAATATCTTTTGTAAGATTAAACATTGTATAGGTCACTTATAAATGTCGGAGTCAAAAGGTCTTTTTTTTTTTTTTTTTTTTTTTTTTTTTTAAATTTTAAAATGCTAACTAAATATTTTTATTCAAACTTGAAGGGGGTTGAAAAATATCAAGGACTTTTGCTTTCATAATAAAAAGTTAAACTGAGCATGACCACAGAATCTTGCCAAAAATCTGGGCATTAATAAAAAAAAAAGTTTGTTATAATCAACACCTTTGTTTTTCATAACAGTGCTGCAGAATTTAATTTTTCTCACACAACACTGGGGCAGAAAATGACTCCAGCATATGTACCTTTATGGAATTTTCATATCATTAATGAAAATTTTAACTTTTTTGATCAGATAAATCGTGAAAAAGAACAACAGATAGAAGTAAAATTATAAAAATGAAATTATCTCCCTTTTTCAACTATCACTAATTCGGTTGCAAGAGTGGTTTGGAGTAATAAGATTCATTCATTCATGGAATGGGGTTTTATGTCCCAGTCAGTTTTACTTATATTGAGATGTCCCTATAGCTATAGATGAAGTCAATGTTGGGGAGGTTTCTTTAGCGTCCCATAATGCCTGCCATGACAGGGGACATCAGTTTTTAAGGTCTCCAGGGGACAAGAAGATGCATTTAATTTTAACATATTTCTTTGTTGTGTTTAAATATTTTTATAAATGATAACATTTTTATTATTTGTTCAGGTATATCATGAAAAAAGGAAAATAATAAAACTAAATAAAGAGAAAAAGAACAACTGATAAAAATATATTCAGGTAATATGAGATTGAAATTATCTCCCTTTTTCAACAATAATAAATGCTAAACTTTGTTGATTTTAGTAATGGTGTTTAATGTCTAAGTCAAAAATATTTCACTTTTATTGAGAAGTCACCATCTGTACACAGAAGTGCAGAAATTTTGCCTGTGCATCATGCTGATAGCATTATACATCGGGGTTCTTTAACGTGCCACACCTACCATGACACTGACCTCGTTTATTTTAAGTTCCCATCCAAAAGGACTCCGAATTTCATTTCACAATGCCCAGTGCTTGGTAAAAGATCAGTCACTTCGAACCCATGACCTCCAACTTACAGAGTGAGCACTCTACCGAGTTCAACTTTGATTAGTGGAGTTTAGTAATTGATATTTATGTTTTACATCAGTCAAGAGTATTTTTTTTTGACCCAGAAAGACAGACATGTTTAGGTGAAGACTACCTAATTGGACTTAGTTATGAATTATTTTTACCCGTGTTGCCAGAGGTGAAAGCAGGTCTTTTAATGCCTTCACTCTGTCCATCAGTCTGTCCATTGCATCTCAAAGATGCATAGTTTGTGTAATGCATAACTCCTATAGACTTTTCCCAAATTGAATAAAATTTTATGTAAAATTATATCATATATGTTATATGAACCAACACAACCAAGAACATGATACAACATTAATTTAGTGTTGAGGAAAAAACGGGCAAGATGAAAATAATTCATATTGCAGTCACTGAGTATAAATACAGTTGACTGGTTGATTCGAAATTGAAGGGGTCGGATGAAAAATTTCGATTTATCCGAATTTCGAATTAACCGTTTTGATCACTGACGATCAGAAACGGGAGTTAACTCTTAAAAATAAAGCGCTCCTCTATTGATGTCAAATATATGCTGTTACTATTTTAATGCTTACAATTGACACTGAAAATTTACGATTAAGATTAAACATTAAAAATTAAAAATAATTTTTTGCACAATAAAATAAGCAAATCGGAAACTTCACCGGAAGCTACAAGGTTTCATTGAAATTTGTTAAACACTGACTATCATCGGGCAGGCTTAGTTAAAGTTTCATTTATTCATAATCATAACTTTTTCATCTGTAATCCTTAGCGTCCCAACTTTGTGATTATTGAAATCATGGCTTGCCATGTCAGTAGCTGAATGGTGTATACCATTTGGCTCGACAGATTAATTAAGTTTAAGTGTGGCAATTAGCATTGGGTATTCTTGTGATCAATGACTGTGGAAGAATGGACCACCCACTTTTTTTTTAATTTTACACCAATGAAATTTTTCCTTTTACTGACAGATGGTTTACCATGACCTGACCGGAAGAGAAAATCATCTTCCTTTTTCGTGTGTATTTTGAGTCGGATATAAATCTTCAAAGTAAACCGACACTTCTTAAACAAGAGACGGATAAATTATTTCAGGTATAAATCAACATTTTTAAGATAAAATATTTTTGTGTACATGTAATTGTTTTTTTTTATTTTGCCGCTTAGTTTCAACTTGTTGTTTAAACAAATCCAAACTACAATAAACAAGGAAAGTATATTTCGATTTAAACGTTGGAATTTTCATTATATTTTGTTATCTGGACTGAAATTTCACTTTGATTTAAGCTAAATTTCGAATTTCGGTAGTTCGATTTAAACACACAAATTTGCATAGAAATACATAGTGATCTGACGGGTCCATTTATATCATTTTGATTTAAGTGGAATTTCGATTTAACCGATTTTGAATTAACGAGAGTCAACTGTATACTAACTTTGGATTGGCAAAGTAATTTTATGCCATTGGAACTTTTAATATACCAATTGTTCTTTCATAAATTGAGAAATTGGTCTATTTACAAAAGGTTGAAGCTTGTAATTCACATGCAATATATTTGTATATATTTACATTTTGTAATTTGGAAGAATTATAATTTATCACATTTATTTGAAGTTGTTAAAATCAATGTTTCATCAAGGGATTATACAAATTATCTTGCCTTCCTACTAATTTTGCAACAGTTGTGAAACTCATCCAACCCAATAATGCTATTTACATTATTACTTTCAATGTTCATATGGCTACTACCATCTTTCTTACCTCCAATATATCCTAACAACAACATGGCAACTACAAATATCTTGAAGCAGATGTAAAAGGTTTAGTTTTTGTTGAGCCTAGCATCACCATAACAAGACTTAGGTGTTACTTTTCCGGTGTCAGTGGCGGCGTGTCAAAATGTGAAAGTTTGTTAAAGTAAAAAACTAACCAGGCGAGACATTTAATTCAGTGGAATTTTTGTATGATTCGAAGCCTTTTCAAAACAAAATAATATTTGTAATTGGTAGGATATAATTGGTACATGTTTTGTTGACCTATTATGGTTTATACATGGTCGGTAAATTTCATGCCTGGGCTTAGGGTAACATTTTATAAAACAACAGTGACATGCTTTTCACAACTGTTGCGAGATATAGTATAAGTTCCCAGTATTTCTTACTAATTCCAAATGAAATAATCGCAATTTTTTAACATTGATATTTTTGTATTTTTAGGAAAGATTAGAATGCATCCATATATTTCCAAAACATAAACATCTGTCATTTTTGAGGAAGGACAAGAGTATATCATAAACCTACAGTTAATATAAATATATTAAAGACAATGGACAACATTTTAAGAACCACATTAAGAATACAAACAAATGCATATACATGTAGCTGTGGACAATCATGCTTAATATTTTGAGGATCGTAATAAAATAAAATGGAAATCCTTATAGACAGTACTGGTCAATATGTTGCAAAGGACAATATTCTGAGGAATTTGATGTAATACAAACCTATTTAGACACTGCTGGTCAATATGTTGAGAACAATATTCTGAGGAACTCAATAAAATACAAACATTATTATTTACAGACACTACTGGTCAATATGATAAGGAACACTATAATATTAAAAACATTGAGAAAGAAATTTGAAATTTTCTGAGATACTAGTATATCAGACCAGTACATGTATAAATAATTTTTACTGTTATTTATGTATAATTTTTTATTTTTCTCTTCCTTCAATGTTAGTTTGTGTCTGGTTGCTCTTCTTCAATCCTAGAGGTTTTTCAACATCAAAATCCGATTGTAGTCCTTTTAGCGGTTTGGTCGTATCATCACTGGTGAGGGGTTGGGTTTGGAAATCGGGGTTTAGTGTTTTGAAATTAACTTGGTATCATTGATGTATAATAAAATTGAATATTTGGCATATATACATTTTTGTATATGTATATGTTAACGATGGTCAGATAATGACAGACAATCCATTAGCTAACATTCACTTTACTAATACACTAAAATGTCCATTGCTAATCATTTAACCTTCTTTCTCTTTCTTCTTAAATCACTTTCTATCCCCCATAACATATGTCATTATTTGTAAAGGGTAAGTTTTACCTGCATCGAGAAACATATCTAAATTGATTTTCAGTCTTTTTACATACATCAATGTTCCCTAGTTAATGGAGAAATGCTCCGCCTTGGTCTTTGAGTCTGATTTTTCATTAGTGGTGGTTGACCCGCTGGGAGGATGATGCCGATATTGTTGATTAACCAAAAGGAGAGAAGTAGAAATGTCAGTTCAACCTACATTGACAGAAGAAACATACACCAACACACGCACACATGCACACAACATCTGCACAAACACATACACAAACACACGCATTCACAGAGCTGTCATTGATATATTAAAATAAATACCAATACTGTGTAAATAATGTTAAATCAAATGTAAACTAAATGTGGCACTCAGTTGTTTTATAGTTAAAGTTTTGTTCAGGGATTCTGTTTTGATATATCAATTACAGCTCTAATTCATAGTTAATAAATTATTTTTTAAATTTATAATATGATCTTGTTATATTTTTTGAAATGTACATAATTTTTATGTAGTGAATGGTTGTGGTTTACTTCACATTAGCAATTTTCAGTTATTCATGATGAGAGAATTTTTATTCATCTTGAGGATAAATCTAAAACACAAGTTCATCTAGCGCTTGATCTGCATTAAACTACTATTGGTCCAAAATTGTTTGTCATTTTGTTTTTCCTAAAAATCTTTTTTCAAAACTTTCCTCAGAAAAATAACAGTAGATTTAAATTAAAAAACATTGACCTAATTAAATTATATTTTTAAATCAAAATATCTTTTGTTGTTAACTAGAAAGGTGCATAAAGGTTATTTTAGACATGGTAAATTTGTTATATTGTTAAAAACATTAAATATATTAAATTACATTATGCATAGAATTAAAGAAACTTTTTGATTAAATCTGGTTATTTTTCCCCATTAGGTCAGTAAATTTTACATAGATTTTATTTATTTATTAATTTTGAATGATTTTGTTTTAAAAATGGAGTTTTGTTCTCCAATTATGTATATGAAAAACAATTATGGACTGATATTAGTGCAAATTTATGTTTACCCTGGTCCACATTGTCACAGACCACTCAGTTCCTTATATCAATAATGAGCCTATCTGTAAGTACCTACAAGGACAAACTTTTGTACTTGCAGTGGTGTAATGCTCTAAACCCAAGAAAGTGAGATGCCATGAGTAAGAAGGCTAATATTTTTACCTCTCGGCTAGAAAGTGACAGAAATTTTGACCTTTGCAGTGTGTTAAGAACAATGTGCAGGGAAGGTTCTTTGATGTGCTTTGCCCACTGTAACATGAGGGATCGGTTTTTCGGGTCATCCATAGAACCCCCATCCCAGTCTAAATTTTTTCACTTACATTGAGATGTTCAATTCAGGAATAGTGGAGGAAACCCAAGTTTTCATTTATAACTACTTTGGTAAGTGAAATGATTTCCATTTCATATCAGGATCTGCTCCTACTGGGATTCCCAACCTAGCCTCTCAAGACTGCTAAGCAGTTAGGACTTGAGGAAATCAGAATTTAATGTAGCATTGATACTTGATAAAATTAATGTAACTGTAGTTACATGTATAACTTTTATTGAGATGCCACCAGTCACAGATGTTACATTGGAGTTGTCCAATTTAAGATGATTATTAACTTTTATCGGATCAATAACTCAATAGAAATTTTGTTGATAAATATTTTAATTGCATTGAGTCTACCAAATAGTTGCATTATTATATTTTTTAATCCAATTGGTAAGAAGTATAATACCAGCTTTTGATATTTGATATAGGGTGTTTAGTTAACTTGTATTGAGCCATCACAAGTTATTTATATCCAAGTCGATGGGATATAAAGCATGCTTCGGAATGACCAGGTTTGAATCCAACTCTGGCATATCCTTCTGTGATTGGTTGGTTGTAATTTTGTAAAACATAATAGCATTTTTAAATTTATTTATGACGAGAGCTATTTTATTTCTAGGATTAATCTACATAAGTTTGTGCAAGTGCAATTGTGTATAATGGTCTCCCTTGTACTAGTGTGTACTTGGAGAAACTTGTTAAGGTGCTAGCTCACTGAGTCAGTATGACACAAACAAACATCACTACCACAGACCATTATCCTGCCACTAGGTGAATCAACTGATACTTTGTTTTCCTATGTACTTAATGCCATGATTTTGAAATTAAACAATATTTCTCCTTTTCACTCTATTTCATTCAAAGTAGAGATAAGTTAACTTGTATTGAGATGCCACCAGCAATAAACTAACATTTTTATAAAAAAGGGTTTTCAAGCAAAAACCTTTAACTTAAATTAAAACAGTACTTGTTTTCAAATTGTATTATTTGTCAAAGGGTTATTTCACCTCAACTAATATTGAGATATAGCCAACAACAGAATAAGTAATATTATTGGAAATTGTTTCAAATTAAAAACAAATTGTTTGTTTAAACCTTGAAACTTAATCAGCTTTTCAATTGTATTATTGTTTTATCATCTTTATATTAAGGCATAGTCAGTAATCAATGTAGTAGTATATAGACATATTCAGCCATTGATAAAGTAGAATATAGACATAGCCAGCCATTGATGGAGTAGTATATAGACATAGCCAGTCATTGATGGAGTAGTATATAGACATAGCCAGCCATTGATGTAGTAGTATATAGACATAGCCAGCCATTGATGTAGTAGTATATAGACATAGCCAGCCATTGATGTAGTAGAATATAGACATAGCCAGCCATTGATGTAGAAGTATATAGACATAGCCAGCCATTGATGAAGAAGTATATATAGACAGACAGCCATTGATGGAATAGTATATAGACATAGCCAGTCATTGATGGAGTAGTATACAGACATAGTCAGCCATCGATGGAGTAGTATATAGACATAACCAGTCATTGATGGGGTAGTATATAGATAAAGTCAGCCATTGATGTAACAGTATATAGACATAGCCAGTCATTGATGGCGTAGTATATAGACATAGCCAGTCATTGATGTAGTAGTATATAGACATAGCCAACCATTGATGGAGTAGTATATATAGACAGCCAGCCATTGATGAAATAGTATATAGACAAAGCCAGTCATTGATGGAGTAGTATAAAGACATTATAAGCCAGCCATTGATGTAGTAGTATATAGACATAGCCAGCCATTGATGGAGTAGTATATAGACATAGCCAGCCATTGATGACAGTTTTAAGGAACAGACCACAATTAATAAAGTAGACATAGCCAGCCATGAATAAAGTAGTATTTAGACATAACCAGCCATTGATGAAGTAGTATTTAGACATAGCCAGCCACTGATGAAAGAGTATTTAGACATAGCCAGTCATTGATGTAGTCGTATATAGACATATACAGCCATTGATGGAGTAGTATATATAGACAGCCAGCTATTGATGAAATAGTATATAGACAAAGCCAGCCATTGATGGAGTAGTATAAAGACATTATAAGCCAGCCATTGATGTAGTAGTATTTAGACATAACCAGCCATTGATGAAGTAGTATTTAGACATAGCCAGCCACTGATGAAAGAGTATTTAGACATAGTCAGCCATTGATGAAGTAGTATTTAGACATTATCAGCCATTGATGAAGTAGTATTTGGCATCAGCCATTGATGAAGCAGTATTAAGGCATTACCAGTCTTGATGAAGTATTTTTAAGAAACAGCCAGTCATTGATGAAGTAGTATGTGATATAAAGACATCACCAGCCATTGATGAAGTAGTATTAAGACAAAGCCCTTTGATGAAGTATTATTATGACACAGCCAGCCATTGATGAAGTAGTATAAAACATAGCCATCCATTGATGAAGTTGTATTAAGACATAGCCAGCCTTTGTGAAGTGGTATTTAGACATAGCCAGCCATTGATGAAGTAGTATTAAGACATAGCCAGCCATTGATGTAGTATTTAGACATAGTCAGCCATTGATGAAGAAGTACATAGACAGCCAGCCATTGATGGAATAGTATATAGGCAGCCAGCCATTGATGAAATAGAATATAGACATAGCCAGCCATTGACGGTGTAGTATATAGACATAGCCAGTCATTGATGGCGTAGTATATAGAATTAGCAAGCCATTGATGAAGTTGTATTAAGACATAGCCAGCCATTGATGAAGTAGAATTAAGACATATCTAGCCATTAATGAAGAAGTATTAAGACATAGCAAGCCATTGATGAAGTGGTATTTAGACAGAGCCAGCCATTGGTGAAGTAGTAATGAGACATAGTCAGCCATTGATGAAGAAATATATAGACAGCCAGCCATTGATCGAATAGTAGACAGACATAGCCAGCCATTGATGGAGTAGTATATAGACATAGCCAGTCATTGATGGCGTAGTATATAGACATAGCCAGTCATTGATGGAGTAGTATATAGACATAGCCAGCCATTGCAGTAGTATATAGACATAACTAGCCATTGATGGAGTAGTATACAGACATGGTCAGCCATTGATGTAACAGTATGAAGACATAGCCAGCCATTGATGAAGTAGTATTAAGTTATAGCCAGCCATTGACGAAGTAGTATTTAGATATAGCCAGCCATTGATGAAGAAGTATATAGACAGCCAGCCATTGATGGAATAGTATATAGACATAGCCAGCCTTTAATGGAGTAGTATATAGATATAACCAGCCATTGATGTAGTAGTATATAGACATAGCAAGCCATTGATGGAGTAGTATATAGACATAGCCAGCCATTGATGGAGTAGTATATAGACATAGCCAGCCATTGATGTAGTAGTATATTGACATAGCCAGCCATTGATGCAGTAGAATATAGACATAGTCAGCCATTGATTGAGTAGTATATAGACATAGCCAGCCTTTGATGGAGTAGTATATAGATATAACCAGCCATTGATGTAGTAGTATATAGACATAGCAAGCCATTGATGGAGTAGTATATAGACATAACCAGCCATTGATGGAGTAGTATATAGACATAGCCAGTCATTGATGTAGTAGTATATTGACATAGCCAGCCATTGATGGAGTAGTATATAGACATTACCAGCCATTGATGGAGTAGTATATAGACATAGCCAGCCATTGACGGAGTAGTATATAGACATAGCAAGCCATTGACGGAGTAGTATATAGACATAGCCAGCCATTGACAGAGTAGTAATAGACATAGCCAGCCATTGATGGAGTAGTATATAGACATAGCCAGTCATTGATGGAGTAGTATATAGACATAGCCAGCCATTGATGGAGTAGTATATAGACATACCAAGCCATTGATGACATAGTGTTAAGAAACAGACAACCATTAATAAAGTAGTATTATGACATAGCTAGCCATTGATAAAGTAGAATACAGACATAACCAGCCATTGATATAGTAGTGTTTAGACATAGCCAGCCATTGATAAAGTAGTATTTAGATGACTCAGCCACTGTTGAAATATTAAAACATAATCAGCCATTGATTAAGTAGTATTTAGACATAGCCAGCCATTGACTGAGTAGTATATAGACATAGCCAGCCATTGACGGAGTAGTATATAGACATAGCCAGCCATTGACGGAGTAGTATATAGACATAGCCAGCCATTGACGGAGTAGTATATAGACATAGCCAGCCATTGAAGGAGTAGTATATAGACATAGCCAGTCATTGATTGAGTAGTATATAGACATAGCCAGCCATTAATGGAGTAGTATATAGACATACCAAGCCATTGATGACATAGTGTTAAGAAACAGACCACCATTAATAAAGTAGTATTATGACATAGCTAGCCATTGATAAAGTAGAATACAGACATAACCAGCCATTGATATAGTAGTATTTAGACATAGCCAGCCATTGATAAAGTAGTATTTAGATGACTCAGCCACTGTTGAAATATTAAAACATAGTCAGCCATTGATAAAGTAGTATTTAGACATAGCCAGCAATTGATGAAGTAGTATTAAGACATAGCCAGGCTTAATGGAAGTAGTATTCAGACATAGCCAGGCTTAATCGAAGTAGTAATAAGACATAGCCAGGCTAAATGAAAGTAGTATTAAGACATAGCCAGGCTTAATTGAAGTAGTATTAAGACATTACCAGCCAATGATAAAGTAGTATTAAGACATAGCCAGCCAGTGATAAAGTAGTATTAAGACATAGCCAGCCAATGATTAGGTAATAGCCAGCAATTGATGAAGTAGTATTAAGACATTATTAGCCATTGATGGAGTAGTATATAGACATAGCCAGAAATAGATGAAGAAGTAAAGTAGTACATAGACATAGTCAGCCATTTTAAAAGTAGTATTAAAACAAAGTCCGCATTGTTGACGTAGTATTATGACAATGTCAGGCATTGATGACGTAGTATTAAGACAAAGCCCTTTGATGAAGAAGTATATAGACATAGCCAGCCATTGATAAAGTAGTATTAAGACATAACCAGCCATTGATGAAATACAATGTAGTATTAAAACATAGCCAGCCATTGATAAAGCAGTATTAAGACATAGCCAGCCATTTATGAAGTAGTATTTAGATGGCCCAGTCCCTGATGGAGTAGTATTAAGACAATATTATTTAACTAAAATTAACTTGTATTATTATATCGATAATACTGCTATTTAGTCTGCAATGTAAAATTTAATCAGAGGCTTAAATCAAAGGGGCATAACTCCTAGAAAATAATTTAACTGAAACAGGAAGACAGTATAGGGCTAAATGTGTGATGCATTGATGGACGGTATGGCTAAGCATCACTTCACAGTTTTCTCGGTATCAAATGTATGTGTATATAATTGTTTTGTGGTCACAGATTCAGTTGAATCTTAGGACCTAATAAATAAATAAATATTTAAATAATATATAATACCTTGAATATTGGTAGTGACTGTTCTTTTGCCAAGCACTCAGCATTTTAGAAATGAAAGTCAAGGGGACCTTCGGTGGAGAACTAAAAAACCGATGCCTCGGAGGCTCCTGTCACAGCAGGTGTGTCACGCTAAACAGCCCCCCTGAGCGCACTTCCGGAAAGGTAAAAATTTCTGCCACTTCAACTATAGCTTGTGACGTCTCGGTATAAGTGAAAAAGTCTTGACTGGGACGTTAAACACCATTAAATCAAATCGTGTATTTCCTTTATTTTCAAATTGTAAACAATACAGCGTTGAGAATCTATAAATATACAATATATATATATATATAGATCCATTAATACATACATCTATAAAACATAAATATAAGATTAGCCCGGAGGACTTATCTTCTTGATATACATTGTTTAAATTTGCATAAATTATTGAGAAGTGTAGATTCTTTAATTGAAAAAAAAATTAAAAAATATTTAAAAGAGTTAGGATAATTTGAACGTAAGTGTTTCTTTCTTCATTAAATTAAGGACAAGAAATGTTATTTATCACCTAAATCATTACTCCAAGTATAACATACAAATGTACTTGTTTCGATTTAAAATAAATAATAATAAAACCCTTGACCTTCCCATAACACTGTAAGGTTTTCAACTTTCGCTATCCTAATTTATGTCGGTAGTTTTTTCTATTTATTGGTGGACAATAAAAATAATAAATGAGTATTTCTCGAACCTTCATACATTGCTCTACAAAATAGTGCATATGTGTTATGGTAGGGTTAAAAAGTTTTATTATATTATTTTTTTTAAATATCGAAACAAGCGCCTGTGATTGTATAGTCTATCTTGTCGTGGGATATATTTCAAATGACCTATTTCAATTGGTAATTTATAGTTACTACATCTATATTTACTTAAAATAACACACACACACACACACACACACACACACACACACACACACACACACACAGAGGGGGGGTTAAATTTAAGAAACAGTTTACATGTGAACAGATGTGTTTTTTTTCTTTACGGTCTAGTTGTTCACCCGTTAGTGCGAAGGTTATTTGAGCGTGCTGTATGCATAATTATTGATTCAACCATATTAGTTGATGTTTATCATGTAAAATGGATAAGGTCCTTTTTGTAACTGTGGCGGTCATCTG
Organism: Tegillarca granosa; assembly: GCA_029721355.1. Taxonomy (NCBI): domain Eukaryota; kingdom Metazoa; phylum Mollusca; class Bivalvia; order Arcoida; family Arcidae; genus Tegillarca; species Tegillarca granosa. The sequence goes on from CM056605.1 coordinate 24,767,920, forward strand.
TTTGAGTGTGTCCGGGGTTGATTTACGGCGGTATGAACCGACCTGGGAGTCGTTAGACACACGACCGATACCACAATGGTTCGACGACGCTAAAATCGGTATATTTATCCACTGGGGAGTTTTCTCCGTGCCTTGTTTTAAAGCCGTTTGGTTCTGGTATTACTGGCAACAAGGAGACAAGGATATTGTTAACTTTATGAAGAAGAATTATCCACCTGGGTTTACATATGCAGATTTTGCACCAAAGTTTACCACAGAATTCTATAACGCCGAGGAATGGGCAGATATGTTTAATGCTTCCGGTGCAAGGTATTCATTTATATAGCAGTTTTATGACAGTTGTGACATCTTTAATAGCTGTTTAAGTTGTAAGTTCATTAATGAACTTATAGTTTGTCGCATATTTTTTTTTCTGAATTATGTTTATATTGTTTTCAAATTTTTGAATAACATGTTATTTAAAGGTATTTTATGCAAAATAGGAAGGATAGCTGAAAAATACCGGCTTGGGGTGGTCTCATTAAACTACTATTACTAGAACAATGTGCAGTTTTCTCTCTTTTTTCTTCCCCTCCCCGCTCCCCTATTTTGAGTTTAATTCTGCTTGTAGTTTGGGATATTTACATTTACAGAATCATTTATTTGGGCAATATTTATATGAGGTTTCGGTTAGATAAACTTCTTTATGTCCTTGCTTTTCTCTGGACACTCCGATTTCCTCCATCATTTCAGAATCTCTGAATCCGCTTCACCAGTAATTAAAATAATATGGACTGGTATATAAACAATTCATAAAACATGCCCTTTCCTACCATCTAAAAATGAGTAAACTGACAACTACAATTTTTTAAGCGCTGACTTTCATATTATGACCGTCTCGGTGACTCATTAGTAAAGCGTCCACTTCGATTGGCTGAAGTTCGTGAGTTCGAACCCCGACCGAACCCTACATGTACATAAGATTTTAACCCATAGTTTGAGATACTGCTTTCTCGTCTGGTGCTTGATATTAGGATTAGAGCATCGACTTGTTCACCCGGTGCCACAATAATGGACTGGGGGAGTGACATGCTTGTTCGCGGCATACTGACTAAGTGAGCTAGTAACTTACCAAAAAAGTCGTCTTGAGTGCGCGCTAGAATACGGCTGGCCATAATATACACTCGCACATCACACGCATACACGAACTTGTTCTTATATTAATTCATAGAGATTAATAACCTGGCTCTCGACTTGAGTAGCTGAAATATTGTTGATGCGACGTTAAACATCATTACAACAACATAATTACAACTTTTATTTTTTATCGAGAATTCAGAGTGATTTACACAACGATTTAATGTTGTTTTCTCGTAACTTTTTACCAATAGATATGTCGTTCTTGTCAGCAAGCATCACGAGGGTTATACAAACTGGCCGTCAAAATATTCATGGAACTGGAATTCGATGGATGTTGGACCCCATAGAGACCTAACTGGTAGGTATACATGCAAACGCCTGAAGTTAGATTTAAAAATATCAGTTATTTCATATACGATTATCAAACATTTTATTTATTTTATTTGAAAGTTTGAAATATTTTCAATTATGCCATTTGAAAGTACGATTTTTTTTCTAATTCATAATATATTGTTTAAAAAAATTCCATTATACTGTGTGGCAATTATAATATGGCACAATTTTAATTATTTTATTTAAAAATTTGAAATATGTTGAATTGTTGCAGGTGAGCTTGCGTCCGCTATACGGAAGAAGACCAAACTCCATTTTGGACTATACCATTCTTTGTTCGAATTTTTCCATCCACTTTATCTTCAGGATAAACGGAATAATTTTAAGACACAGAAATTTGTCATGGTAACTACATATTTTTCTATATTTACAATAGAAAAATAATTTCTACGTTGAACCCAGTTTGATTTTTGTTTTCATTATTCGCATAAACATCGGTTTTTCACATCGCGCATGAATACCAATTCTGGTTTTTCCCTAACTGACCTATTTTTAGCTATCTGTTTTTATCTCACAAAACCACGTACATACCTCGATATTTCCTTCTTTTTTCAAGTTTTTTCACGTTATAGCAAAATAAATATTTTTTTTAAAAAAAATATAATATATTCACAATACCTATTAAATTCCTATGATGAACTCATTGTAGAAAATCTAGAACATTAGGCAATTCCCGTGATCAATCTATTTTTAACATTTAAGCCATCACATTTTATAGTGTTATTTAATTAAATATACATTGAAAATGAAAGAAAAAATGTTGAATTTTAAATAAATAAATAAATAAAATATTTGTTTCGATTTTCATTGTATACTTAAAAATATTTCCATCGTCAGTGTGTTCTAAACGCTACACGGCACACTGCTTGCGGGCCACTACCATACAAGCTATGAGCGATGCCGGTGTTGAGACCAGACAGATGTTTATGAGCGGTCGTCGTAATGAAGCTTCTGTCAGGAGCTACTCTCGCGACTGTTCGACCATGCAAAAACATGCTTTAAGTTCGCAGCGACGCTTCTTTCATCAACTGTCACTGGTAATACGTCTGCCGTAATTCCCTCTGCATCTGACCATGCTTCTTCTTCTATACCAGCAACTGATAATCACGTGATGGTTCCATACTCGGACCTGTGCACAACCCAGTCCAACAAAACGTCGCGCATTGGTGTTTCCAATACCCTGTCATCCATACAATCGGGATTTTTGACAAATTCGACGTTTAATAGCTGTAATTTAACAATCAATATAAATTTGTAACTTTGTTTGTCTATTCGAATAAAATTGTATGAAATGTTCTTTTGTTTCCAGCGTACTATTTTTTAAGCCGTCTATCAGTGAGAAGGCGGGAATTATTTTGATTGACATATTGGCTGTTCCCAGAATGTTTACAATGCCGACAGATTCGGTATATACCGGTTTTTCTTTCTTATTTGTATGACGCATTCGAGAAGTTTGTAAAAAGAATGTTATGAAAAATATTATAAATATAAGAATTGACTGTCATTTCTTCCTGGGTTATCAAGGAATGAACCAGATTTTAAAACTAGCAAATCTAAAATGAACTGCTTCGCAGTTCATCAGATTTGCTAGTTTTAAAATCTGGTTCATTCCTTGATAACCCAGGAAAAAATGACAGTCAATTCTTAATTATCTATTGAAATTGATTCACGAAGTCGCAACCACATTATAGAGAGGTTTTGCGGTCGTATAATAATGTTTTGCAAACATAAAATGTTGTTTGCATATGATATAATGATGAGGTAATAATGACGGGATTTATCCATATAATGGCAAATGCTAATCATATACTGGTCTGATGATATCATATGACGAAAGGAAATAATATAATGGTATAACCAAATAATATAAAACCAATCATATAATGATCAAGTGAAAACATACAACAGCGAAACTCAATCATATGATCAGACCAAATAATATAATGGTAAAACCAAATTATATAATGATAAAACTAAAAGATATTAGGGCAGAATCAAAACATATAACGATGTAAGCAAATAAAATCATGATAAAATGAATTCATATACAAGACCGCTATGGCGTTGCATACTGGCGACACTTATATAAATATGTACTTATTTATACTTGTGGGTGAATCGGAGCACACAATACTCAGTCTCAGTAATAATCCACAAAATGTCTAATCTCTAAATTAAAAAAAATCTACTGATATAGCAATGCCATGGTTATCATAGAAGTTTAATAATAAATAATAAACGTTTTACATCAACAGGAGAAGACAGGTCCTGAATTATATGAAATAGTTAACAAGTACAAACCGGAGTATGTTTGGTCTGACGGTCAGTGGGAAGCATTAAGTCAGTACTGGAACTCTACACAGTTTCTTGCCTGGTTATATAATGAAAGGTAGGTGTCACAACAACAAATTGAAAGAGTTTTGAGTCTACATGGGGCTTTGCGGTCATTGTGCAGACTATTTATTTTTAAAATAGTTTTTTTTATGATTTTACTTAAGAAGTGTTGTACTCAGACTCAAACGAAGATGCCAGAACTGTGGAAGACCAGGAAAATGCATAGGGAAAGGGGGCGCCCAGCTGCGAGTGAAGTACCCCGGGTCAACAGTAGGGGTATGGTGAAGCAGGCGCCATCGTATTTACACTCACTGAATTGTTGAACTGTTTGTTTGTGTGGTAGTAATATACCACTTTTTGAATTTAATTTGTCATGTGCAACTTTTGAATTTTTATGAAATAACACATTCAAAAGTAGCACATGACAATTAATTGTAATTATTGTATTATTTCATAAAAATTCAAAAGTAGCACATGACAAATCATAAAAATACATTCAAAAAGTGGTATATGACAGGGTTATAAATAGCATATGCATCTTTAAATAAAAATAAGTTTAAAAACAGGGGCCACTTTGGTCGAGAGATCTATCAAAAGGGTATATAATTTCAATCTATTCCTACTATTTCTCCAGTATGTTTACTAATATGAATGCTCTGAGAGAGAAATGAGAGAGAGAGAGAGCAATTTAATCAAACTTCACCTTTTAAATTCTTTTCCATTTCTAGTACAACACGAATAAGAGTTAAGCGTGTTGTGCGCTTGACTACAGAGGATTATTTAAGTAACATTCATATGTAAAACCATTTCGTGAATTTATGTAAAAAGTTAAAAGCGTAATAATTTTAATGCATTGGTGAATCTTTGTTTATGAAAATTAAATGAAATGACTTTATCATTTATTTTTTCACAGCCCTGTAAAAGACATAGTTGTTACAAATGACAGATGGGGAAATGACACACTTTGTAAGCATGGCGGAGTTCTTACATGTAATGACCGTTACAATCCAAGTATGTACACAGAACACTTACTTTAAATTCTCAATTAATAGCTCTGCACTCTTACAAACGCTTATCTTAAAAATAAATTAAATTTAAACTACGTTGAATAACAAAAATGTCAAGTACTTTACAAAAATTGTATTTTGCCAATTTTATGCTTCAACAACGATGTTCACCCACTTCCTAGGTTATCGGTAACCTTACCCCGGTTGTTCAATTCTGTTCATGATCCGAAATGATGGTACGGCATATTCCAAGAAACGTCGCTTTACAGAAACAGATCAACTTAAGCTATTTAATATCCCCTTGAAATAAAAAAAAATTGCACAAAGAATGTAGGTATTATTCGGCACACCGGAGAGCCAAATGAAAAATCACACTATTTACATGTATCTATATTTCCAAGCCAGTTTTAGCCGCGAATAGCTGCAATAATGCTAATACGACTTTAAACAATAACTTATTCACTTTAAGGCAGTTAACTAGTCAGATGAATCAAAGCCTTGCACGTTTCAATGATCATCTTGTGTCCGATTTTATTTTTGAAACCCAAAATGTAATTTTTATATTGATTTTTAAGAGAACTGGAATTCTTTATAATTATAAATTGTTGGGTCATTAGGGAACCACTGCTTTTTGTTCTAAAAGTGAAACTAATGGTTGTGAGAATTGTATAGTTTTACGATTGTTTTATATTGGGACAAATCAGGTATGGGAAATTGTCATTTACATATAATGTCGAAAAAATGAATGAATTAAGCAACTGACCCTTTAGATGTTGTTAAACGTCAAGTTCAATGTATATTGCAGAAATCAATTACTCATATTTAAACCATGGAAAATATTTTATATTACACGAAACAATGCAAGACTTGTAGTCATATTAGATGCAAAATTATAGAATTGTCAAAGTTGCTAATGTTAATTTTTTTAAAGCTTTTTAATCAAAACCAAAATCATAACCTTGTCACTTAAACAAGACCCGACATTTGGCTACAGCTAGACTATGTTAATGAAAAACATACAATAACGACTTTCTATTGTACTGATTGTGTTTTGATTTCCATATATGGAAGTGGTAAACTTTTAATAGTATTGTCATTAACCACTTTTTGAATGTTTTTATGATAAATTTAAAAAGTGGTATATGACAGTATATATTTACTTCATTTATAGAGAAATTAGTAAAACGAAAATGGGAGAATTCAATGACATTGGACAGAACACACTGGGGATGTAGGAAAGAGGCAGTACTGGCTGATTTTCTGACAATGGATGAACTAATACAAACAATAGCAGAAACAGTGAGGTAAAATTACCTTATAAGATTATTGATGTTTTATCGGTACAATCTTCTTTCGAAATTTCTCTTTTGTGGTTGATAATTCAGTGTTAACTCTATAGTCAATTTCTTGGCTTTTCACGGTACGAAATTTATCTTTAAATCTCTTGACTGGTTACCAGTACTGGCTTAACAATAGCTTTAATTGTCTTTGAGTTGCCTAAAGGCTGTCTGTTTTAATTTACTATAAGCAGCTCTCATCCTTTAAAGTTGGCTTTTCATTAGTTATATTTAAATGTTGTATTAGTCTTAGTAAAGCATTATTCGGTTGAGATATTGAATAAATAAATAAATAAATAAATAAATAAATAAATAAATGTATAGAGGTAGACAGTGCAGACCAAACACATTGCTTATTTCAAAATTTTGAAATATCAGTTTAATTAAGGTACATAGGCCATAATAACTTTAAGTTTCAAGGCGTCTTTCTTCTCTCGTTGAACACCTTATATATTTTCTGTCAAAATCGAAGACTTTATGTTTAACTTGACAATATTTATTTACAGTTGTAATGGTAACATATTAATGAATGTAGCGCCAACATGGGATGGACGTATACCACCGATATACGAGGAAAGATTACGGCAACTAGGTTCATGGCTCAAAGTCAATGGAGAGGGGATATATAGTACCAAACCTTGGTCTCATCAGAATGATACTATTACTCATAATGTTTGGTAAGTAATGATGCAATACATACCTCTCTGTATATATGACGAACCATATTGAATTTAACTGATAAATGAAGATCATTTTGAGGGCTTACTACCAATACTACTTCCTTCGTTTTGATACGAGATGTTGAACGTGGATGCCTGCCTTTCAGGATATTTAACACTGGTGAGGCTTTGGTTTTGTGAGGACTAAAGCATACTACTTGCTTGGTTTTGATATGAGATTCTATACGACAATATGCCAGCCTTACGGGATATTAAATACTAATGGCGCCTTGATATTTATAGGACTTAAGCGCCTATCAAAGCGACTCTCACAACTTAGTTTCAAAAGCCACTCAGGCTTATCTTAGTGTGAGAGAGTTTGTCATTTCGCTTGTTAGAGTTGGCTAAAATATATCCTTACATTTTTGTTTTCTTCATTATTTTTAAATTGACCGCCATTATATAGGTGACAAAAAAACCTACTGGTGTGTGTGTGTGTGTGTGTGTGTGTGTGTGTGTGTGTGTGTGTGTGTGTGTGTCACGGTAATTACGTAACACTACTGATAATTAAATTTTCGTAAATGTACCAGGTATACATTACTTATTTATATTTTACCTAGGTATACATCTAAGAAAGGAACAGACGGAGTAAATGTATATGCTATTGTACTTGATTGGCCTAAAAATGGATTGATACGTCTAGGCGCTCCGATACCAACTGCAAAAACTAAAGTGGAATTCCTTGGTTACGATGGAAGCGTGCATTTTAAAGCCACACTAGGACAATCATCCATGACCATTGATGTATCATCTATATCGTTTAATGAAATGCCTTGTGATTGGGCATGGACCTTTAAACTAACTCACCTAAGTAACTAACAGATGGTCAACTAATATAATTTTAACAGGCTAATGTTTATGTGTTTGATACAGTATTAAGTGTACAGTATATGTGTATTTAGAAACAATTCAACTGAACTGAAAGGGGAAATGGAAGACACCTGTTCGACCTAAAATTACAATGAACTGGTATGAATGAAGTTTAAACAAAGCTTGTTATGTTAAGAATTAATATTTCTTGGCATTAAAAAGGCCGAAGATTAGGCCAACACATGTTAAAAATGGTAAAAAAATTCAATTAAAAAATCTGAAAATAAAACATTACGACCTTGATTATATTGCTGTAGCTATGTTTTATTTACGATAATTAAGGTTACTATATAGTTCAAACTACCTATGCCGTAAGTGGTACGTCGTGGGTTCGAACCCCGACCGGGTCTGACCCAAGACTAGAAAGTGGGTAGTGACTGTTCTTTCGCCAAGCCCTCGGCATTACGCAGTGAAAGTCACAGTTCTTTCGGATGGGAACTTAAAATAAACGAGGTCCCGTGTCACGGTAGGGCTGGCACGATAAAGAACCATGCTGTATAATGCCATCAGCGCAACCACAGGTAAAACTTCTGCACTTTCGTCTATAGCTGGCGACGTCTCGATATAAGTGAAATATTCTTGACTGGGACGTTAAACATCATTACTCAACTCAACTCAAACTACCTATGCATATGTACTGTCTACTGTCAGCATGTATTGCATTTTGTTCTATAAAAACATTATTAATGCTTCTTACAGAGAAGCTGAAGTTAAAGTAAATTTACTTTACAAATTTTGACCGAAAGCTTCAGAACTTGCATCTGCCCCTCTTCAAGGTTCTTGGGGCCTGTGTGGCACAGTGCCTCTCACAGTCTAGGTTTAAATCACGGTCGGGTAGAACCTAGTGTGAGAAAGTTTGTCAGTTAGCTTGTTGTAGGTCAGTGATTTTCTCCAGAAATCCAGTTTCCTCCACCATCCCAGAACTGACCGCCTCGATATAAATGAAAGAATCTTGACTTTGGGGTAAACATAATTTCTTTCATGTTCTTTAAACAAAATACCATTTAAATGTGTATAACGCATAAATCCTGATACATGACAGTAACATAGGACAGTTCTCTAGATGACGCTACGGTAGGAATGGAATCAACTGAATTCGATGTACATGTAGGTATGGATTCAAAATAGTTATTTCCAGTTGAATACATGTACCAGTATAGATAAAATCGTTAGTAAAACCACAATGATCAATCACCTACAAAGACATATTTATAAATAAATACGATCTTTGCTTTATGTTCAACTATGGTATATACTAGTCAATATGTACAGTCAGTTTGAAAAAAAGAACTAAAAACAACTTTATTAATGCTTCTTATAGAGAACCTGAAGTTAAAGCAAATTAACTTTACAAATTTTGACTAAAAGCTTCAGAACTTGCACCTGCCCCTGGGGGCCTGGCTGGCCGAGTGGTCTACAGCGTGCTCTTACGCAAAACAGTTGAATATCAGTATAGATAAAATCGTTATTAAACCACTATGATCAATCACCTACAAAGACTTATATTTATAAATAAATACGATCTTTGCTTTATGTTCAGCTATGGTATATACTAGTCAATATGTACAGTTAGTTTGAAAAAAGAACGAAATAGTTTGAAGATGAATAAATTGTACAAGAACGTTGTAATGGCCAACGTTAAAATAAATGCAAGGCAATATCAAAACGAAATAAAGAATTAGAAATATGGAAATTCTTTAAAAATAATAAATAAATAAAATAAGAATATAAGACGAAAAATACGCCTTGAGACCTTTGATTATAAAACTCAAAATCGGACAGGCGTCATATGCTGATTTTGAATGCATAATTTTATTAGAAATTCAAAATCAGCGTATAACACTGCTAATAAATAAATAAAATAAAATAAATTAACATATGAAACCGTTTTAATAAATAGTAACATATTTACATTTTACTGACAAACACCCACGAATACTTTCTTGTTTTTCTTCCCCTTGTCTTACCTTTTTCAATTTCTATCTAAGAAAATAACCCGAATGTTAAAAAGTTTTCCTTGTCAAAGGCCTTTCCTGCTTGGCTGGTTACCAGTATAACAAACTGAGTGGTCTGCGATATCGCGGGCAAGAGTACTAGCTTTCTAACGGTCGTCATTAATGTGACATAATACAATGAAGATCAGGAACACGTAACACAATAACGCACCATATGAACAATGAAGATCAGGAACACTTAACACAATCACGCACCATATAAACAATGAAGATTAGGAACACTTACACAATCACGCACCATATGAACAATGAAGATCAGGAACACTTATAAAATCACGCACCATATGAACAATGATGATCAGGAACACTTACACAATCATGCAACAAATGAACAGTGTAGATCAGGAACACTTACACAATCATGCACCAAATGAACAGTTTAGATCAGGAACACTTAACACTTCACGCACCATATGAACAATGAAGATCAGGAACACTTACACAATCACACACCATATGAACAATAAAGATCATGAACACTTATAAAATCACGCACCATATGAACAATGATGATTAGGAACACTTACACAATCATGCACCATATGAACAATGAAGATCAGGAACACTTACACAATCACGCACCATATGAACAATGAAGATCAGGAACACTTACACAATCACGCACCAGATGAACAATGACGATCAGGAACACTTACACAATCACGCACCATATGAACAATGAAGATCAGGAACACTTACACAATCACGCACCATATGAACAATGAAGATCAGGAAACACTTACCACAATCACGCACCATATGAACAATGAAGATCAGGAACACTTACACAATCACGCTCCATTTGAACAGTTTAGATCAGGAACACTTAACACAATCACGCACCATATGAACAGTGTAAGTCAGGAACACTTAACACAATCACGCACCATATGAAAAAATGAAGATCAGGAACACTTACACAATCACGCACCATATGAACAATGAAGATCAGGAACACTTATACAATCACGCACTATATGAACAATGAAGATCAGGAACACTTACACAATCACGCACCGTATGAACAGTGTAGTTCAGGAACACTTAACACAATCACGCACCATATGAACAATGAAGATCAGGAACACTTACACAATCACGCACCATACTGAACAATGAAGATCAGGAACACTTACACAATCACGCACCATATGAACAATGAAGATCAGGAACACTTACACAATCACGCACCATATGAACAATGAAGATCAGGAACACTTACACAATCACGCTCCATTTGAACAGTGTAGATCAGGAACACTTAACACAATCACGCACCATATGAACAGTGTAAGTCAGGAACACTTAACAGAATCACGCACCATATGAACAATGAAGATCAGGAACACTTACACAATCACGCACCATATGAACAATGAAGATCAGGAACACTTATACAATCACGCACCATATGAACAATGAAGATCAAGAACACTTACCCAATCACGCACCATATGAACAATGAAGATCAAGAACACTTACACAATCACGCACCATATGAACGATGAAGATCAGGAACACTTACACAATGACGCACCGTATGAACAATGAAGATCAGGAACACTTAACACAATCACGCACCATATGAACAGTGTAGATCAGGAACACTTAACACAATCACGCACCATATGAAAACTGAAGTTAAGGAACACTTACTCAATCACGCACCATATGAACAGTTTAGATCAGGAGCACTTCACACAATCACGCACAATATGAACAATGAAAATCAAGAACACTCTCACAATCACGCACCATATGAACAATGAAGATCAGGAACACTAACACAACCACGCACCATATGAACAATGAAGATCAGGAACACTAACACATTCACGCACCATATGAACTTGTTTAGATTAATCCTTGAGAGTAATATACATCGTATGGACACAGAAGGCTGAATCAGTTAGATCAATAAGAGAACAAGTAAACATTTATCATAGCTCCCTTAAAGAATATAGTATGTGTGAAGTATATTGTTCCTACAACAAAATTACAACAGTCAACAATCTGATGATTATGTTATTTGGTCTGTTAGATGTAAATTGTGAATAAAAAGAGTTAAAAATGATTACCGAACATTTTAATTATTATTCATATATTCGTGCTGTAAGGGTTATGGTATACAACATCCGAGACTATCGGTTTACTCTGTACCTGGTAGTAACGTCTAGTGCACACACACACACACACACACACACGGTATTGACTTGTTGCACTATTGAGCTACACAACTGTAAAAACTACTACATATTATGACCTGCTACCCTAAAAATGCCGAAAGCCTTGCAAAGAATAACATTATTTACAGTTTTCGAAGCATGTGATACGGGTTTATACAATACAAGCGAAGGAACAGCCACCTGCTATTTAGGCATCTTCAGTTTCATAAACTACCTAGTCCGCTCAGTCACATCATATAGCTTTTTTCAATTTATATATACATGTACATGTACGCGTTCTTCTTGTCCATTTATCATAAATAGTTATAAGTTTGCGTGATATATCTTAATCTCTAATAAAGAGGAAATAAAATTAAAATTGTTATTCAATTAACCTGGCTTGTCTAAATAACTACTTAATGGCGCATCAAGAGGAAAAAAAACTTTTTTAGTTTTCTTATTCTGTCTGTTTGTATCCTAATCTTTTTTCTTTTCTTTTCTGATCTATTTATCTTAAACTACTTCTTCTATTCTCTATTGTATTTTAGTTGATCATCGACCATATTTATTATTTTTCAGTAATTAATGAAGCAGGAGTATGGTTAATATAAGGGATTATCTCTTGTTCCAGAATCCTCATTATATATATTTTTTTCTTTTTATACATTTAAAAGAAAATAATATTGTATATTTTATTTAGAAGAATAAAATATTTTTAAACTAAACTAAAAATTGAGGGTATATATGCAACAATATTTTTGGTTGTTATCGGTGCTGAAGCATGACGCATGACTTTCCAAAATGTGCACCTTTTGCACATCGAAATTAAAGTTGGTTTTTTTTTTTTTTTTTGTTTGTTTGTTTGTTAAATATATGTGCCTTAGGTTGTCGCATTTGCATCGTCATTGTATGAATGTTAAAAAATGTTAAAAATATATGACAATTGATAATTTGAGAAAATATTTGAGTAAAAGGTCGTAAAAGACCAGTAGCTATATAAAAACTTTCATTATTTCAATATTTCAGATTGTACACAAAAAACATTTTTACGATTGTCAGTCTTTAGAACATTAAACATCAAAGTTACCCGCATTGTTTGTAGAGCTACAAATTAAAGCTTACATGTATTTGAGTCTTTTAATTTCAAACGAAACAACGTGGGTAGAACCAATCACAAATCCTTTTCGTTTTTACAAAATGAATAACAACTTCGCTCATCCTTACTGATGCAATCTTGTAACGAATTTCAATCTCGCAATACACGAGATTGCCAAGCGTTTGACATAAGGACAGAGTATTAAATGGTTCACGGTGCACTAATAACATGACTGGGAAAGTGATATATTTTTCTATGACATACTGACTCGCAAGCTAGCACCTTAAACAAATGTCAGTCTGGGTGAGCTTAAGTGCAAGGCAGACCACAATACACATTGACATATCTCAAGCTTATACAATTTTGTTATTAGATAAATCCTTATATATGAATCAACTTGCTCTTGTCGCAAAAGAGCGACAATGTGCTGAGGCGACATTAAACAAAACAAGCATTCTGAGAGTATTGCAAAACAATACATAGTTCCCTACCGGTCGCATATTTCACTAATCCCAAAGATTTAGGTAGAATGTACCTAATCATATGGTACAAAGATTCATAGTTATAAATTATACATGTTGTTTAAGATGGCAGATGGAAACGAAACATTTATAACTTGATCTGTAACTCATCATGGTAGAGTCACATACAAAACATTAGTTCCATTTCTAAAAGCATGTAGAAAAAAGTGCGGAAAACTAAAATTTCTGTGAATTTTCAAAGATCAAAGGGCCATAACTCCGGTAAAAATTAGCAGATGGAAACGAAACATGAACTTAATCTGTAACTCATCATGGTAGACTCGTATACAAAACAAAAGTTCCATTACTGCAAGCGTGTAGAAAAAAGTGCGGAAAACTAAAATTTCTGTGAATTTTCAAAGATCAAAGGGTCATAACTCCGGTAAAAATTAGCAGATGTAAACGAAACGTAAACTTGATCTGTAACTCATCATGGTAGACTCATATACCAAAAATCAGTTCATTATCTTAAAGCATTTAGAAAAAAAAGTGTGGAAAACTGAGGTGTGACAGACGGACGGACGGACAGACGGACAGACAGAGTGCAAACCTATAGTCCCCTTCGGCTTTCGCCGGTAGGGGACTAATAACCAACAAATTATTTAGCTAACTGATTCAAAATTTTCACATTTTAGCAAAAATTTTCACCCGTCTTAATGTTTGAAAATTAATAAAAACTAAGGTGTGTTCCCTAATGCAATTTTTAAGCTGGGTTTGGATTCATACTAAATTATAACTTTGGATTCATTAATTTTCAAATGTTTATCTACCAACTTTTTCGGCCCCTAGTATCATTGATGAAGAATGAATGAATTTTCGAAATGTGTACATATCACACATCAAAATGTTAATTTTTGTTAAATATAATTTAGTTAAAAAAAAAAAAGGAAAAATTAAAAAGTATGTTTTTTTAAAAGTGACATTAAAGCTCTTTTAAAGTTGAACTTATTTGATTAAGGGCTTTTTAAAATGTAACCTCTTCTCACTTTATATTTTTCAATTATATCTCAAAATATCAATGTTAAACATTATCTTTTAAACCTGGCATGTGTATGCATGTTTTAAATGATTCTTTAACGCATTTTGCAGTCCATATTTTGCGTCAAACCAAAGAAACAAATCTAGTTTGAACATGTCAAAATCCTTGCATGGTAATGATGACAGTTTTAGAAGCGTGTGGTTTAGGTTTATACAAGCAATAGCCGCCTCGCCTAATATTTTTGCCATCTCCAGCTTGCTTTCACTACCTAGTGCGCTCAGCCAGACCCTATGTACATGTTATTACGAAACAAACTACAATTACCACCATAAATCGTAATTGTCGACCCTGGCATCGCACCGCCATAAGGCGAGACTTAGGCGTTACTTTTCCGGTGTCGGCAGCGGCGTGTAAAAATGTGAAAGTTTATGTTATAAAGTAATATATTTTCTACTCGATCAAAAACTAATCATGCGAGACATTTAAATCTGTGGAACTCTCGTTTTATTTTGTAAATAGCTATTTTCAATTAAGTTGTACATGATCTTCTTGCTCATTCATTATTTATAATTAAAAGTTTTCGTAATATATCATAATTTATGATAAACAGGAAATAAAAATTTATTTTTACTTTTAATTAGCTTCTATATATTTTTATTAGCTTCTCCCTATAACTCCCTAATGTAGAAACAAAAGAAAAATGTTGAGGGTATGTAACATTAATTTTGTTATTTTAAGTACCTTATGTTGTCGCATTTGTTTTGTCAATGTACATTGACAAATCGATAATTTGATAAAATATTTCAGTTTGAAGCTGTAAAAGGCCAGTTGCTACATAAAACTCTCAGTTTTTAAACGACTACGATTGTACACAAAATTATCCATAACTACAAGTTGCAAATGCCTTTTTATTATCATCGTGAAGCTCAATTGGCAAATACTGAATGCTACATTAAGAATAGTAAAATAATTCTTTATACATGTAATGTTATTTGTTTTAAAAACATTTTTATATGTTGTGTCGCTGTGGCCTTGAACTCGGGGTATTTCACATATGTTATTATTATTTATTTATTTTTTTAAGCATTTCTGTGTACACAATATTAACACAATATGCAAATATGGGATGCATTTTAACCTAATTTTTTTTTTCAAAAATGATTGGGAAAATTTAAACCAGACTTGGTATGGTAGGTCCTTAGATGGTAAACATTAGTATTTGCCTCAGGCATCCCTGTCAAAGACCCAAAACTTTTAGATCAACCTGCATCGTTACTATTTATAGCAAAATTACTAACATCAAAAGTTTGTCAATTACATACAATTACATCGATCTTAATCAATGTACCGGTTGTGTTCAAAATCTAGGTATAGAAGATAGTGCTTAAAGAAGTACATATGTGACACATTTATTTTGCGTACAATATTCTGTAATATTAGAAAGAAAATTTAAAACTTTAAAATAAAAACTCCTTTCCACTGAATTCAAGGGCAACAACTCCTACATGGATTAATAAAAAGTTACGACACTTGCGACCGTGTTATATCTTGTCATGATGAACATTTCTCTGTGAATTGTTTTCATCCATCTATAATAGTTTTCAAATTGTCAAAAAAGCTATATTTGCAAAATATTAACATTTAGGGGCAACAACTCTTCATCATTTTTGCAATTTATTGTTTTTATCGATTTCTTTTTTTGTTTGTTTTTTAAGAAAAAAAAAGATCTTAAACTAGGTCATGACTTTGATCTTAGTACTTAAATTAAGTTAATCGACACTTGAAGGAAATGATTAAACTAAAAAAAAAACCCGTGTCAATATTGAAATGTTGAAATAATCAATTCATAACCATTTTTGAATTGTATGATTTATGACTGAGATACACGAATAATTTGCTTCTAAATTGCGATAGCCAGGCTTGACATTTTATATGCTGAAATCGACTTCAAGTTAATTAACAGTATTGAGAAACAATTATATATAATAATGGGATTTGTGTTTTGTAAGCTAGTACTTGTACCACCACTAAAATAACTTGAATTTTCGCTTGTAAACCTGAGGTAGACAGTAACTGAAATTCGGTATGCGCATTCGCGATTACCACAAAATATTTCTTTAGAAAGAAAATTGTTGCTGCTTCGGGTATTTCACATGTTGAAAAACAAGGCAAATGGTAGATTCTTTTGTGCATACAACGTAAAGCGTCAACAAAAACATAACAAACGGTAAAAACATCACCATTCTTGACAGAAATTTTAAATGGTAATCGCGGATGTGCATACCGATTTTTAGTTACGACTAGACAAAAGTAAAGATTAGCATATTTAATTCAAGTTAAATGGATTTTCTTTGAAAGTTGAAACACTATGGCTCTAACAGTAACTCTAAGTGTTTTATAGCATTGTTGAAACTCTCTAAAAAGTCGCCAAATAATATAACAATTTTTGCAATGGTTTGACACTTAACTCTTCTCTCTTAAAGAACGAGATGTACAAAAAAAATCTTTTATTCTTATAACAGTTATTTTCTAATACATGCTGTATTTCAAAACAAAAACAATTCAGTAAAATGTTTTAAATTCAATCTTCTCCGGTGTGTGTGTGTGTGTGTGTGTGTGTGTGTGTGTGTGTGTGTGTGTGTGTGTGTGATCAACCGAAATTGTTTTAAACTATGGCTTTCATTTGCATACAATAATATATTTTAATGCACAGTACCGTTTTGGACATCGACAAGATTTGCCATGTGTGTTTTACTGTCATTTGGCTGTTTCAATACGTATACCTTAAGGTTTAATATCAACATTGCAGTTGTGTGTATGGTGAATCAAACGGCCTTGAAAAATCATCAGTATGATAATACCAGAATGAACCAGAACAAGTCACTTTCAGAATGTAAGAGATCTGTTAAGACAGCAGAGAAAGCAACTCAAAGACAGATACATTTTTCGACAAGCAATTATACAGTTATTTCGATCGAAGAAAACACAATTAAGAAAATAGTAGTAAAAATAAACACTTGTTTAATAAAATGCATATAACACATATATAAAAAAAAAACCTCGACGGTCAAAGTTATACAAAGTACTCGCATGTCGATTGCCTAGTTACAATCAAACTCTGGCAAACTCTAGTATGAAAAGACTTAGTCTGTTCCACTGGCGAAGGTCGGTGGTTTTCTCGGCGGATTTCGATTCCTCCAACATCTCCCGCCACTGCGGTAGCTCAGTTGGTAGAGTGCTCGCTCCGTAAGTGGAAGGTCGTGGGTTCGAACCCCGGTCGGGTCTGACCCAAGACTTTAAAGTGGGTAGTGACTGTTCTTTCGCCAAGCACTCGGCATTACGAAATGAAAGTCACAGTTCTTTCGGATGGGAACTTAAAATAAACGAGGTCCCGTGCCATGGCAGGCATGGCACGATAAAGAACTATGCTGTATAATGCCATAAGACATAAGTAGTTTTTTGACAATAGCTATCCATGTTTCGGCCACTCGACAGCCGAGTCTTGACTCCTTTACGTTAGGTGTTTAACATCCAACCGGTCTGTACTTTAATATAACAGGTACTCTTGAATCCGAAGGATAATGACATTACACCATTTAAAGGTATAAAATAACACCACCTATAAAAAAAATTACGAGTATGAAATATGTATTTATTTATATTTAAATTTCCTCATGAACAGGTGTATTTAAACCGCATCCAAATGTAGAAATTGACCTTGTATTTGAAGGTATTAAATGTTTTCGTCATTTCTTTATACTCGCTTGCAAATACAACATATATTTTATCACACTTGATATTAACTTACACATTGTCTTTCCTTAAAAACTTCTAAATAATGATAAATTTAAACAAAAAAACTGCTGAATAATAACCTTTTTTTGTATTTATATTTTGGTGTTAAAGTACTAAGAATACTTAGAATACATAGACCGCTTAGTATTAAGGGGTTATATTAGCTGTGTTAGGGACAAACAATTTTATCCTATACTCCTAGCATGAAAGGGGGCATTGGTGGTCTCGTGTGAGAGAGCTTGTTAGTTTGCTGGTTATTGTTTGTGTTTTTCTCGGGGAACTCTGGTTTTCTCTACCATTCATTAAATGACTACCTTGGTATCAATGAAAGAATTCGGATGTACAACTCCAATACTCCACTGTGCTTCAGGGGGCCTCGGTGGTCTAAAGCGCGCGCTTACGGATCACAGTGCCTCTCACCGTCTGGGTTCGAATCCCACTCGGGACAGATCCTAGTATGAGAAAGTTTGTCAGTTCGCTTGCCGAAGGTCGGTTTTTTTCTCCGGGCACTCCGGTTTCCTCCACCATCCCAGAACTGACCACCTCGAAATAAGTGAAAGATTCTTGACTGGGGCGTAAAACACCATTAATCCACTCCACTCCACTCCACTTTGTTTCATCTGGCATCGGGTTCCAAAGCTAAGTAAAATGGATACACAACATAATATATGTAATAACCAGTTCTGTGGTTTAAGAATTATTTTGTTGTATTTACAACTACTGATCCAAAATCAGGCAAAAATATTTAACTATAATAACGTTGGATCCGCCATCTATTCATCTCCAATGTTTTTAGATGATTTAAAGAAGCTAATATGATTGAAGGTTACTTAAGGTATTTTCAAGATTATTACGTGATTTTATTATTCTCAAAAATCAAAATTTTTAACATTGTTTTTTAGGAAGGCGATTTTGTTTGGGATAAGGAAGTGCAGCGCCAAATTCTTGGAGCATTTTTCTGGCCATATGCACTGCTACAGATACCAAGCGGCATTTTTATTACAAAGTATGGAGCAAAGAATATATTTGGAGTTTGTATGATACTAGCAAGCATTGTGACAAGTCTGTTACCAATTCTATCAAGATATAGCTATATGTACACAATAGTCCTACGTGCAGCACTTGGGATATTTCAGGTAATTATATGGTTATCTTCTATAAGACACATTCAAGATGACAGTGGCCTAAATGTCTTGCAAACTGTAACCCGCATAGCTGTTTTACTGCATAAACTTGCTACAACACGTCTATGCGGGGAATTTCAACGCATAAGAGAACGCTTTTATGCGGTAAAAAGGCTTCATGAGGAAAGTCTCCTGGTTGAATTGCGAAAGGTCGTTGGTTCTACCAGATACTTGATTCGACTATTACGGACAATCAAGTAGCTTGATCATCATCATCGTCATCGTCATCGCAAACATAATCATCATTATCAAAATACAAAGTCATTCGCCGAAAGCTTAACCTTTGCAAGCAGCTTTTTTACAGATGATAAGCCTCACATGAGATCCGAGCTGTTTGCCGTCTGAATTATACATGTACCTGCAAATTTCTTTTCATGAAAGTTATCATAGACTGAACACGTGAACGTTTACCAAAAAGGGACGCTAGGTGCTCCGGAAAGGTAAGCACCTCATATCTAGCTAACTACACCTGCCACGTGTGAATCAAAATTGAAAAATGAAAGGAAAATGAAACTGTGGGACGTCAAATATATCATGATAATTTTAAATACAGTGGCATCATACTTATCAACAATATTTTGTTGACGGCTATAATTTTTATGAAGGCATTGATAAGCATATTCGCAATATCCCTGAGTCAACAACTTATTTGTAAAGAGCTTGCTTCGTTGTACAATGTTCCCGTAGTGGAAACAAACTCTACCATACTGCATTACTGGGAAAAGAAATCCATTATTATTAATTACTTTACTGTAATTTTATGCATGTTATTTCTGAAGCTTTATTTTTATACGTTGTATTTGTTACATTTCCTCAAAAATGTTCCTCTAGTTTTGTATTATGTATAATATCTATTTTAGGCTCCATATGCACCTTGTTGTATGTACTACATGGGACAATGGGTCCATCCAACCGAAAGAAGCAGGTTTTTGTTTCTTATTGCAGGTATTGATACTTTATTGGTTGTGCCTTTTTAAGTTCTACATTTTTCAAAAACAAATAAACAAAAACTGAAATAAAACAAACTATCTTACAAAGGATAATTTATACAAAGGCATATCGCTGTACAAAATAATAGAAAAACTTTAGAAAAAATACATGTAAGCTTAATAAGACCCTTACTAGAATATGCTGACGTTGTTTGGGATAATATGACAGACGAACTTAGTCTCAAATTAGATAAAAATAAAATCGAGGCTGCACGAGTAGTAACTGGTGCAACTAAACTTGTCAGTAGACACTTACTTTATCAAGAAACGGGTTTGGAAACTTTAAAAGACAGACGACGTAAACATAGACTTTTGATCTATTACAAAATGGTTAATGGTTTAACTCCTGAATATTTACAGTCTCTTCTACTTAACAGATACTCGGACACTGATCATTATGCAACAAGACATAACCATGATTAGAATCAATACAATATCATACAAGCTATTACTTCAACTCTTTCCTACACGTGACTGGAACGACCTACCATCAGACGTAAGACTAAGTTCAATAAACAATTTTAAAACATACATTGACAGAAGTTTTAATATACCTTTCTATTAATATTTTCGAAAACGTAAGGAACAAATCTTTCATTGTAGACTTAGGTTAGAATGTAACTTTCTTAACGAACATCTATATAAAAAGAATTAAATTTTTAGTCCTCTATAATAGTGTGGTCAAATCGAATCTGTGAAACATTTCCTCCTAATATGTCCCTTACACGAAAGGATTAGAAAAGAAAATATAGGTACCCTTAAGCTTAACTTCGACACAACTGTTAAACTATTATTATTTGGCGACTCCAACAATCTAACTCTTAAACAAAATGAAGAAATTTTTGACACAGTCCAAAAATATATTCAGTTAACTAAAAGGTTCTGATCTACACTCCCATGTTAAATGTTTCTGTTTTATTTTACTTGCAGGTATATGTACACGTGTATGCTTTTGTCTTATGTTAGTAATTTTCTTATGAGCTTTGATAGGCATTATATATATATGTATCTTTGTATATATATTTACTTAAGTTAATTATAATATTGTTAGTTAATTATTGAACAATTATTGTATTTTTGTTCTCTCAGTTACGGCTATTACATGTTGAATTACCGTGAATCAGCTTTTATTAGTTTACCGTTAACCAAAATTATATGGCTTGATAATACTAACATTAACGCATTGAATTAGATGAGGTTAACAGTCGGTAATAAAAGTTGATTTACAGTATGTTGTACAGTTGTTCTGGGTTAATATAAGCTTTCTCTTGTTCCTGAATCCAGTTTACAGTTTGTTGTACAGTTGTTCTGGAGATGGGTTAATATAAGCTTTCGCTTGTTCCTGAATCCAGTTTACAGTTTGTTGTACAGTTGTTCTGGAGATGGGTTAATATAAGCTTTCGCTTGTTCCTGAATCCAGTTTACAGTTTGTTTTGTTCTTTTTGTTTGTACTTTACAAATTAATAAAATATTGTTTAAACTTAAATAATATATAAAGCTTTCGTAAGATAAATTTTTAAATTTAAAAGAAATAAATCAGGGTTTTAAACAATTGTGCAAAGAAAATGCTTTGATTTAATTAAATACATACATGTAAATATAACGTTATTTAAGTAATAACTTGATTTTTTAACAAGTTTATTAAGTCATAACATAAAAAACGGTGTGCACACTTCATAATGCGCTTGGCGCGGTATGAAAAAGTGTGCACATCTTTAATATTTATTTGAAGTAATCTAAAAGTAGGAATTTCCGCGTATAAATAATTGTTGTATTACTAGTTAATGGCTAGAGGGAGTTTATCTGTATGACGTCATAGAAAGGGAATCATTGTCTAGCTTATGATTTTCAGGAGAGCAAATTGGTGCTGTTGCAGCTTTTCTTGGGACAGGTTTCATGTGTGAATACGAATTCGCCGGTGGATGGGCTTTGTCTTTTTATGTATTTGGTAAAGTATATCATTGCTAGAAAATAGTAAGTTTTTCAAGAGTTACAATTCTACGCAAACGGTGAAAAGGTGAAAATTTTTATTAGGGTTGTCTCCAAAGTAGACCTCATGTGGTCATAAATAAACAAAAGGGCATTGGTCTTCACGCAACAGAAGATTATTTATTTAAAACACACCGCCAAAATTATTAGCAAATAAATTCTACTTTTTTTAGAGTGCTGCATTTCAAACAACAAAGATGACCTTACCATATCTATATTATCAATATGATAATATATTATCAATATGATAGTTATTTTAATGCCTACAATATTTTAATATACGTGACTATCAATTCTATATACAATAATTCTACTTTTAGCAATACCCCCTCCCCACCAAGTGCATTTGTCAAGGTTTCACAAAGGTATTCCAAACAGTACATATATGCCGTTATGTACTAAAATAATTTGAAATCACGCGTGGTTTTAAAACTCAGTAGGTAGAACGGTATTTGATTTTTTCCCATAACGTCAATTTCGAATCAAATACAGCGTAATTTTGGGTTTTTTCTTTTTCTCTCTCTCTCTTTTTTTTTTTTTTTTTTTTTTTTTTTTTTTTTTTTTTTTTTAATAAAGACCAGTGCCAATGTTTCACAATGGATTCATTGTTTCTTTCATGGGATTGGAAAGCCTAAATGTCGGGCGGGCCTACTGTTAAAGTTTTTGGTTTTATATAATGATAAACATAATTTCTTAGTGTCAAAATGATATTTTCTTTAACAAATCTTCGTTTCTGTTTAAGATGAAATTAAAGAAAATACGGTTTCAATATTTTCGGTCTTATCAATCATGGAATTACATTTCAGAAGTTAAACATAAACTGCTAGATTTGCTATTTCGAAAATGAGGTTCCTTGCACCGAATCCATAAAATAATGGAAGTAAATTTTTAATGAATTGAATACGTTGTGTCTGTTTTTTTTTAAAAGGTATTTTGAATTTTGTAAGGAGTATAGTTTGGTTAATCTTTACTAGTGATTCTCCAGAAAAATCTAACAGAATTTCAGATATCGAGAAAGAATACATTGTCAAAGCTTTGGAAATTGGAGAAAAATCAGAAATGGTAATAAAAGTGATAAAATGATAAAGTGAATTTCATATTTTTCTTAATGCCTGTAAAGTTTTTCGAGATTTTTAAGAAAAGGGAAGGATTTACAGATATAATAATTCTTCAATACCTCCTTTGCAAATGTCATCAGTTATTTTGTGACGACAGCAAATGGAAATTATCAATTATCTTTAATTATCAATTATTTTTATACACCCGTCTATAACGGAACGTATTATGGTATGGCGCGGTCCGTCCGTATGTCCACAAGTCGTACGCTAACTCAAGAATGCTTTGAGCAATTTTAATGAAACTTTTGTGAAATGTTTGTATCTAAGGCAGAAAGCTCCTTTTTGTTTTTAAGATTCGTATGTTTTCTCGTTGCGGAGTTATTGGCCTTTAATTGTCACACCCTTTCGTTTTTGAGATTCCTTTTTTTTTGTCACTGCGGAGTTATGGGACTTTAATTGTCATATTTAAGGCATTTTTCTGCATGTATAATAACTCAAAAGTGCTTTGAACCATTTGAATGAAACTTTTGTGTTATATTGGTATCCATGGCAGAGAGCTCCCTTTTATTTTTGAGATTCGTATGTTTTCTTGTTGTAGAGGTATTGGCCTTTAATTGTCAAATTTTGCGCATTTTTTTTTTTGCATGATGTAACTCAAAAATCATTTAAACTTTTTTTATGAAACTTTTGTGTTATATTTGCCCTATAATCAAAAAGGTTTGTGAATAAACATTGAGAAATAAATTTGCTACATTTGTTTTAAAAAATATGTTTCAGCTAAATGTCAAGTTGTTTAAGACATTATAAAAGAAGTTTAAATATCTGACGGGCGTATCATGCGCTCCAGGCGCAGCTGTTTATTATCATAAATCAAAGCCCTACTTTTTCTAAAGTGGAGTTGTATACTGACTATGACCTGTTGCGTAATATTTTTCAGTTCTTGAAACGTTGTAGAGTGATGCAATATGCTTTATAGCGAGTCATTCGTTGTTTATAGTTTCAAATTTTTTCATTTGATTGTATTTAACGATAAAATTTAAAAAATGCATTATGGTATTATCTATTTTTAAATTGATTTTTAATTTTAAGTTTCAGAATAATTCCATTCCATGGAAAAACATATTTACGTCAGTTCCGGTGTTAGCATCTTTACGAGCGACTGGGCGATACAATTCTTGGCGACATTCATTCCAACATATATTGATGACGTTTTTAACCTAAAAATAGAGGATGTAAGTGGATTGATAACTTTTTACCAAATAAACTTGTTGATATCCACATGCCCAATACAAAAATAATTCCCGATCAATGGATTTTTATAACTACTGAATAAAAAATCGAAATGTATCAACATTGAACACATTGCATTTTTTAGATTTATATGTATTCATTTATCTGGGCTTAAGGTTGTGATTTGTTAACAATATTCAAAAATTTATAATTGGTCCTATCTGCCATTCCTGGTACTTTTTACCGAGTATTATCAACAGAATATATTCCCTCGCTTTCAATTGCAATTAAACTCTTACGTATGACCTGGCAAGGGTTCGAACCCCCAACCATCCGCTCTCGAGGCGGATGCTCTACCACTTCACCATCAAGATTGTAGACTTTTCAGCTAAATAAATTGACAACAGCTATAATCTTATGGAATATGATTTTAAATGCCACCAACACCCCAAATTTCACAACCAACGATCTTGTCTGTAATTTCTTTAATTAATGATATCATTTTTCAGCCACTTGCCTGCCCCCCTTTTTTTAAACGTAGGTCTGTTAAATATAAGTTCTGGGAACACTGTATTCCAATATTTTCAGAATGGAATAATTACTGCTATGACGTCAGTGCCACAGTGTATTCTTGGACTTGTATGCGGATGGCTAGCAGATTTTGTTCACAAGAAATGGTTGAGTATTTCGAATACTAGGAAACTGTTCAACACTATATGTAAGTTCACAAGTTCCGTAATTAATTAATAAACTATAATGTATTTGGATCATTTTTTGCAAATACAAGTTCTTGTTGCTTTTTCAATTTCAGACTCATTGTCATGAGTGAATATAATTTGTTTTATCTATTTTACTGATGACCTTATATTTTCCTATTTAAGGGTATTTTTTCTTCAAAGCACATTTTTTAAATTTTTTATTTTCATTGTTTTGTCTATGACATTGATGAATAAGTCTACACGTGAATACATGTAACTCAGATGAAAAAAACATTTCTAGGTTTGTAATGGCAAAGTCCGAGACTCATATTATATATTGTTGTGTCATAATATTTCACAATTAAATCAATCGAAATATGGCTACATTTCTGCCATAGAGGGTGGGGTTTTAAAACCGTGTTTAAGCGTCATTAGATGTAACATGTACACAATTTCACTTGATCTGTCTGTACTTCGTACCTATCTTTTTGTAGCTGCTATAATCCCTGTGTTATTACTGGCATCTCTTGGATACGTAGATTGTTCTCTACCAATGGTTGCCGTCGTTATCATGACATTGAGTATGACAGTAAGAGGTTTTAGATCTGCTGGTAACGAAATTGCGATAACAGATTTGGCACCAGTTTATGCTGGACTTATATTCAGTTTCGCCAACACTGCTAGTGCTATCGGTGGATATCTTGCAACAATTTTAACTTCACATATAACACAAAACGTGAGTAATATATTATATAAGTTATAAGAAACAGATTCGAAATATGGGTTGCCCTAAAGACAGTATACGAATAGCTGCAGTTAAACCTTTTCCTATTTGTATTTTAATGTGCATGCTTATATACTCATGTTCAAAAACTTTGACTTAATCAAGAAATATGTTTTTATGAATTTGTATGCACAAATTTGACTTAATCAAGAAATATGTTTTATAAATTTGTATGCACAAATTGGACTTAATCAAGAATTTTTTTTATAAATTTGTTTGCACAAACAATTAAGTTAAGAAAGGTGTTGCAATTTTAAGAAATAAAGAAAAAATAATGAATGACAGGGAGATTAAGAAAAACTTGAACCATGTATCAGTATGCAAAAAATAAATTAAAAAATTTTTTGTGACCCAATATAACAGGGAGATAAATTTCGTACGTAAGCAATTATGACTTAATGATCTCAATAATAACGTGAAAAAATTTCTCTTTTTTGACTATGTAAAGTTTTAATTTAAAAAAAAAACAACTTAACTTACAGAGAACAATGACTTTACAAACTATCACAACTTGTTAAAAAAAAAAGCTCCAACGAAGGACATTTATTTAAAACATCCTAAAAACTTTTGACTTTAAATATAGTGACATTGACATTTTGACCTTGATATATATATTTTTTTTCAAATTTGAAAAGGCATAGAAACAAATAATAAGGACCTTGATCTGATTTATTGTGACCTATAAAGATTCGTTCTAGACTTTATAAATAATTTTAAGAATGTATTAAAGCACCAATATTATTAATAAGCATAATTATATCAAACGTGATGAGAGTGTGGAAATAGTAAGATGGCGAAATATAGATCAAATTAAATGAAATATTACGTTTTAGATAATAAAAGGTAGACTTTTAGGGATTTTTGTAGACATTTATACACATTCATTAAAAACCAATCAGATTTTTTCAGTGACTACAAAATACTCAAAGTATTTGTTTGTACTCAGGACTGTTAATTTTTGCACATCTAGTCGCGCTGAAGATAATTTGCGACAATAAGTACTCGAAAGGCTCGTTTAGATGTTTGTTACACTTGACCATATATAATAAGTAATCAAACATTGACACCGGTTTCACTAATATTTCCATCACAAAGAAATAAATTCATGTATAATAACCAGAGAAGAAAGAAAGGAAAATAGTTTCATACTTTATCTATAACCATACTGTCATATGCTACTTTTGAATTTTCATAAAAAATCGCAATTCAAAAGTGGCATTATTTTATGAAAATTCAAAATTAGAACATGACAATATCACAAGACAGTGAGGTCTAAATGGGACTACTACACAAAAAACAATATTCAGTCGGAATATAAAGGACCTTATATCAATGTTTATGTAATATTGAATTTATTAAACCAGTTAAATTATTTTTATGCAACGAACTTTGGCGAGCTATCATTCTATTATAAAACGGGTTTTGGCTTGATTTAAGCGAAGAGGGAAATTTTAAACCATTTGCCTCTTATTGAACCCCAAAGTCATTTAAGCAATTCTAAAATTATTAATAATCACCAAGTTTCATCAGATTTGACCAATTATATGTAGTTTTGATTTTGAGATAATTAAAATGTTAAAAGTTTAAATTTTACAGTCTTGATAAAGTTAAAAGTGAGCATTTCGAAATAACAAAAATATGCTGAAAAACAATTGGACAATATGTTTATGTTTCAATACAAGTGTTCTGACAGAGGCCGATAAAACTACATGTATTCCTAACAAAGTAGTGACCAAAAGACAACACGACAAACCATGGATGAAAAACGACATCAGACGACTTATTCGACAAAGAAAAAGAATCCACAAAATAGCCAAAAAATCTAATCTTCAAGGTCACTGGGCTAAATTCAGACAAACAAGAAATCGTTGTGTGACTGCAATTAGGAACGCTGAGACTGACTATTACAAAAAACTTGCAGAAAAGCTTACTTCAAATTCTTTGACAAGCAAAAGTTGGTGGCACATTGCCAAAACATTTATGGGTAGCCAAAATAAAAACGACTTACTTCCTCCTCTGACACATAATGGGAAAATATATACGGACGACTTGGACAAAGTTAACATACTAAACGAATACTTCACACAACAATCAACTTTAAATGACAGAAATACCGACACCCCAGTACTAACACCGTTACCATGTACTATGGAAGATTTCAACATTACTTCATCTGACGTCAAAGACACGCTGTTATTACTCGATGTCTCTAAAGCCTCTGGTCCAGATTCATTGAGCCCTAGACTTTTAAAAATTGCTGCTTCTGAACTATGTGAACCGCTTTCTTATTTCTTTAATAAGCTCATAAATCACCACACTTTTCCAACCCCGTGGAAGCTGACCCACATTGTACCCGTTTTCAAAAAAGGCGACCGTTCTGTCGTATCTAATTACAGACCTATCTCTCTTCTTAACATACTTGGTAAAATAATGGAAAGATGTGTAATAAAATATTTGCTTTATTATATCTATCAAAACAGGATTATCACAAGCTTCCAGTCAGGATTCACCTTTTGAGATTCTACTGTTAATCAACTTCTATCTATTTGTAACGAAATAGGCTCAGCTCTTGACCACGGTAAGTTAGATTAGTTTTCTGTGACATAAGTAAGGCATTCGACCGAGTTTGGCATAGAGGATTGCTTGTCAACATGGAGTCTATTGGGATAAGGGGTAACTTGTTACACTGGTTTCATAGTTATTTAAGTAATCGTCACCAGCGGGTTGTTTTAAATAACTTTTCCTCTTCTTGCTTACCCGTCACCGCCGGCGACCCCAGGGATCTATTCTAGGACCCATTCTTTTTCTCATTTACATTAATGATATAGTTGCTGACATTGGATGCAGTATTAGACTATTTGCTGATGACACCTCACTTTATGTTAATGTTGAAAACCCATATGAATCGGCTGAGCATTTAAATTCTGACCTTTCCAAAATACATCGTTGGTCTCAAAGTTGGCTAGTTTCTTTTAATCCTAAAAAAACCTGAATCTATGATTATTTCCAAGAAAGTTGCTAAACCTTTTCACCCTGCCTTATACATGGACGAAACTTTAGTTCAAGAAGTAGACTCACACAAACACCTTGGACTGATATTTTCCTCCGACGGAACATGGAAATTACACGCTGATGAATTATTATCTAAAGTTAACTCTAGACTTTCTGTACTTAAAAAGCTGAAATTCAAACTTGACCGTTGTTCTCTAGAAACACTTTATCTAAGATTCATAAGACTTTTAATGGAATACGGAGATGTCATCTGGGACAATTTGACAGACGAATATACAAAAAAAACTAGAACGTGCAAATATTGAAGCAGCTAGAATAGTAACTGGGGCAACCAAATTAACAAGTTTAAATTTATTATATCAAGATGTTGGGTGGGAAACACTAGAAACAAGAAAGAAAAATCACATATTAATCCAATTTTTTAAGATGTATTACAGGGAATCTCCTACTTATCTATCTCAAATTATTCCATCTACAAGTTTTGAAATTCACTCCTATAACACCCGTTCATCTGAAAATTTAGAAACTATACTTTGTAGAACAGACTTTTATTATAAATCATTCCTCCCTTCCACAATAAGAGACTGGAATAATATTCCAGCTTCAGTTAGAAATAGCTCGCTTAGTATTTTTAAATTTTCATAAACCACAAAAGTCAAATACCTCAACATTTTTACACAGGTAGCCGCTTAGGACAAATATATCACACAAGACTTAGGTTAAAATGTAGTTTTTACAATACAAATGATGGCATCATTTGTATTGTAAAAACCTCGTTGATAATCTCAATTGTGCATGCGGTCAAACTGAAACTACAAAACACTAAAAACTTTCTTCTACACTGCAACTTGTATAATGATATACGAAACAGCACCATTCATACTATAAACGTCTTCTATGATCTTGATACATTGTTATTTTGGAATCATAACCTGACTCATGCTCAAAACAATGAAATTTTTACAATAGTACAAAATTACATACTTTTAACAAAGAGGTTTTCTGTTTGAAAAACGTTACGGTATTTTGAACTTACGAAACTCTTAACACAACGATTGCAATTGTAATTTGAAACGTCACTCTTTTTTCCTAATTTACAACATAACCTACACACTTATTTTTTTATTTACTTATTTATTTATCTATTTATTTGTTTACCTATTTATAATCTTATTTACATACTTACTTACTCAGATAATAAGTTGTTCATTCATTTATTTATTTATCACACATGTTTCCCTCAGTCTATGACATGCAATATTGTAAATTGTATATTCATAATTGTTGAGGAAACCGGTTTATATAAGAGTATAGTCTTGTTCTGGGATCCTCTGTGTATATTTTGTTAATTATCCTTGTAAATGTAGTTTACGAAATAAAATATTGTTTAAACTACAAGTGTTCAAACTGTAGATTAGGAACAGTTCATGTGTTTTTTTTTAATGTCTCATTGCGAAAAAAAGTTGTCAATTTCAAGTGTTTTCAAAGAGGTGGGGCGATTTTTAATACTGGACACAATTTGAAATTGTGAAACAAATACTTTCGGAAATTCTTCTATGGAATGGAACAAATACAAAGGACATTAAAAAGTGAAAGTTTTAAAGGCTAAGATGTGATATTATGTAACTGTATTGCATATTTAAATGATTATATATAAATATCAATTTATCGTAATTTGAACAGTTGAAATCATTTTAGAACAGAACTTATTGGTATGATTAACTGTTGGCTTTCATATTTGTAGTGTTGTAAACTTGTTTCAAATGAATCCATTACCCCAGGAAGAGGAGCTAAGCTATTAATAATCAATTTATTTATTTATTTATTTATTTATTTATTTATTTATTTATTTATTTATTTATTTATTTATTTATTTATTTATTTATTTATTTATTTTTTGCTTCAATAATTCATTGAAATAAAGTACATGAACTTATGCAAATTAAAATCCTCGTCTACATCTTGCTGTTAGAGAGGTAAAAAAAAATATCATTTTTATTTATTTATTTATTTATTTATTTATTTATTTATTTATTTATTTATTTATTTATTTATTACAGGAAATTTTACAAAGTGTGAGAACAAGATCACTTAACCCCCATGATCTAATTTTTTAAACGGATCTAAACATATGCATTTAAGCTTGTGGAATATATTTTTATTTCACATCACGGTATTGTAGTTTTTGAGTGATAATAAAGGTTCCCTATGTAACAGGGGGCCTCAGTAGTCAAGAAATCAAAATCGCGCATACAAATCACAGTGCCTCTCAAATCTAGGTTCGAATTCCACTCTGGTAAATCTGTCAGTCGGCTTGCAGAAGGTTGATGGCCCTTCTCTGGCACTAAGGGTTCTTATATCTCGATACAAGTAAAAAAAAAATAGACTGGGGTGTAAAATCATTATTACTCCGTGACTACATTCCTTTTATATAACCCCCGTCATATATGTAAAATCAGCGACAATTAAAACCGTTTAAAATGTCGCTGGTAGAATCTTTGTGAAATAAATATCACAGAAATGTGCTTCTATTCACTTTTTTAAAAATTGAATTTTCAATAAAAATAAACAAAGAAAATCATTTCTAATTTATTACAACAGTATATATAGCACAAATGGTTACACAAAAAGGGAAAATTGTGAAGATTAATCGACGATTATGTGGTAAGGGAGGTAAACTGTGTAGAACTTGATGTTATTGTGCAGAATCTTACACTTATTAAAATCTTGAAAATCGAAGAAAAGCAGAGTTGGGTTGATAAATTGGAAGAAAGTCACAAATTTGAGCCTGAACTCAAACTATTTAATACAACAGAATTATTATTATTATTATTATTATTATTATTATTATTATTATTATTATTATTATTATTATTATTATTATTATTATTCACCAAAAATAATAATAAAAATCTTCTATTGTACTAACTTATGTGTCTTTTAGTCGAAAAATATTAATTCATACATGGTAGGAAAATGAATCATATACAAAGTGACAAATGTCTAAGGTTCCAAAATACATTGATCACCCAGATTTTTATAAATTTAGTGAAATCGATGGCTACTTCAAGACTGCGGCAATCAGTGTTTACATATTCATGGCCAAAATTCGATTAAGATTATCTACATCTTTAAAAATCACAGTGATATTTTACTTAAATAACAGTTATTGATTTTATTTTTGGTGGAAAAACATGTTTGAAAGAAATCTTGGTAGCGATTGACGATTTGATTGGATAATTCTTGGTAGTATTTGTGGTAGGTTCAACCAATCAAATCGCGTATCTCTACCAAGATTTAAACAGAGACCTATGGGTTTATGAAACAAATTCGTGAATTCTATATTTTTCTTTCTCCGGAATATACTGAAACAAAATCACAGATATAAAGATGATTTAAGAAACATTTAAAAAAGTACTGACTGTGACACACAGAAACTTACAATACTTTATACGTACTTGTAGCATATGACATGCATACAGCGGATATTAAGATATTTACAATTAATTTGGTGTTTATTTCCTTTTTTCGGAGCATTGTATATTTAAACCAAAAAATTTGTTTTACCAGAAATAATAAAATTATATTTTAAAAGTTATAAAATGAAAGGTTAGCATAAATATACAAAAGATTTTAATAAAATGTAAACAATTATAATAATCACCTATTTATAGTTTTATTGTACCGTAAGACTATATAAATTGACACGTTCCCTTGTAAAAGTGTACTCGCTTCGGCAGTACATATATTAAAATTGGAACGATACAGAGAAGATTAGCATGGCCCCTGCGCAAGGATGACACGCAAATTCGTGAAGCGTTCCATATTTTTTCATTTTATTTCATTTTTGTTTTGATTTGAAATTATGTTTTGAATTGCAATTGAAACAAGTGGAAGTTAATCTTAACAATTTTATGTTAAACAGAGTGTTTGCTTTAGGCTCCACAACAAGATGGTAAAGGAAATTGGAATACCTGAACAGCCTACTTTTGGTCACATAATTTTTTTTTCTAAAAATTTCATTTACTCTAAACTTTCTTTATAAAATTAACAATAAGATCAGATTAAAACATAGAACTAACCAAATTCTATTTTTAAATGGAAAAGTCTTTTTAAGAAATTTTTTTAAGAAGTCTGGTTATTTTTCCCCATAAGGTCAGTTAATATTATATGGATTTTTAAAATATTTTTAACGATTTTGTTGAAATATTGAGTTTTTGTTCTCCAAACAATTATGGATTGATAGTACGTCACCTTTGGAAAGCTACAAACTGACAAAGCTTCTCACACTATATGGATAAAATTTTGCCCGAGTCAGATTCGAACTCGGGCATTTGCATTGGTTGGTTGGTTGTATCACTGAGGATTAATCTAAGTGCAAGTTCGTGCAAGTGCATGGGGTAAGTTTTT
This sequence comes from Tegillarca granosa, assembly GCA_029721355.1. NCBI lineage: Eukaryota > Metazoa > Mollusca > Bivalvia > Arcoida > Arcidae > Tegillarca > Tegillarca granosa. The sequence goes on from CM056605.1 coordinate 24,801,624, forward strand.
CTAGTGCTCTTTGTGATCTTACTGTAACTAGTGCGCACTCGGGACGACCTTAACGTGCTAGCTCACAAAATCGGTATGTCGTACTCAAGTACGTGTATACCATTACCCAAGTTATGTTATCCTGACCCTCGGTAAACCATTCGTTATCTTGTCCGCTTAATGCAGATAGGAGCGCCAGGCGAGGAAACAGAATCTTTGTTTTTGGACATTCCAACTGTATTTTCAAGTTTTACAGAGTGTATTTCTAAGTATCACCAATTGGCAAATGCATTTGTTTTGGGGAGAGCAGATTGAAGTTTTGTTTTTGGATATCTGTGATAAAGTCTAGGAAACTTTGCTCCATAATTGCTTTTTTCACAGTTTTATTTTTTTCCCCCAAATTAACTAGCTATAACGGTGAATTTATCAACCAGTGATAAATGCATGTTATCATTTCAGTTGATCAGTTGTTAGAGTGTTCAGTTTTTTATACGGGAGTTTTTGGGTTCGAACCCTGGCTAGGTCTGATGGTAGTTACAGTGCTCACTTTCCATATGAGAGTTTTATGTTAGAACCCTGACTGGATATGACCAAGACTAAAATATTTCTCTCTCAAGCACTTGACATGTAGCACTGAAAATCACGGGTCTTTCAGAAAACCGATGTTTTATACCATGGTAGGCACTTCATGCAAGGAAACCTTTTGCACATTGCAATTCAAAGGTTAAAAATTGTCACTTCAACTTCAGCTGGTGACGTCTCGATAAAAGTGAAAAAAAAACGTAAACTCCAATTAGTACATTCACACATTTCAAAATAAGCCTTTTTTTTTTACCAAACTAAGGACCGAGCAACAATTCTTACATTAATTGACTGCCTCGGTGGTTCAGTGGTAGGACGTCCGCCCCGGAACGAGAGGTCCGGGTTTCGAACACGGGTCGGGTTATCACTCATGGGCCGTCAGCGTAAACCAGAAATGCTATGAAGTCAGACAAATAATTAAATATTGCATAGAAAATGTTTTTTTTTTAATGTTCATACAAGTTATGCCAATTGCAAACTTGCCACATATATATATGTTCTTTTCACAGTAAACGTTTTTCCAGATTTTCCTAAATACGGGATAATGCTTTATTTTTGCGTGGTTAAAAATCGGTTAAAAGTTTTAATCAATCGTATTATTTGTGTCATTTGAAGTTTGATACAATATCAAGTGCTATTTTGTCAACATAAATAGCAAAAATTCTGTGAAGTTTCAAAAGGACCGGGCGAGCCATCTCCGGATATGGGTTCAAGCGAAGAAGAAGAAAAGAAGAAGAAGAAAAGAAGAAGAAGAAGAAGAATAAAGAACACATGAACACATATGCCCCCACACAAAGGCACAACTTTGTTTTGGGGACATAAATATTCACCTATAATTTTTTAAAATATAAATTCTCAGTAGTAAATTAAGTACAAAAAATAATCACGGACTGGAACAACATGCACAGCCTAGGCGTTATGACCCTTTTTTTAAAGGGATATTAATGAAAAATAATGAAAAAATGCATAACTATTAAAAGATCACCCAACCAATATGCCTATTTACACATCATTCCAATCAAATTTCATAAAATTATGAGCAAGAATAACAGAGTTATATATGTCCCACAAAAAATAATTATTGAGAGTTCAATTAAAAATAAATGATATGTTCTTGGGGGAAAAACAACTACAATATGCAAACAATATGTACATTAATTAATTATGTTTTACCATTCTTGTCAAGCTACATTGATTTATTTTCTTAATAATAATAATAATAATAATAACTTTTATTGAAAAAAAAAAACTATATATAGCTTGAAGAACATAAACAATTATTTTATTTTATTGATATCGATGGAATATAATAACACAATAATTATACAATAGTAACTGTTCATTCAGATCTGAAATTATGCACTGGAATTTCAAAGAACCAGTCGCACAAAAACGGCCAATACATAATGGTCTAAGGGAAATAACTCCTTAACATTAAAGGCGAATTTTGGGGGACTTTTATATATCAATTATGGGTCTATGCCCATTATTTACCAACAAAGAACAATTCTGTTGCATTTTGTTCAGATTGGAATAAAAGATCAAAATCTAACCATAACAACGTCTCATATTTTTTCAGAACTTCTCGCAGCTTACCCTTACCCAAAGTAATTGTTAAGGGAGTTACAAAAACACTACCAAATCCTAATTGGTATATCTAGTAAAGTAGTATTTGATGTTAAATTCTGAATAGCAATGAGATATGAATAAAACATGATAAACAGAATCAAAATTAGTTAATTAGTTTTTATATCTTTTACTAATTTATTAATTTGAATAAATAAATCCATGTACTGTGTTGATTGTTAAGTGTAACATTTTAAGTGTCTCATTAATACGTCATTGCATAATCGAGCACTTGTTTTGTGGCCGTGGCCCCGTGGGTCATTCTTACGCTAAGTGAATTGGTATCGAATAGTGTCCGTTTGAGTCCCTATGATGGTATATAAATCAGAATTAAATATTGGACATGGACCGGTAAGTTTGTGTTTAATATATGCATTATTTTAGCAGGGATATTTAAAACTGACATTTTAAATGTCGCTGATTTTAGCTGAAATCAAATTTTAATTCTTCTTGTCCAACATTGTTACATTACGATGTGAAACACTACTATTTCTCTGATTTCCGTTTTAAAAATATTAGATTTTTTTTCCATTTTACCATGCATTTGTGATCAATTACTTCCAGACTTTGTGCTGAATTTAAAAGTCGGATATACCAGTTAATAGAATACGTTGTTTTGACTTATTTATTTATTTATTTATTTATTTATTTATTTTATACTGATGGATTTTGGATTTTACATATGTTTTTTTTTATATAAATTTTTTTTTATAAATAATGTATCTTTTACATTTTTATAGCTGTAAATAGCTGCAATATTGCTAATGCGACTTAAAACAACATTTTATTCACTTACTCAATTTAACTTATCTCTGTCAGAAAAAAAAGAGCTTTTTTAAGGATTCTTTAAGCATCTTAAGTGTCTTGTTAAATTCCAGATTTGTTCGTCACATGACCAATGTCCCTCACATAGTTAACAAATCAAAGATTAAATCCAATCAAGAGTATTCAATTGTAATTAACATGTTCAAATATTTACAGATAAATATAAACCGATAACGAACACAATGTCAGTGAACTGGATTCAATGGTGCCTGAACAAACAAGTAAATTGCGTAAACCAGCTAGGGCTGATGTTGGTTACTTTTACATAAATGTACAAGACTCAGCCTCGCTGATTAATCAAACTGTATCCCAAAATGAAAGAAAGCTTTTTTTTTCCATCATAACCGTAAACCGCAATCCTTAGGATTATGTCGAGAAAAAGCTATTAAACGAACCCGATAAAATGAAAAAAAAAAAGGTTTTTTTTTTCGTCCTTTCAGTTTCCGATTGAGCAGAGACGCGTGACAAGTAAAACCAAACTTTGTTTTCTGGTTTGAGTCAAATTTCAGTCTAATTGTTCAATTTAGATAAAATGTACTAAGAGGATCTCGCTGTTTGAGCCCAATATATATATTCCATTACCGGATCGAAGCCGACACAAAATGTTAGTGTAAATATTTTTGATAAATTTCCCATTGTAAGAGTGCGTGTAACAAAATATTAATTTGTTCAATATGTTTAAGTCTATAAATTTTTGATAATGTCATAGGTTTTTTTTTTCATTGTAAAAGTACGTGTATCAAAAAATTTATTCAATATGTGTTAGCGTAAATATTTTTGATAATGCCGTAAGTTTTTTTTTTCCGTTCTCAGGTAAGAGTACATCTAGCGAAATTAATTTGAAGTAAGTGTTAGTATACATATTTTTGATAATGTCATCATTATTTCACCCGGCATCATAAGAATATCTTTATTGAGTGTTGAAAGGTTAGTTATTGTACTCTTAACGAGTGAAGAAAGTTTAGCGATATTTAAAGAGTAACTATAACGAAATTACTGTGACACCCGGATTTAAATATTATCATATCGAACGGTATATCAAATGCCAAATGTAATCATATATCAGAATTTAAAAAAAAGTTACAGTATAGAAGTTTGAAATCCACGATTTAAGTCTTCCCTTGGTAGGCAAAAAAATAACTAAATAAAAAAAAAATGAATAAATAAATAAATAAATAAATGATTGAATGAATGAATGAATGAAAAATGAATAATAATAATAATAATAATAATAATAAATTTTTACATCAATTTGGAATATTGAAGTCTAATTATTAATATAAGTTCAAGTTTAATTTTTAAACATTTATTTATGGTTAAGTTTTTCCCATTTCCGGCATTTGTTTTAATAACATTCACATGAAAAAGGTCTGACTCTTGATTTATTTATTTAAGCAAAGTTCAATCATATCGAATTTAATCAGAAACTGTGTCAAATTTCTTATTTATTTATTTATTTGTTTGTTTTTTTTTTTTATTTGTTTGTTTTTTTTATTTATTTATTTACAGGTTTAGCCTACGTTAGTGATGCTTGCTGTTCGCCAAACAACGGTGGGATTTACAACAACGACAACAATTTGAGAGTTTTATTTTTGGCTCGATCAATCAGCATGGAGTCATCCATAGATGGGCAGCACACAGAACAACGTAAGTAATAAGTTTTGTTACATGTTCGGAAACCTCAAGTGAAAAACGTTGTTCTTTTCGTCGAAAAATGTCATTGACGACTTAATGTAATCTGTACCTCATTGAACAATTTAAAAAAAAAAAAAAATGAATTCATATCTAGGTCAGTCACTTCCGGAAATTCACAAGCCTATCCTGTTTAGGAGAGACAAAGCAGGTTCTCACCTGGGATCATACTCGGACCCTCCCATACAGTAGGCGACAGTTCTATCAACTTAGCTACCCAGGTCACTTCTAGAATCATGGGATTAAATATGTATGTGTTTGTTAAATGCGTGTGAGTTTAGCCCCTGTCAACAGTTGCACAATTAATGCGTATTCACATGTTGTGAAGTTGTGTTAACCAGTTAACTATAGGTACATATATCTATCTATATGGATCAGGATATATTGTGGTTCAGTTGAAGTCATTCTCATAGATGACCTTAGTACTTTTATCAAGTAACCATCCTGACAAAAAATACAGGTAAATTTAGAACAGAAATATGCAGAGATACCTAGGCTTAAGGTCAAACAAAACAATGTGTGTGTTTCAGGTATCACGTTAAATGAGGTCAGTAGATAATTTATTTTTTCCCCTTAAAGTTTTGTTCATTGCACTGTTATGTGATTATTTATTAAATTTAATATCTTATACAGTCTTTAACTGCAACGTATATTTGTTATTTAGACCTGAAATACATTGCTCCCCAAACGATTTTTTTTTTTATAATATTGATGTTGCCAACATCAGTATTATAAAAGAAAAACGTTCAGAGCCATGTATTTCAGGTCTAATTTGGTATTTACATTGAAGGGCAACCATAAATAGTAAAATTTGATTCTCGATGGGGAAAAAAAAAACTTAGGGGACTGCTTTACTAAAATAGTGTCAATCAGAATTAAAATTTTCAGTTCAGAGGGAGATGAGGCAGCATCCTTTCCAACATCAGTTGAATCAGAAATTTCTGGGGTTTTGATTAAAAAAAAATTGTTCTGATTTAAAGCCATGCATAATGTTTGCTAGGGTCAGAGGAAAATTGGACAAAAACTGTAATTTTTCTTATACATATAAATTTAAATGGCCAATGTGTCACTAACAAGTAGTGGACTGTCACATATATGTTTTTGTAGATCTGCAGAAGTCCATCAGTTTGCCTGAGGTAGTCTTGATGAAATTTCTCTTAGGGAACTTGGGGAAAAAACAGGGTAGGAATGTAGCATTATGGAAAGTTCTAGTGAACATTCATCTAAAGTACAGGAAGTCAAATATGGTAATCGATCTGAATCATGGAAACTAATTACATGTATATCATTGACATTTTATAATGAATTAAATATCAAGTCGCACATACTACTGAACAAACTACAGCTGAGTACTATGGAATTAACTGTTTCACAAGCTTTAAATAAAAAAGGACAATGTCACCACCCCACCCCCAAGTAAAAAACTACAACTTCTCTTTTAAGCAATGTTTTATCATACTCAGTTACAATTAAATGACAAGTAGATTTAACACCATTTGGGGATCTGTACCCGTGGGTTAGAGGAGCACTCAGGGTGGCTGTCCTAATTGGCACCGGGGTTGTGAGTGCACCCACAGGTATTTGCCGACTGGTGTCACAGAATCTTGACTGTGGGATCCTGCCTTCTGGCAGTGACGAAAGACAAAAACTTACAAACTTAACATTTTCATAGTTTATTTCTGCCTAACAATCCACACAGCCCGTTGTCCCAAAACCAACTCTGCTGTGTCTTCAAAATACATACATATTTATAGCATTTTATTACAATGTAACATAAGTTTTTGTAACAGTGTTTCTGTTTGGTTAATGAGATAAAAATCTGTTATGATACTTTTAGAAAACAGAAACAAATATAACGTATGGTAATTACATAATAACACATGTCAGGTCAAGTCAGTCAATAATACTTCCTAAAAGTGTGGACAACAAAGTCCACTTCAAATGTCTACTAAGTATTAGAGAAAGAACTATTTCACAAGTAAAAACAAATAATCAGAATGTAAGATGATATACTTAATCCTAATCCTAAAACCGCTTAATACAGTTACAGCTAGTTATAATTGAGATCAATTTATACCTGGAAATTAGTGTGAAAACAACTAAATCCTTATCAAAATATTGGAATGTTTTTGTATAATTAGTAAATACCAAGAAATACTTAATTTATTACATCTTGCTGAATATCTATAATATGTTCTGTTTATATTTTTATTTAATATATTCCTTAAATTATAAATTAAACTTATTTCATGTTGAAATTTTAAATATATCAAAAATACACTAAATGAGCCCTGTGACACTTCCCTCTTGTCTATCTAAACTTGTTCCACAAGTTTTTTATAAAAAAAAAATATTTGAAAAGAATTAGAAATGCATGACATTTTAAACGAATTGCAAACTAAAACATATTTACAACATGAAATACTATTTACATTTTAAACAAATTGAACTGTAATTTGTTATTGAATAAAAGCTTTCAGTGTTAAAAAATATATCAAAAATACACAAAAATGAGCCCATGAAAATATATCACAAAATACACAAAATGAGCCCATGAAAACCTTAATATAACAATAATACTATAATTGTTTTTAAACAAATATAAATATTCATTTAATTATTGTACTAATGCTGATAGTACTATTTTTTAAATTATTGTACTAATGCTGATAGTACTATTATGATTATTGTACTAATGCTGATAGTACTACTTTTATGAATATTGTACTAATGCTGATAGTACTTTTTTTTTTTTTTTTTTTCTTTTTTTTTTTTTTTAATAAACTTAT
>CM056605.1:24809216-25097671 GCA_029721355.1 Tegillarca granosa
TTGGTTTGTAGGGGTGGATACGACGTGTTTTTTTTTCTCCAAATTCTGAACGCATAATATGATATGGCGTTTTTAATAATACTTTTTACGGATTGTAATAAAAGAAATATTATTATTAAAAGTTTTTATGTTAATGGATCAGTACAAAATTAAACTATTTGACTGATTACCATCTTAATACTTTGTAGTTGTATTTTTAATTTTTGAAATAAATTAAATAAATAAATAAAAATAGGATATAAAATAAAAAATAAATAAAATAAATAAAATGAAATGAAATGAAATGAAATGAAATGAAGTATATAGCTTTAAATTGAACCTAGTGAACACGAATATTCTTTCCCTTGTAACAACAAACTTGAATTGTTAGAAATATATTATTATTATTATTATTATTATTATTATTATAATTTGGCTCAATCGGGTAAACTCGATGGGAATTGTAAGAATTTCAGAGATTTCGGCAAATCATTTTAGCACTAAAATTTATTAATCATTTATTTTTATTGACTTTACGATATACAGTAGAGAAAATGTAGCAGTAAAATAGTTTATTAATGTGCCATATATCTAATTTAATGATATTTAAAAGTATTTACAAATAAATACATTAAAAAAGTGACACCCTGCCTAAAACACATACGAGACACAATTTGATTCACAATTATTGATTTAAATACAACGTCGAAAATAGAGAAAATTTAAAAATAAATATTTTACGACTTTTAAACATAAAATTAAAAGTTTTAGCTGAAAGAGATTGTGCAATAGATTAGCATAGAAATTCTACTGGCATTCCTATTTTCTGTTAAAGCAATGATAAAAAATTACTTATCCGAAAAATGAATCACTAACAAGGTCCTTCATCATGTAACTCATACGAACAGGTCAATATAAAAAAAAGAAGTGTTTAAAATTTTGATATAACATGCCAGGTGTTAAGCTTGTATATAAATTCGAATGTATGGCTTCTTCGATATTATGGCAGACTCGGCGCTAGATGAGGACATATTCCACGTATCTACTTGTGCCGTAGAACAATACAGATTAATTGGGGACATAACATAAGTTACTAGTATTATGTCAAATTATTATCATTATTATTTCCTTTTGTCTTAAGATTCCACGTTATTGCATTATTAATGCTGTACAATATCTTTATATGATAATATCTTTAATTCACACGAATGAACAATGTTATATTTTACCCAAATAATTATTTAAAAAATATTTTTATTATATTTTAATACTTTATTTACTACTGATTACTTATACAAATAAAGTAGTTAATAGGTAATATTTATACAACCCGGCAGTGATTTTTAAACGTTTTAATGTCGCTGATACAACCCAGTCAGAGATATAGAATACTCTATCATATATAATTACACAAACCCTAATACTAATACTAATTATTTTTATGGCCTTATTTGATTTTTTAAAATTGCTTTATTTAGAAAATACCACAAACTAAATTGTTTATTATTCAATAGATCGATTAATAATTTGATCTTATATTGTTGACACATACACTTTATCCAATCAAATAAGGGGTTACATGACATTAAAAAACTAGTAACCAATCAGATAACGTAAATGTTAATACTGTGCACAAGTATAAAGTAAATTGTCATTTACGACGTAAAACTTGGTTTTGCGACTGATAATAAAATTAACGATCGTAAAGTAGGTTTTACGGTGTTCATACATGTTATTATACCGTGAAACTTAGTTTTACAACGCAAAATTGCACAAAAAATAAAAAATAATGCATTTGCGATCGCAAAACCTACTTTTACGATCGGAAAACCTACATTTACGGTTGTAAAACCTAGTTTTAACGGCGTAAATTGCACAATAATTCGTAAAACTGGGGTTTTGCGATCGCAAAGTAGGTTTTAACGGTGCAAAACCTGGTTTAACGACCGTAAAAGTAGGTTTTACGACCACAAAACTAGGTTTTACGGCGTCAATGTAGGTTTCTCCGAATTATTGTGCAATTTGCTTGCCATATGCACAATAATTGTGGTAAAACCTGGTTTTGCACCGTAAAATTAACATTTACGAACGCAAATGCATTTCAACTTGAAAACCTGAATTTACGGTCGTAAAACCTAGTTTTACGGCGTAAATTGCACAATTATTCGTAAAACTAGGTTTTGCGATCGCAAAAGTAGGATTTACGGCGCAAAAACCTGGTTTTACGATCGTTAAAGTAGGTTTTACGACCGCAAAACTAGGTTTTAACGGCGTAAATGTAGGTTTGTCGAATTATTGTGCAATTTGCTTCCCATAAATTTTAAAGAAAATATACATTTACGACCGTTAATAAAATTTACGATCGTAAAACCTGGTTTTACGAACATCCAATAACTTAGCCAATGAGATTGCTCGTTACAAATGGCTTCGTGGCGCGCTAATTGGTGTGTTGTTCAAAAATTAACAAAAATTGAGAGTGCATGTGCGTGTGTGTTATGACTTTAAAAAAACAGAAAGATAAGTAGAATATTTAAGCCATTATTAATTCATGTTTTAATTACAGTACAATTAATACTTCATTCAATATTTATTAACAAAAAATCAATCAAGAAGCAAAAAAGATTAAATACAATTATGAAGATGCATCGCACTTCTGACACTTCTTATTCATTTTCGAAAACTATGCTTCATTAAAAGTTTTTTAAAAATGCATAATTCAAAATATATAATGTGTGTTATACTTAAACTTATGTAGTAGTTTGGTTTGTAGGGGTGGATACGACGTTTTTTTCTCCAAATTCTGAACGCATAATATGGCGTTTTTAATAATACTTTTTACGGATTGTAATAAAAGAAATATTATTATTTAAAAGTTTTTATGTTAATGAATTAGTACAAAATTAAACTCTTTGACTGATTACAAACTTAATACTTTGTAGTTGTATTTTTAATTTTTGAAATAATTAAATAAATAAATATATATATATATTTACTTATACAAATAAATAAAAATAGGATATAAAATAAAATAATAAAATAAAATAAAATAAAATAAAATAAAATAAAATAAAATAAAATAAAATAAAATAAAATAAATAAAATAAAATATGAAGTATGTATAGCTCTAAATTAAACCTAGTAAACACGAATATTCTTTCCCTTGCAACAACAAACTTGAATTGTTAGAAATAGTTTTATTATTGTTATTATTATTATTATTATTATTATTATTATTATTATTATTATTATTATTATTATTATTATAATTTGGCTCAATCATTGATTTTTATTGACTTTACGGTATACAGTAGAGAATATGTAGCAGTAAAATAGTGTATTAATGTGTCACATATCATAATCTAATGATATTTAAAAGTATTTACAAATAAATATATTAAATAAGTGTGACACCCTTCCTAAAACACATACGAAACACAATTTGATTCACAATAATTGACTTCAATACAACGTCGAAAATAGACAAAATTTAAAAATACATATAACATAAAATTAATAGTTTTAGCTAAAAGAGAATGTACAATAGATTAGCATAGAAATTCTACTGGCATTCCTATTTTCTGTTAAAGCAATGATAAAAAATTACTAATCCGAAAAATGAATCACAAACAAGGTTCTTCATCATGTTACTCATACGAACAGGTCAATAATAAAAACAAGAAGTGTTTACAATTTTGATATAATATGTCAGGTGTCAAGCTTGTATATAAATTCGAATGCATGGCTTCTTTGATATTATGGCAGACTCCGCTAGATGAGGACATAATCACGTATCCACTTGATACAAGTATAGAACAATGCAGATTAATTGGGGACAATAACATAATTTACCAGTATTTACTAATAATTACCGATGTCAAATTATTATCATTATTATTTCCTTTTGTCTTCAGATTCCACGTTATTGTTTTGTTAATGCTGTACAATATCTTAATAATATCTTTAATTCACACGAATGAACAATGTTATATTTTACCCAAATAATTTAAAAAAAAAAATTTTATTATATTTTTAATACTTTATTTACTACCGATTACTTTTACAAATAAAGTAGTTAATAGGTAATATTTATACGGTTTTAATGTCGCTGATACAACCCGGTCAGAAATATGTAATACTCTATAATATATCATTACACAAACCGTAATACCAATAATTTCTATGGCCTTATTCGATTGTTTAAAAATTGCTTTATTTAGAAAATACCACAAACTAAATTGTTTATTATTCAATAGATCGATTAATGATTTTGATCTTATATTGTTGACACATACACTTTATCCAATCAAATAAGGGGTTACATGACATTAGAAACTATTAACCAATCAGATAACGTAAATGTTAATACTGTGCACAAGTATAAGTAAATCTATCATTTACGACGTAAAACTTGGTTTTGCGACTGATAATAAAATTAACGATCGTAAAAGTAGGTTTTACGGTGTTCATACATGTTATGATACCTATGGCAAGCAAATTGCACAATAATTCGAGAAACCTACATTTACGCCGTAAAACCTAGTTTTGCGGTCGTGAAACCTACTTTTACGGTCGTAAAACCAGGTTTTGCACCGTAAATCCTACTTTTGCGATCGCAAAACCTAGTTTTACGAATTATTGTGCAATTTACGCCGTAAAACTAGGTTTTACGACCGTAAATTCAGGTTTTCAAGTTGAATTGCATTTGCGTTCGTAAATGTGAATTTACGGTGCAAAACCAAGTTTTACCACAATTATTGTGCAATTTTAAAGAAAATACATTTACGACCGTTAATAAAATTTACGATCGTAAAACCTGGTTTTACGAACATCAAATAAGTTAGCCAATGAGATTGCTCGTTACAAATGGATTCGTGGCGCGTTAATTGATGCGTTGTTAAATAATTAACAAAAATTACAGTGCATGTGCGTGTATGTTTGACTATAAAAACAGAAAGATAAGTAGGATATTTAAGCCATTATTAATACATGTTTTAATAACAGTACAATTAAAACTTCGTTCAATATTTATTAACAAAAAAATCAATCAAGAAGCAAAAAAGATTAAATACAATTATGAAGATGCATCGCACTTCTGACACTTCTTATCCATTTTCGAAAACTATGCTTCATTAAAAGTTTATTAAAAATGCACAATTAAAAATATAAAATGTGTGATATACTTAACTTATGTACGAGTTTGGTTTGTGGGGGGGGGGATACGACGTGTTTTTTTTCTCCAAATTCTGAACGCATAATATGATATGGCGTTTTTAATAATACTTTATTACGGATTATAATAAAAGAAATTTTATTATTTAAAAGTTTTTATGTCAATGAATTAGTACAAAATTAAACTATTTGACTGATTACAATCTTAATACTTTGTAGTTGTATTTTTAATTTTTGAAATAAATAAATAAATAAAAAATAAATAAATAAATAAATAAATAAATAAATAAATAAATAAATAAAAACAGGATATAAAATAAAATAAAATAAAATGAAGTATGTATAGCTTTAAATTGAACCTAGTGAACACGTATATATTCTTTCCCTTGTAACAACAAACTTGAATTGTTAGAAATAGTATTATCATTATCATTATTATTATTACAATTTGGCTCAATCGGGTAAACTCGATGGGAATTTTAAGAATTTCAGAGATTTCGGCAAATCATTTTAGCACTAAAATTTATTAATCATTTATTTTTATTGACTTTGCGATATACAGTAGAGAAAATGTGTATTAATGTGTCACATATCATAGTTTAATGACATTTAAAAGTATTTACAAATAAATACATTAAATAAGTGTGACACCCTGCCTAAAACACATACGAGACACAATTTGATTCACAATAATTGACTTAAATACAACGTCGAAATAGAGAAAATTTAAAAATACATATTTTACGACATAAAATTAAAAGTTTTAGCTAAAAGAGATTGTGCAATAGATTAGCATAGGAATTCTACTGGCATTCCTGTTTTCTGTTAAAGCAATGATAAAAAATTACTTATCCGAAAAATGAATCACTAACAAGGTTCTTCATGTAACTCATACGAACAGGTCAATAATAAAAACAAGAAGTGTTTAAAATTTTGATATAACATGCCAGGTGTTAAGCTTGTATATAAATTCGAATGCATGGCTTCTTCGATATTATGACAGACTCCGATAGATGAGGACATATTCACGTATCTAATTGTGCCGTACAACAATACAGAATAATTGGGGACAATAAAATAATTTACTAGTATTTACTCATATTTACCGATGTCAAATTATTATCATTATTATTTCCTTTTGTCTTAAGATTCCACGTTATTGTTTTGTTAATGCTGTACAATATCTTTATAATATCTTTAATTCACACGATTGAACAATGTTATATTTTACCCAAATAATTTTTTAAAATTTTTTTATTATATTTTTAATACTTTAAATTAGTTAATAGTAAATATTTATACAACCCGGCAGTGATTTTTAAAACGCTTTTAATGTCGCTGATACAACCCAGTCAGAGATATGTAATATTCTATAATATATCATTACTAATAATTTTTATGGCCTTATTCGATTTTTAAAAATTACTTTATTTAGAAAATACCACAAGCTAAATTGTTTATTATTCAACAGATCGATTATTGATTTTGATCTTATATTGTTGTCACATACACTTTATCCAATCAAACAAGGGGTTGCATGGCATTAAAAACTATTAACCAATCCGATAACGTAAATGTTAATACTGTGCACAAGTATTAAGTAAATCTATCATTTACGACGTAAAACTTGGTTTTGCGACTGATAATAAAATTAACGATCGTAAAAGTAGGTTTTACGGTGTTCATACATGTTATGATACCGTAAAACTTAGTTTTACATCGCAAATTGCACAAAAAATAAAAATATGCATTTGCGATCGCAAAACCTAGTTTTACGATCGTAAAACCTACACTTACGGTCGTAAAACCTAGTTTTACGACGTAAATTGCACAATAATTCGTAAAACTAGGTTTTGCGATTGCAAAAATAGGTTTTACGGTGCAAAACCTGGTTTTACGACCGTAAAAGTAGGTTTTACGACCGCAAAACTAGGTTTTACGGCGTAAATGTAGGTTTCTCGAATTATTGTGCAATTTGCTTGCCATAGATACCGTAAAACTTAGTTTTACAACGCAAATTGCACAAAAAAAATAAAAATATGCATTTGCGATCGGAAAACCTAGTTTTACGATCGTAAAACCTACATTTACGGTCGTAAAACCTAGTTTTACGGCGTAAATTGCACAATAATTCGTAAAACTAGGTTTTGCGATCGCAAAAATAGGTTTTACGGGCGCAAAACCTGGTTTTACGATCGTAAAAGTAGGTTTTACGACCGCAAAACTAGGTTTTACGGCGTAAATGTAGGTTTCTCGAATTATTGTGCAATTTGCTTGCCATATGCATTTCAACTTGAAAACCTGAATTTACGGTCGTAAAACCTAGTTTTACGGCGTAAATTGCACAATAATTCGTAAAACTAGGTTTTGCGATCGCAAAAGTAGGTTTTACGGCGCAAAACCTGGTTTTACGATCGTTAAAGTAGGTTTTACGACTATGGCAAGCAAATTGCACAATAATTCGAGAAACCTACATTTACGCCGTAAAACCTAGTTTTGCGGTCGTGAAATCTACTTTTACGGTCGTAAAACCAGGTTTTGCGCCGTAAAACCTATTTTTGCGATCGCAAAACCTAGTTTTACGAATTATTGTGCAATTTACGCCGTAAAACTAGGTTTTACGACGTAAATGTAGGTTTTACGATCGTAAAACTAGGTTTTGCGATCGCAAATGCATATTTTTATTTTTTGTGCAATTTGCGTTGTAAAACTAAGTTTTACGGTATCATAACATGTATGAACACCGTAAAACCTACTTTTACGATCGTTAATTTTATTATCAGTCGCAAAACCAAGTTTTACGTCGTAAATGATAGATTTACTTATACTTGTGCACAGTATTAACATTTACGTTATCTGATTGGTTAATAGTTTCTAATGTCATGTAACCCCTTATTTGATTGGATAAAGTGTATGTGTCAACAATATAAGATCAAAATCATTAATCAATCTATTGAATAATAAACAATTTAGTTTGTGGTATTTTCTAAATAAAGCAATTTTTAAAAAATCGAATAAGGCCATAGAAATTATTGGTATTACGGTTTGTGTAATGATATATTATAGAGTATTACATATCTCTGACTGGGTTGTATCAGCGATATTAAAACCGTATAAATATTACCTATTAACTACTTTATTTGTATAAGTAATCGGTAGTAAATAAAGTATTAAAAATATAATAAATTTTTTTTTTTTTTTTTAATTATTTGGGTAAAATATAACATTGTTCATTCGTGTGAATTAAAGATATTATTAAGATATTGTACAGCATTAACAAACCAATAACGTGGAATCTGAAGACAAAAGGAAATAATAATAATTTGACATCGGTAATTATTAGTAAATACTGGTAAATTATGTTATTGTCCCCAATTAATCTGCATTGTTCTACGGCACAAGTGGATACGTGAGTATGTCCTCATCTAGCGGAGTCTGCCATAATATCAAAGAAGCCATGCATTCGAATTTATATACAAGCTTGACACCTGACATATTATATCAAAATTGTGAACACTTCTTGTTTTTATTATTGACCTGTTCGTATGAGTAACATGATGAAGAACCTTTTTTGTGATTCATTTTTCGGATAAGTAATTTTTTATCATTGCTTTAACAGAAAATAGGAATGCCAGTAGAATTTCTATGCTAATCTATTGTACATTCTCTTTTAGCTAAAACTATTAATTTTATGTTATATGTATTTTTAAATTTTGTCTATTTTCGACGTTGTATTGAAGTCAATTATTGTGAATCAAATTGTGTTTCGTATGTGTTTTAGGAAGGGTGTCACACTTATTTAATATATTTATTTGTAAATACTTTTAAATATCATTAGATTATGATATGTGACACATTAATACACTATTTTACTGCTACATATTCTCTACTGTATACCGTAAAGTCAATAAAAATCAATGATTGAGCCAAATTATAATAATAATAATAATAATAATAATAATAATAATAAAAATAATAATAACTATAATAAAACTATTTCTAACAATTCAAGTTTGTTGTTGCAAGGGAAAGAATATTCGTGTTTACTAGGTTTAATTTAGAGCTATACATACTTCATATTTTATTTTATTTTATTTATTTTATTTTATTTTATTTTATTTTATTTTATTTTATTTTATTTTATTTATATCCTATTTTTATTTATTTGTATAAGTAAATAAATATATTTATTTATTTATTTAATTATTTCAAAAATTAAAAATACAACTACAAAGTATTAAGTTTGTAATCAGTCAAAGAGTTTAATTTTGTACTAATTCATTAACATAAAAACTTTTAAATAATAATATTTCTTTTATTACAATCCGTAAAAAAGTATTATTAAAAACGCCATATTATGCGTTCAGAATTTGGAGAAAAAACATCGTATCCACCCCTACAAACCAAACTACTACATAAGTTTAAGTATATCACACATTATATATTTTGAATTGTGCATTTTTAAAAAAACTTTTAATGAAGCATAGTTTTCGAAAATGAATAAGAAGTGTCAGAAGTGCGATGCATCTTCATAATTGTATTTAATCTTTTTTGCTTCTTGATTGATTTTTTTGTTAATAAATATTGAATGAAGTATTAATTGTACTGTAATTAAAACATGAATTAATAATGGCTTAAATATTCTACTTATCTTTCTGTGTTTTTTTAAAGTCATAACACACACGCACATGCACTCTCAATTTTTGTTAATTTTTGAACAACACACCAATTAGCGCGCCACGAAGCCATTTGTAACGAGCAATCTCATTGGCTAAGTTATTGGATGTTCGTAAAACCAGGTTTTACGATCGTAAATTTTATTAACGGTCGTAAATGTATATTTTCTTTAAAATTTCACAACAATTGTGGTAAAACTTGGTTTGGCACCGTAAATTCACATTTACGAACGCAAATGCATTTCAACTTGAAAACCTGCATTTACGGTCGTAAAAACTAGTTTTACGGCGTAAATTGCACAATAATTCGTAAAACTAGGTTTTTGCGATCGCAAAAGTAGGTTTTTACGGCGCAAAACCTGGTTTTTACGACCGTAAAAGTAGGTTTCACGACCGCAAAACTAGGTTTTACGGCGTAAATGTAGGTTTTCTCGAATTATTGTGCAATTTGCTTGCCATATACGACCGCAAAACTAGGTTTTACGGCCGGTAAATGTAGGTTTCTCGAATTATTGTGCAATTGCTTGCCATATATAAAGGCACTTGTGGAACGTGCAAAAAATCTAAGGCAATGTGTGTAACAGCCCATAGCCAGCTATGACAGTCATGCGATAGCTTTTCATAAAAATTTACCTATGTAGGTGAAGTCTTAAATACGGTCTATAAAATGTATAGGGACGTGTTGGTTTTTATTTTATATCTCTGTAATGGATAAAGATTTTTTAATTATGCACCCCTGATTGTAGTTCTTCTTTTCCTTCCGATTCTTCCGATATTATTTTTGAATTTTTTGGTCAATGAGAAATTACTTCAAAATTCATTCAAAGTTACGAGGTAAAGTGCACTAATAATTATGTATATATTAACTAAAATGTGCTAAAAATTGAAATATGTCTGTTGTTAAAACAACTGTATCTCCAATTTTAAAATAATATTGCATTTATGCATGTCTACGTGCAGAGAGAAAATATTTATCTAACTAGGCATCTAAATATCAATATGCAATTCAAAAGCTAAATTACTTCAAAATTAATTCAAAAATAGATGAAAATCGACCACACATGCCAATTTAACTCTCTTAATTAGCACACATTTCTTGTAGCGTCAAAGCTATTTTAAAATTTAATAATAATAATAATAATAATTTAAAAATTAATAGATAAATGAAAAATAAACTTAACAATGAATTTAATAAAGAAATTACTAAATAAAAATATGTGACTTATTAAAATTAATTATCGCATATAAAAATAAATGGAAAATAATTTTACAATGGTATAAATTAATTAAAAAGGAAAAAAAAGGAAAAATATTAGATTATAATTCATCAGTAAGGTAAAAATAGTTAAAGCAGACTAATTGAATAAATAAATAAATAAATAACAAATAAATAAAGTAAAGAATTTACCAAATAAGAATAAATGACTTTAATAATTGATTATAGCATACAGAAATAAAACGGAAATAAATTTACAATGGAATAAATAAAGAAATAGAATTTCAAACGAAAAAGGTTCGAAGAAATGCACCAATAAGGTAAAAAAAAAAGTTAAAAAAGTAATTTTTCGAATATGGGAATACAAGTACTGATAAAAAATAATAAATAAATAAATAATTAAATAATATAAATAAATAACCTTTTTGGCAAATAAGTTCAAAAATGTTTGGACTCTTGTAAAGCTAATAGAAACTGATGAGAATTAATAAATATTTCTAAATTGCAAGTGTCAAAGGGCTGTTTTTGATGTAGTAAATTACTTAGTACACTCATTAGCAATGATGATCATTTGCGGGACAGTTTGGTTATTTCCATTCAACAAACTGTCAACAGATTTACCTGTTAATACCGGAAATAATTAATTTAAAAATCTTATCATCAATGAATGCATGAGTGAATAATATACACTAAGTGAGAAAGAAACCGTGGGAAAAATCAGTAAACAGTTTACAATAATTAACAAAATGGTCTATTACAATTACTAAATATTTTTGTTTCTAAATTTTCCAAGATTTCATGGTTCCATAACAAAAGTAAAATTTTCACCACATTTCAACAATAAATATATAAAAATTGATAAAGTCTGTGAATAACAAAAGTTTGTCTTTTTATTTAATCAATTTTATAGAGTGTAAAAAATAGTTTTTACAATCAGTGGTTATTATAAGATTATTTTGAAGCAAATATAATTTTTTTTAAATTAAATAGATCAAGTAATTAAATAAATCTACTCCACAACAACATGGATTAAACATATTAAATTCAAATTTTATATATTATGAGGTTAGTTTAAACAGTAATTATTTTCATACATACAAACAAGATTTAACATTATACCAATAAGGGATTATGTGGTTTCTTCATCGACAATAATTAAAGTAAATGTATCAAAATTATGTCGTAAATTCTTATTTTAATGAGAAATGTTTGCTCTCTTAAATCCTTGTTTAAATTTTAAAGAATAATTGAGAGAGAGAGAGAGAGAGAGAGAGAGAGAGAGAGAGAGAGAGAGAGAGAGAGAGAGAGTGAAGACTCTCTCCCTTATACATCAGTGTAAAGTTAAATCATCAGCAAGTACGTTATCTGGCAGTAACGACAACTCTAAATCGCACAGGTAAACTACCGATTAGAGTTACGCCGCCTGATCATAGTACCCGATAGCTGGAGATGCTACTTCAAGACTGCGGCAATCAGTGTTTACATATTCATGGCCAAAATTCGATTACGATTATCTACATCTTTAAAAATCACAGTGATATTTTACTTAAATAACAGTTATTGATTTTATTTTGGTGGAAAACATGTTTGAAAGAAATCTTGGTAGCGATTGACGATTTGATGGATAATTCTTGGTAGTATTTGTGGTAGGTTCAACCAATCAAATCGCGTATCTCTACCAAGATTTAAACAGAGACCTATGTATGGTGGCTTATTTCTGACATCGACATACTTTTAGTCGACATAAAATTATCTCGACATGTCGACTTATTATCTTGGCAAGTCAAGATATTATCATAGAAAGTTGTGATACCAAAATAATAAGTTGAGATAAGTAACACGACATGCCGCGATACTTATGTTGACCTGTCGTAATAATTATCTCAATATCTCGACTTATTTTTATCGCGGCATGTCGTGTTACTTATCTCAACTTTTTATTTTGGTATCACAACTTTCCATGATAATATCTTGACTTGTCAAGATATTAAGTCGACATGTCGAGATATTAAGTCGACATGTTGAGATAATTTTATGTCGACTAAAATTATGTCGATGTCAGAAATAAGCCACCATACCTATGGGTTTATGAAAACAATTCGTGAATTCTACATTTTTCTTTCTCCGGAATATACTGAAACAAAATCACAGATATAAAGATGATTTAAGAAACATTTAAAAAAGTACTGACTATATGGTGGCTTATTTCTGACATCGACATAATTTTAGTCGACATAAAATTATCTCAACATGTCGACTTTATATCTTGAAAAGTCAAGATATTATCATGGAAAGTTGTGATACCAAAATAAAAAGTTGAGATAAGTTACACGACTTGCCGCGTTAAAAATAGTCAAGATATCGAGATAATTATCACAACTGGTCAACATAAGTATCACGGCATGTCGTGTTATTTATCTCAACTTTTCATTTTGGAATCACAACTTTCCATGATATTATCTTGACTTGTCAAAATATTAGGTCGACATGTCAAGATACTAAGTCGACTTGTCGAGATACTTTTATGTCGACTAAACTTATGCGATGTCAGAAATAAGCCACCATATGACTAAGACACACAGAAATTTACAATACTTTATACGTACTTGTAGCATATGACATGCATACAGCGGATATTAAAATATTTACAATTAATTTGGTGTTTATTTCCTTTTTTCGGAGAATTGTATATTTAAACCAACAAATTTGTTTTACCAGAAATAATAAAATTATATTTTAAAAAGTTATAAAATGAAAGGTTAGCATAAATATTCAAAAGATTTTAATAAAATGTAAACAATTATAATAATCACCTATTTATAGTTTTAATGTACCGTAAGACTATATAAATTGACACGTTCCCTTGTGAAAGTGTACTCGCTTCGGCAGTACATATATTAAAATTGGAACGATACAGAGAAGATTAGCATGGCCCCTGCGCAAGGATGACACGCAAATTCGTGAAGCGTTCCATATTTTTTCATTTATTTCATTTTTGTTTTGATTTGAAATTATGTTTTGAATTGCAATTGAAACAAGTGGAAGTTAATCTTAACAATTTTATGTTAAACAGAGTGTTTGCTTTAGGCTCCACAACAAGATGGTAAAGGAAATTGGAATACCTGAACAGCCTACTTTTGGTCACATAATTTTTTTTTTTTCTAAAAATTTCATTTACTCTAAACTTTCTTTATAAAATAACAATAAGATCAGATTAAAACATAGAACTAACCAAATTCTATTTTTAAATGGAAAAGTCTTTTTAAGAAATTTTTTTAAGAAGTCTGGTTATTTTTCCCCATAAGGTCAGTTAATATTTTAAAATATTTTTAATGATTTTGTTGAAATATTGAGTTTTTGTTCTCCAAACAATTATGGATTGATAGTACGTCACCTTTGGAAAGCTACAAACTGACAAAGCTTCTCACACTATATGGATAAAATTTTCCCCGAGTCAGATTCGAACTCAGGCATTTGCATTGGTTGGTTGGTTGTATCACTAAGGATTAATCTAAGTGCAAGTTCGTGCAAGTGTATGGGGTAAGTTTTTCTAGTGTTCTTTGTGGTCTTACTGTAACTAGTGCGCACTCGGGACGACCTTAACGCGATAGCTCACAAAATCGGTATGTCGCACTCAGGTACGTGTATACCATTACCCAAGTTATATTATCCTGACCCTCGGTAAACCATTCGTTATCTTGTTCGCTTAATGCAGATAGGAGCGCCAGGCGAGGAAACAGAATCTTTGTTTTTGGACATTCCAACTGTATTTTCAGGTTTTACAGAGTGTATTTCTAAGTATCACCAACTGGGAAATGCATTTGTTTTGGGAGAGCAGATTGAAGTTTTGTTTTTGGATATCTGTGATAAAGTCTAGGAAACTTTGCTCCATAATTGCTTTTTTCACTGTTTTATTTCCCCCCCCCCCCCCAAATTAACTAGCTATAACGGTGAATTTATCAACCAGTGATAAATGCATGTTATCATTTCAGTTGATCAGTCGTTAGAGTGTTCAGTTTTTTATACGGGAGTTTTGGGTTCGAACCCTGGCTAGGTCTGATGGTAGTTACAGTGCTCACTTTCCATATGAGAGTTTAATGTTAGAACCCTGACTGGATATGACCAAGACTAAAATATTTCTTTCCCAAGCACTTGACATGTAGCACTGAAAATCACGGGTCTTTCAGAAAACCGATGTTTTATACCATGGTAGGCACTTCATGCCAGGAAACCTTTTGCACATTGCTTTCAGTGCAATTCAAAGGTTAAAAATTGTCACTTCAACTTCAGCTGTTTGACGTCTCGATAAAAGTGAAAAAAAAAATGAGTGCAACGTAAACTCCAATTAGTACATTCACACATTTCAAAATAAGCCTTTTTTTTTTACCAAACTAAGGACCGAGCAACAATTCTTACATTAATTGACTGCCTCAGTGGTTCAGTGATAGGGCGTCCGCCCCCGGAACGAGAGGTCCGGGTTTTGAACACGGGTCGTGTTATCACTTATGGGCCGTCAGCGTAAACCAGAAATGCTATGAAGTCAGACAAATAATCAAAATATTGCATAGAAAATGTTTTTGTATGTTCATACAAGTTATGCCAATTGCAAACTTGCCACATATATGTTCTTTTCACAGTAAACGTTTTTCCAGATTTTCCTAAATACGGGATAATGCTTTATTTTTGCGTGGTTAAAAATCGGTTAAAAGTTTTAATCAATCGTATTATTTGTGTCATTTGAAGTTTGATACAATATCAAGTGCCATTTTGTCAACATAAATAGCAAAAATTCTGTGAAGTTTCAAAAGGACCAGACGAGCCATCTCCGGATATGGGTTCAAGCGAAGAAGAAGAAAAAGAAGAAGAAGAAGAAAAGAAGAAGAAGAAGAAGAAGAAGAAGAAGAAGAAGAAAAATAAAGAAAACATGAACACATATGCCCCCACACAAAGGCAAAACTTTGTTTTGGGGATATAAATATTCACCTATAATTTTTTAAAATATAAATGCTCAGTAGTAAATTAAGTACAAAAATAATCACGGACTGGAACAACATGCACAGCCTAGGCGTTATGACCCTTTTTTTAAAGGGATATTGATGAAAAATAATGAAAAAATGCATAACTATTAAAAGATCACCCAACCAATATGCCTATTTACACATCATTCCAATCAAATTTCATAAAATTATGAGCAAAAATAACAGAATTATATATGTCCCACAAAAAATAATTATTGAGAGTTCAATTAAAAATAAAAGATATGTTCTTGGGGGAAAAACAACTACAATATGCAAACAATATGTACATTTATTAATTATGTTTACCATTCTTGCCAAGCTACATTGATTTATTTTCTTAATAATAATAATAATAATAATAATAATAATAAAAATAACTTTAATTGAAAAAAAACTATATATAGCTTGAATTCGAAGCACATAAACAATTATTTTATTTTATTGATATCGATGGAATATAATAACACAATAATTATACAATAGTAACTGTTCATTCAGATCTGAAATTATGCACTGGAATTTCAAAGAACCAGTCGCACAAAAACGGCCAATACATAATGGTCTAAGGGAAATAACTCCTTAACATTAAAGGCTAATTTTGGGGGAATCTTTATATATCTATGCCCATTATTTACCAACAAAGAACAATTCTGTTGCAATTTGTTCAGATTGGAATAAAAGATCAAAATCCAACCATAACAACGTCTCATATTTTTTCAGAACTTCTCGCAGCTTACCCTTACCCAAAGTAGTTGTTAAGGGAGTTACAAAAACACTACCAAATCCTAATTGGTATATCTAGTAAAGTAGTATTTGATGTAAAATTCTGAATAGCAATGAGATATGAATAAAACATGATAAACAGAAGCAAAATTAGTTAATTAGTTTTTATATCTTTTACTAATTTATTAATTTGAATAAATAAATAAATTCATGTATTGTGTTGATTGCTAAGTGTAACATTTTAAGTGTCTCATTAATACGCCTTACGGATAACAGAACCTCTCACCGCCTGTGTTCGAATCCCACTCGGGACAGATCCTAGTGTGAGAAAGTTTGTCAGTTCGCTTGCCGAAGGTCGGTGGTTTTCTCCGGGCACTCCGGTTTCCTCCACCATCCCAGAACTGACGGCCTCGAAATAAGTGAAAGAACCTTGACTTGGACGTAAAACACTATTACTCCACTCCACTCATTAATACGTCATTGCATATCGAGCACTTGTTTTGTAGCCGTGGGTCATTCTTAGCTTAGCGAATTGGTATCGAATAGTGTCCGTTTGAGTCCCTATGATGGTATATAAATCAGAATTAAATATTGGACATGGACCGGTAAGTTTGTGTTTAATATATGCATTATTTTAGCAGGGATATTTAAAACTGACATTTTAAATGTCGCTGATTTTAGCTGAAATCAAATTTTAATTCTTCTTGTCCAACATTGTTACATTACGATGTGAAACACTACTATTTCTCTGATTTCCGTTTTAAAAAATATAGATTTTTTTTTCATTTTACCAGAATCATGCATTTGTGATCAATTACTTCCAGACTTTGTGCTGAATTTAAAAGTCGGATATATCAGTTTATAGAATACGTTGTTTTGACTTATTTATTTATTTTATTTATTTTATACTGATGGATTTTGGATTTTACATTTGTTTTTTTTTTTTATATAAATTTTTTTTTATAAATAATGTATCTTTTACATTTTTATAGCTGTAAATAGCTGCAATATTGCTAATGCGACTTAAAACAACATTTTATTCACTTACTCAATTTAACTTATCTCTGTCAGAAAAAAAAAACTTTTTTAAGGATTCTTTAAGCATCTTAAGTGTCTTGTTAAATTCCAGACTTGTTCGTCACATGACCAATGTCCCTCACATAGTTAACAAATCAAAGATTAAATCCAATCAAGAGTATTCAATCGTAATTAACATGTTCAAATATTTACAGATAAATATAAACCGATAACGAACACAATGTCAGTGAACTTTAAGCTAACTGGATTCAATGGTGCCTGAACAAACAAGTAAATTGCGTAAACCAGCTAGGGCTGATGTTGGTTACTTTAACATAAATGTACAAGACTCAGCCTCGCTGATTAATAAAACTGTATCCCAAAATGAAAGAAAGCTTTTTTTCCATTATCACCGTAAACCGCAATCCTTAGGATTATGTCGAGAAAAAGCTATTAAACGAACCCGATAAAATGAAAAAAAAAAGTTTTTTTTTCGTCCCTTCAGTTTCCGATTGAGCAGAGACGCGTGACAAGTAAAACCAAACTTTGTTTTCTGGTTTGAGTCAAATTTCAGTCTAATTGTTCAATTTAGATAAAATGTACTAAGAGGATCTCGCTGTTTGAGCCCAATATATATATATTCCATTACCGGATCGAAGCCGACACAAAGTGTTAGTGTAAATATTTTTGATAAAGGCATAGGGCTTTTTTTCCCATTGTAAGAGTGCGTCTAACAAAATATTAATTTGTTCAATATGTTTAAGTCTAATATATTTTTGATAATGTCATAGGGTTTTTTTCATTGTAAAAGTACGTGCATCAAAAATTTATTCAATATGTGTTAGCGTAAATATTTTTGATAACGTCGTAAGTTTTTTTTTCCGTTCTCAGGTAAGAGTACATCTAGCGAAATTAATTTGAAGTAAGTGTTAGTATACATATTTTTGA
Source organism: Tegillarca granosa (assembly GCA_029721355.1). Lineage (NCBI taxonomy): Eukaryota > Metazoa > Mollusca > Bivalvia > Arcoida > Arcidae > Tegillarca > Tegillarca granosa. The sequence goes on from CM056605.1 coordinate 24,827,963, forward strand.
TAATGTCATCATTATTTCACCCGGCATCATAAGAATATCTTTATTGAGTGTTGAAAGGTTAGTTATTGTACTCTTAACGAGTGAAGAAAGTTTAGCGATATTTAAAGAGTAACTATAACGAAATTAACACCCGGATTTAAATATTATCATATCGAACGGTATATCAAATGCTAACTGTAATCATATATCAAAATTTAAAATAATAATAATAATAATAATAATAATAATAATAATAATAATAATAATAATAAATTTTACATCATTTTGGAATATTGAAGTCTAATTATTAATATAAGTCCAAATTTAATTTTTAAACATTACCCTATTTATGGATAAGTTTTTTCCCATTTCCGGCATTTGTTTTAATAACATTCACATGAAAAAGGTCTGACTCATGATTTATTATTTAAACAAAGTTCAATCATATCGAATTTAATCAGAAACTGTGTCAAATTTCTTATTTATTTATTTGTTTGTTTTTTTTTTTTTTATTTGTTTGTTGGTTTATTTATTTATTTACAGGTTTAGTCTACGTTAGTAATGCTTGCTGTTCGCCAAACAACGGTGGGATTTATAACAACGACAACAATTTGAGAGTTTATTTTTGGCTCGATCAATCAGCATGGAGTCATCCATAGATGGGCAGCACACAGAACAACGTAAGTAATAAGTTTTGTTACATGTTCGGAAACCTCAAGTGAAAACCGTTGTTCTTTTCGTCGAAAAATGTCATTGACGACTAAATGTAATCTGTACCTCATTGAACAATTTAAAATTAAAAAAAATTAATTCATATCTAGGTCAGCCACTTCCGGGGATTCACAAGCCTATCCTGTTTAGGAGAGACAAAGCAGGTTCTTACCTGGGATCATACTCGGACCTCCCATACAGTAGGCGACAGTTCTATCAACTTAGCTACCCAGGTCACTTCTAGAATCATGGGATTAAATATGTATGTGTTCGTTAAATGCGTGTGAGTTTAGCCCCTGTCAACAAGTTGCACAATGCGTATTCACATGTTGTGAAGTTGTGTTAACCAGTTAACTATATGTACGTATAGATCTATATTGGATCAGGATATATTGTGGTTCAGTTGCAGTCATTCTCATAGATGACCTTAGTACTTTTATCAAGTAACCATCCTGACAAAAAATACAGGTAAATTTAGAACAGAAATATACAGAGATACCTAGGCTTAAGGTCAAACAAAACAATGTGTGTGTTTCAGGTATCACGTTAAATGAGGTCAGTAGATAATTTATTTTTTCCCCTTAAAGTTTTGTTCATTGCACTGTTATGTGATTATTTATTAAATTTAATATCTTATACAGTCTTGAACTGCAACGTATATTTGTTATTTAGACCTGAAATACATTGCTCCAAAACGACTTTTTTATTTTTATAATATTTATGTTGCCAACATCAGTATTATAAAAGAAAAACGTTCAGAGCCATGTATTTCAGGTCTAATTTGGTATTTATTTTGAAGGGCAAACCATAAATAGTAAAATTTTGATTCTCGGTGGAAAAAAAACAACTTAGGAGACTGCTTTACTAAAATAGTGTCAATCAGAATTAAAATTTTCAGTTCAGAGGGAGATGAGGCAGCATCCTTTCCAACATCAGTTGAATCAGAAATTTCTGAGGTTTTGATTAAAAAAAATTGTTCTGATTTAAAGCCAGGCATAATGTTTGCTAGGGTCAGAGGAAAATTGGACAAAAACTGTAATTTTTCTTATACATATAAATTTAAATGGCCAATGTGTCACTAACAAGTAGTGGACTGTCACATATATGTTTTTGTAGATCTGCAGAAGTCCATCAGTTTGCCTGAGGTAGTCTTGATGAAATTTCTCTTAGGGAACTTGGGGAAAAACAGGGTAGGAATGTAGCATTATGGAAAGTTCTAGTGAACATTCATCTAAAGTACAGGAAGTCAAATATGGTAATCGATCTGAATCATGGAAACTAATTACATGTATATCATTGACATTTTATAATGAATTAAATATCAAGTCGCACATACTACTGAACAAACTACAGCTGAGTACTATGGAATTAACTGTTTCACAAGCTTTAAATAAAAAAGGACAATGTCACCACCCCACCCCAAGTAAAAAACTACAACTCTTTTAAGCAATGTTTTATCATACTCAGTTACAATTAAATGACAAGTAGATTACTTGTGAATTGATCTATCAACATGTGATATCTTTGCTGTGTGATGTTCAAACAAATTTGTTACATGGTTCTTTTCAAATGTTTGATGGATTATTAATGCTGAGGTAATTTAAAAGCTACAAAACCAGGATATTTCATCTCAAATTATTTTACATTTACATTTAAAAAAAAGTAAAAAGAAAAGAAATTATTGATTAATTTGTAATGACATGGTTTTAAGAATCGGACCACATGTTAAAAATTGAGATAAAAATAATAATTATAATAATAACAACAACAATTATAATAATGAGAATAATTGATAGGAATGATTGTAAAAAACACCACAGATTAAGTGTGTGCCCTAGGAAAAGTAAAAAACTCAAATTTTATGAAATCAAACTTAGTAGGTAGATCAATAATACTTTATAAAAGACCAGTGTTCAAATGTAAATTTTCATTAATGTTATATACACTTCATGTATTATTATTATTAAAAATGACATGGAAAATTCATAGGATGTCCCATTTGCTATAATGAATCAATTTCTTTTTTCTTTTTTTTTTTTTTTTTTTTTCTTCTATGTATACTACCAAAAGTCATAAATAACTCTAAAAGACATAGCTGGATATATACGGCAATGTTATTGTTACTGTTACCCGTTTTATCTTACTAATCTTAGATTGAATTAAACTTTTTATAAAATTATATATACGTGTGTGTGTGTGTGTGTGTGTGTGTGTGTGTGTGTGTGTGTGAAACAGACTTTTGTTTTAAAATTTATACTCGTTTCCTTATTTAAACAGATGGAGATGGACACCATGATCATAACCATGTTCATTTTGCTCCTGAGCAAGTAGAGGCACACAACTTAGAAATCCAGTTCAAATATTCAGAGGATAGAGTAGACATTCATTTAGGATTTTTAAAAATAAACCACCATTATGAAGTTAGGTTCTGCATTAAGGATCAGCTCGGTGAAGATGTTGAGTGTGATCATGCTAAAATCAAAGAAGTAAAACCGACAGAAGATGGTAAGGATCAAGTTTATTATGAACAGTTAACATTTATATAACATTTTTTGGCCTTTGTATGTGGTATGTTGTTGGGGTCAAAAATTGTCGTAATTCTACCAAACCAAATTTTAATTTACTCCCAATTATTATAAGGTCACCAGAGCTGAAGTCATACATGGTTAATTTTTACACATTTTTTTTTACTTCCACATAAGAATTATTGACCAATGATAATTAAATAAGAATTAGGGTTCTTCCTTTACCAAATTTTTTTCAAATGAGTAGGTGATAAGACACATCAAGGGTCCAAGATTTAGGTCAACTGATCTGAAGTCCTGCATAGTCAACTTTTTTCTTTGTTTGACTTCTACAGAAGGATTATTGACTTAATGATAATTAAACTTAGTAAAGGTCTTTTTTTGCCCAATTTTTTTCAACAGGGTAGGTAGGTAAGATACAATAACGGCTCTCAATTTAGATATTTTAATTATACATGTACCAGTAAGTCTATACACCTGTTATTAGTCTAAGTAGCTCAGTAGGTAGAGCACTTGACTATAGTATGGGAGGTCCTAGGTTCAACTTGTCAACTTGACACATTTTACACTTTTTCTGGAACTAGTTCGCCGTTGATATTAAAACCTTGCATGAATTTTCCTTGGTTAAAGGCCTTCCAAGCTTGCAAAACAGGTTGACTTTTGCACACCTTCAAGGTCACAGGGATTTCAATAAAATAAAATACACACGTAAATAAATAAATAAATAAATAAATAAATAAATGAATAAATAAAAATAAAATAGAATAAAATAAAAATAATAGTAATAATAAAAACAAAAACAAAAACATGTATTCTTGTCATGAACCAAAAGGTTTAGAATCTTGCTATAAACATCAGTGCTTAAAAGGTACAATATTTACAATGAATATAATATTATTTAAGCAGTTTTTGTTAATCATAAAAATGACAAATTTGTCGGCATATACAGCATACATTAGCTCGTTATTAAAAGAAAATTGCATAAGTTGTCTGAATTTTTGGATTACTGCTCTGCAAGTACCAGCAGATATACACCTGATTTCCCTTGAAATTGCATGTTTTAGTTTACTTGTAGTTTTGAGGGGTGGGAAATAAACTTTGTGACACAGATTACCTTACAAATAGAAATCAACAGAGTGAAGGTCAGGGGAATGTGGTGGCTATACATTTTATTTCTAAATGAAATGTATTAATCTCTGAATATGCCATCCAGTCACTGGAACACAACAAAGTGCCCTTTATGCAGACACACAATGCTGCTGAAACCAAGCATCATCTATATTTACAAAAAACATATTCTTAAAGCTGGCATGATTTTAGATCTTAATGGTTTGAAATAAGCTTCAGAATTTATAGTTACAGTGATGCCTTCAATGTCCTCAATTGAACTTAGTGCAGCCCATACTGTCACTTTCTCACCAGTTTTTCAACATAGAAATTTGGTTTTTCTAGAACCCAGAATCTAAAATTTTGTTGTTAACAAAGTTATTTAAATAAAGATGAGTTTTGCCAGAAAACCAGATGGTGTCCAGGCCCGGGTTTCACAATAATTCACTTAATTGAGTGTACACTCACCTAAAAAAATTCCCATTTTCTCTTATCAATATTTTTTTAAAATTTTAAGTTTTATGAGACAATGTTCTCTTTTGTTCAATAAACCTACACTAAACAATTCAAATATAACATTAGATACTTAATTTCAACTGTGTAATGTCTCGAAACTGACATTGATATATTCTCTAATTTGAGTTGAGTGTACACTCAGTTGAGTGAATGATTGTGAAACTGGGACCAGTGCTTTAAGTAGCCTAGTAAATACTTAAAATTCTCGAAAAAATGTTGCATTTCGCTACTACAAATTGTCAGACAGTTGCCATCATGGCATATAAAATTTTGAGTTTTGCCACTATAAACCAATAATTTCAATCCTTCTAAAAGGGCTATTTAAATTTCACAACACCTGTCTCAGACTGACTTCATTGGTAATTCACAGATGAATCACTCAGCAGCATTGATGTTCTCTTTGAAACAGCACTCTTTGGCATTGCAGTATTGTCATGTCTTGTTTCATTAATTGATCCTTTTTCTTCACATTTCTTTAAAAGTCTATGTATTGTCACCCTATTTAACTATTCTAACAACTGTTGTGGCTGCTTTTAATACTTTCATAATGCAGCCTGACGGTTTCTGCAAGTTGTGCACTGGTAGGTTCCCACTTGAAAATATGATGATGTCATCATTACATCATAATTACTTTATTACCAGACAGATTTTTAGCTCACCTGAGCTGAAAGCTCAGATGAGCTATTGCTATCCATCTTCGTGCGTCGTTCGTCGTGCGTCGTGCGTCCTCCGTCGTTTGCGTGCGTAAACTTTTTACATTTTAATCTTCTCCTCCAAAACCACTGGCCCAAATTTAATGAAACTTGGTAACCATCATGCCTGGATGAAGCCCTTTCAGATTTGCACAAATGAAGGAGTTACGTCCCCTTGAGGCCCCATAAGGGGGAAAAAAAGTGAAAATTTCTTAAAATCTTCTCCTCTGAATCTACAAGAGATATACCTTAGTTATTTCATTTATAACATCCTTAGGTCATCTTTTTTCAGATTTGCAGAAATGGTAGCCATGGGGCTCAAAATGGGGAAATTGTAAGGCACTGAGTGGGGAAATTGCTAAAAATTATATATTTGTCACTATATCTTGAAAACTATCAACTTTTTGTATAGGCATGTATATTGGAATATTGTAGGTATTGACATGATGATCATTTTGATATATGGTTAAAGGTCATATGTTGAAAGGTTAAGGTCACAGCTGCATAAGAAGACTTAAATTGCTAATAATCTTGAAAACTATTAATTTTTTGTATAGGCATGTATATTAAAATATTGTAGGTATTGATATGACGGTCATTTTGATTTATGGTTCAAGGTCGTATGTTGAAAGGTCAAGGTCACAGCTGCAAAAGAAGACTTAAATTGCAAATTATCTTGAAAACTATTTACTTTTTATATAGGCATATAAATTAGAATATTGTAGGTATTGATATGATGATCATTTTGATATATGGTTCAAGGTCATATGTTGAAAGGTCAAGGTCACAGCAGCAGAAGAAGACTTAAATTGCAAATTATCTTGAAAACTATTAACTTTTTGTATAGGCATGTATATGAGAATATTGTAGATATTGATATTACGATCATTTTGATATATGGTTCAAGGTCATATGTTGAAAGGTCAAGGTCACAGCTGCAAAAGAAGACTTAAATTGCAAATTATCTTGAAAACTATTAACTTTTCTTATAGGCATGTATATTAAAATATCGTAGGTATTGATATGACAATCATTTTGATATATGGTTCAAGGTCATATGTTGAAAGGTCAAGGTCACAGCTGCAAAAGAAGACTTAAATTACTAATTATCTTGAAAACTATTAACTTTTTTGTAAAGGCAATGTATATTAGAATATTGTAAGTATTGACATAACAATCCAAGGTCATATATGTTCAAAGGTCAAGGACATAGTTGCATAAGTATACTGAGATTGGTTAATGATTTGGAAATTACTCGCACTACAGTTACTTCATGCACATTATATAAGCTAATTATAAATGAAATGATACTGGATATATTTCTGATTAAGTTTTGTGGGAGTTCTTAACTTGAGAAAACTTGTAAAGTTTCTGTACTGAATATATTGTCTATTGCACTTTGCAAACAATTTTGGACATATCCTCAGGTGAGTGTTAAGGCCCATGGGCCTCTTGTTCCATATTTGAAACAAACTTATCAAATTTTTTTTTCTAATTCCGTGGAATTCTTTTTTATAAACTGTCAGTACATGTTTTTTAATAAATCATTTCTGATAGAGAAATACATGATTGAAAGTGTAGTAGTTATTTTAAGACATCCAGTATAAAGCATCATGGGATAAAGTTCTTGTTAAGTATGCAAAACTAGCTGAGCCATATTAACTTTCTCAGTGACCTAAAATATGAAATGTTTGTCATGAACAAGAAAACAAATACATAGAAGCGACCTGAAACTTAAATTCAAATTGAGTTCTTGAAAGGCTACCAATTTTGTAAAGTTAAAAATGAAGAATTTGTTCTTGATATTTCTTGAAGGTCACATTGACCCTCTTAATAAAAACCTTCAAACTCTTTTGTCATGAATTAAAAGCTAGAAATAATGACATCAATGCATAAAGGGCTAACAGTTTGTTGTATAATTTTAGTTGAATAGTCTATAAATAACAACAGTAAGTGCAAACCTAAATAATAGCTAACTTATCATTTCAAGTTCTGTTCATCTGTTATGGATTGAAATGTAACAAATATACATGATCATTTGTCTTTATAGATATTTAAGCCATAAATACAGATGATAAATCGAATTATCAGTTGGCTTTAATATAACTCTGATACTAGACTGGCTAATTTCTGGATTAAAGAGATTGGATGTGTACATTAAATCCCATGATATTCCGAGTTATGTGAAGAATAGGTCTCCTGGGTAGAAAACAATGTCAGTACTTTTATTGAGTTAATGAATAAACAGAAATTATGTCTGTCTAATTTCCATCTCTTTCCAGATTTAATCCTATGATACACAATGACCGAGTGCTTTTAGCGATGATTATACCAAGCAGATGTAAGTTAAATAGCACTGTGCCTAGGTCCCAGAAGCATTATAGCAATGTCAACCACCCTTAAAATGAAAAGTACTTATAAATGGTTTTAGATATCCAGGCAATAGACTTTTAACATACTACCCTTAAAGTCATCATGGTCATTTTTTCTCTTTTTTTTTAAATTAATAGCTGATTGATTATTGTGCCATTTATACTTACATGTGTCAAAATAATGGAAATCATAAATTAATGTTTTTTATCTAGTGTCACAATCATTTAAATAAAACTATCGCTAAATAAAGTGCCTACAGTTTTGCATTGGTGTAGTAAGCCTTACAAATATCTATATGCTTTAACAACAGTAAAAACCATGTGCTTCTTCATGTCCTCAGGTGACAGTTCAAACCCATTGGGCCTCTTGTATATATAACATATACTAGCTAGTATATATAAAGAACAACACTAAATCATTATTTTATGCTAGTTTGTGCTTTTCTTATGTTTTCTCAGAATTTTATGCAATGCATTTCAGCCATTTTATCTAAGCCTTTGTCTGCATTTTATGCAAAAAAGTTTTTTTCTTGCTAATCTTGGGCTTCATTGACATTTTAATGCCAAACATTTATGGTTTATTGTAGTTTTAACAGCATATTTGACCAATCCCAGTTTTTATTTGGCATTTTATATTAACATGTATTTTAGTTGTGCCCTGCTTAAAAACTAACTAGCTCTTCCCAAAAGATATATTGGAAGATTTATGACTTCTGGCGGATGATTAATTGTGACCCCCTCCTACCTAATCCATGATTAACTATGACACGTGAAGTCTGATATAATTGCCCCCATTAATCTCCTTATGACTGCTTTAATTGAAATGTTTATGACTTAAAATTAGGGAATTTTTGCACCAGTTAAATTTTGTCATTGTCATTTCAATATATTCCCAAACTTTTATTATCTTGTCCTTGTATGCTGGTCAGATGTTAGTGAAACATATCAAAATAAATATCTGTATAGTATATTGTTAGTCTTATGAATTTAAGTTAAATGAAAGCTAGTTTCCAGATTTACAATACATGGATTTTGGACATAGAAAATTAACACATTAAAAATGAGTATTTTACAGGTGTCAGCAGAGGAGGAGATCATTGATCACCCCTAGATTACTTTATTTTTTATTATTTTGACTGCATGCCCAATACTGCTTATATAGAGTATGATTATGACCTTGATGAAAACATTGATTGAATGCCAAATACTGCTATATATATGGTCTGATTATGACCTAGATGATGACATCATCGATTGCTTGCCCAAATGCTGCTATATATGGTATGATTATGACCTCGATGATGACTAGTATTGTTTGCTTGCCCAGTATTGCTATATATGGTATCATTATGACCTGGATGATGACAGCATTGTTTGCTTGATCAGTACTGCTATATATGGTATGGTTACCATTTGACTTCGATGATTACAATGTTAATTTCCCATTGGTTGCCAGATCTTTCAAAATCTTTTTGCCCATAACACAAAGATTAAACTAAATTATATATTCATTGTCGGAATTCATTGGTTTATTTCTATTCAAAATGATGTCTTGCTTATATTTTTGATCTTTGTCAAAATAAATAAGATTGTAGACAAAAGATAAAAAAAGAGAAAAAAGTTATCCTTTTATTTTTCAGGAGAAGGTCATGAATTTCTTATACATTATCATGCTCACAAGGAAAAACTGATACAAGAGGCCTTTGAAGTTAGGAGTGTGGAGAATAAAGATAAAATGATCAATCTTGTATTACATGCTAGAGTTTTAGGTATGTGTAATAGTAATAGGATGGATACATATATTTAACGAAAAAGTAGTTTGGAAAAGCAAATGTGTTTTGTGTAGGTAGATGTATATGTGTTTTGGTTGATGAATACATAAATATATGTATGATGATCAAAAAGGCCTGGGAATATTTCAACATGAAAATTCATGTATAACATTAGTTTGAGAAGTGCCTACCAATGATTGAAGTTAATTTACCTTGACCTTTATTTAAGGTCATTATTACCCCTTATACCAGAAAAAAGATCTGGGGGATAAAACATATTTAACAGGTTTACCTCTATAAGTTTTTGTTTGTGCAACAATTATGTAATATGCAAAAGTGTATTTTAAGCCTAAATTTTCTTCTTTAAATGGGTTTGGCCAAATACATATTTATATATTTATAATAAATATTTCTTGATATATCAGAAAATTAAGATAATGCTACTGAGTTTGTTTAGGTTGATATAATTGGATATGCTTTAAAAAAAAACAACAACAAAATTACAGGTGTTATATATTACTGGTGAGCAATCCAGGGGGGTCTTCTTGGTATTTGCTCACAGCTCTTAATGTGTAGCATTATTCAAAGTGTTATGGTCCCTTGATAAATTTTCCTTTTTGTTCTAAAGCATTTGTAGTAGTTTTGTTATATTTGCAATGCAAAATTCATCTGTTTGGGACCTTATCCATCTGGTTTGGTCTCATATATGTTTAGTTATTTCACTAATGTTTTTAAAATTATCCAGGCATAGTGCACTTTTGCTCTTCAGGATTTTATTCAAACTTGACAAAAATTACCGTCAAAAGATAGCTTGATCATATCTTGGAGGTCAAGGTCACAAGGGATATACAAATAAAATCTGGTTCAAGTTTTAATAAATTTTTGAAACCTGACATAAAAAAATCTTTTTCCTGGTTAAAAAGTATGTCATGAATTTGACAAAGGTAACTTAAATCAAGGTAAAATAAATTGTGTGGAAGTACACTTATGAGCTTAGAGTATTTGTTTGCATGTGCTTAGAGCAATGTGCGATAAATCTGATAGACAAAATTTATATTTTAGGAAAACTCAAAGGTACACCAGCATTGAAGAATGGTATCAAGTTGTTAAGAGTAGACTATGATGAAGATTCAGATGCCTTAAGCGACTGGCAAGGATTTAAATAAATATATTGTTCCTCAGCTGGACATTTTTATACATGTATAATGTTATATTGTGTGTTAATCAAATGACCTGACAAAAACATATGTTATGTTGGATGATTTGTAAAATATTTAGCGACTTAAGAGAATTGATGTAATCTTCCGAGTCCGTTAATGAAGTGTCAGGTTTAAATGCAAGTTTAAATACTGCTGAGAAAAAAAGTTATCATAAAAAATGGTACAGGAACTATAAAATTAACCTATTTACTTAATAATATTCTTCCAAATCTTTACTGAACATGTGGAAGATCTTTAATTAATAGTAAACCATTTGAAATTGTAAATTAACCAGTGTTGTGTAAATTTGACTTATGAAAATTTTTACCACACATGTGAAAGATCTTTAATTAATAGCAAACCATTTGATATTGTATATTGACCAATGTTTTGCAAATTTGGCTTGTTACAAAAAATTTTAGTTGATGTAATTTTTATGAAACGTTGAAGATTTTGTTTATTTGAATTACTAAAAAATCTTTGAAAGAACAAGTTTGGGTCAGTTATTTTACAATTCCTTGAATTAAATCTTAAAGTTTTACTAATAAATGTTTGTCAATCTTTAGCTATATCTTAAAGCTCTCTTACCATATATTGTTCCTTTATAACTTTTTAAGGTGAAACCTTTACTAACACATTTATATATTTATGTAATTGATCTGAGTGGTGTACAGTCATTTATTTCCAATATTTAAAAAATATTGTTATTTAAAACAAATTTTAGAAAGATTGTTTTTAAGACAATAAAAATATAAAAATAAGCAGTATTTGCCTCTCTCTATTCAATATTTTGATCCTATATGAAGGTCATATATTGGTCATTAGATCATAATTTAGTTCACTAGGTCAGTTCATAGAAAATTGCTAACAAACTACAACTTGTTAAGTGACTATGTCTGTATAGAATGAGGATTAATTGCTTTATAGCCAACTCAAGATTTTTTTCACTGTTATCAAGCCAGATAGTTAAGGGATGGTGGAAGATACCAAAGGGACTGGGAGAAATCCATCGATCTTAGCAAGTGAACAAGAAAAGATCTTTGATCTGTAAGCACACACTTAAACCACTTGGCCATGTATGTTCTAAATAAAGTAATAAGAAACAAGATATAATAAAGTCACATATTCCAGACATCGATCATAAATTCTGGACTTGATGGTCAGTATATTTATTGGAGTGGAATGGAACAATAATGTTTTACACCCCATACAAGATTTGCTTATATAAACAGAGTCACTTTTAGAAAGAAACTGTAAGGCTCATGAAAAACCTATTGGCAAGTGGACAGTGAACAGACATACTTTCTCACACTAGGATCTGAAGGGTTTAAACTGATGTTGTTTGAGATACTGTGATCTGAATATGAAAGTGCATGATTTAGACGCATTTGTCACCAAGGCCTTGAGTTCACTAGAGAATTCGGTGTTCTGTCAAACAGAAAGAATAAATAAGAATTAATAGCTTTCATCTCGGAATGCTAATCATCCAAATGTAACAGAAAAGCAAGTCCACACTTTGAATGTTTCAAGAAGCCATTGTATAAGTTTTACTCCTGCAGGAGTTACACTTGCACTCTATTTCTTTCAGAGGACAAAGTCCAGTCTCTTCTAGATCTGCTTTTAATATTGTCGATGACAATTAGGAAATAGTTATGTAGAATAAACTACATCTTTAACACAATGACCAATAAAAAGTTCAGATGAACGATTGATGCCATTTTTAGTTGGTCAGTATTTAAAGCACCAATTGAGCTTCTGTGTGCACTGTTTTTAGATCGCTCTTAGTGCTTCAGGATTTGTTTGTTAACGCCCTGAAGGCCACACCTTTCAATGCAGTAAAATAATAACTTATTTACCAAAATAATCTGATTCACAAAAAGTAAGTGGAGTTTGTATGTGTGTCAACAACAGGCCATTAAAATAATTAGAAAATAATAATAATAATGGTACTCATGAAATCACAATTTTTAGCCAATCTTCATCACAGTTGCGCAGAATGGCCAACTTGACTGACCCTTACATATAGACCATAGAATTGAGCTGAGTGCAATTGTTCCCAAGGCCTTATGGTATCAATAAAGCCTTGAGCTTTGTGTTTTGAATGGTATTTCTTGTCTTTTTATTGTATTAAGATATACATATTGAATTATGAAATGAGTATATTGACAATTAAAGTCCTTTTCTGTTATAAACTGTATAGGTGACTGTATTTTTATTATTTACTGTTACTTTTTGATTATTTGTCATTATTAAGTATGTTTGTAAGCCATGGTGGCCCAGTGACTATTGTAAGTCACAATACTTTCCTAACTATGATTTTCCATAACTTAAATCTGGCAAATTTAAAATAGTAATAATCTAAAAATATATAAAGAAGGTGTCATTTTGAAGATCACTTTAAGCTTATAACCATTTGTATTTAGTTTTGTATTAAATATTTATTCATAGTTCCAAAAAGATATTGCTGAAATTTACTAAATTTAAGTTAAAGAAAATAAATCTTAGTTAAAAAATCGGTTGTGAAACTTAGGTCACGGATCAAATTCCACAAGGGCAGATTTTAATGAGAAAATAAGTCATATAGATTGCCAAAAGGGTGTGGTATTGTTGTTCGTGGACTTTGGTTGCTTGCATCTCTACAAGAACTGATCGCCTCGATAATAAAGGAAGTTAAAGAATTTGTGTATCAGTTTTGAAGTGTACAATTTCATGAAAAAGTTACAAAAATAAAAACAAAACAAAGTAATATTTGTATTTTGTTGTATAATAATAAAAGCAGTTCCATTGCTCAGTTTAGAATTAGTTTATGGGTATACCTAAAAAGCCAAAGACTGATAAAGACGTTCATAATTTTATCTTCGATTTTGTGAGGTATAATGATATCATATATACATATAACGTTTGGACAAACAAATATAATATTAAATATACTGTCATTTAGATAAACTCTGTTCATAGCATTATCTTAGTGTAAATGAACATGGTAAAAATGAGCACAAAACCAGCCTTTACACTGTTCCCTGCACCTGAAAATAAATAAACAAACAAATAATAAATCGATAAATAAATAAAAAAATAAATGGAAATAAAATGACTTGGTCACTTGAATATAAATTATAAACAATTCAGTACAGTGTATATAAAATTTTTTCTATTTTGTTGAGGCGTGGGTGGGAGTAAAAGACGTGTTCCATATACGGAAAAGCATAAAAATAGTTTAAATATTGATTAACGATAACTTTGTACACATACAACTATATAAAAATTAATATCATTTACTTTTGTTTGCGCTTCCCTGTTACAAGAAACTAAAAAAATACAATCATGTAAATAAATAAAATATCGCTTTTTCGCAAAAATGTACAAATACGAAATTATATAAATCTTTAACATCTAAACACTACTTTTCACATTTATTACATACACATAAAAATGAGAAGACATTGATTGTGACATCTGCAATTAAAATGCTAGATTTTTATTCCATGAAAGGTATTATAACATGTCTCGTATGTCTGATATAATTAAGAACACCCACACCCAACAAGGAAGCTTAACGATAAAAGTTTATCACTCTATTGCAACTTAAAAGGTTTTGTATAATGCTGCAAAGCAAACTTTCGGTACTTATATTCCACATAAATTCACTAAGCCTACAAAATCCAAAGATTGGTTTAATAATGACTGTTTTGTTGCTAGAATGCAGTTTCGTAGGAAACAACGTTTGTTATAAAAAGTATAAAACTGATGTTTTTAAAGTAGATATGCGTAATACAGAAAAAGAGTATAAGTGTGTCATGGATAAGAGTATTAAAAAATATAGAATCAATTTACAAAATAAATTAAAAAATTTACAGTCCAGAGATCCTAAAGCTTACTGGAATATTTCAAATAACAACAAATTAAGAAATAAATGTGATGTATCAGTTGAAAACTTTTATGAATATTTTAAAAATATTAACGCAGACTCAGATTTTGAGTCTGATGGTGATATTGAAGATGAGATTAATAATACTATTGGTTGTGACACTTTAAATGGTCCAATATCATTGGAAGAGATAATGTTATGTGTTAATAAGTTACGAAATAACAAATCAGCGGGTATTGATAAAATTTGTAATGAATACATTATTAAAAGTATAAATTTTTTATTACCTATATATCATAAATTATTTAATATGGTGTTTGATACAGGTATTGCTTGGCTGCAGGGAAATATTATACCAATTTATAAAAACAAGGGAAGTAGTTCTGATCTAAGTAATTACAGACCAATTACATTGCTTAGTTGTCTAGGGAAACTTTTTACCTCTATTTTATGTACTAGACTAACAAAATTTGCAGATGATTATGAAATTCTAGGTGAAAACCAGTCAGGGTTTAGGCATGGTTATTCAACAATTGACAATTTTTTTGTACTAAAGAAACTGATCGATTTATTACGTTTAAGTAAAAAGAAATTATATTGTGTATTTATAGATTTTAAGGCTGCATTTGACAAAGTTTGGCGACAAGGTTTATGGCAGAAATTATTAAAAAATAATATTAGTGGAAAATGTTTTAAATTATTGTGAAAATGTATAATGGTACTAAATCAAGGGTTTGTGTAAATGGCAATATATCAGATTTTTTTCCATGCTTAGTTTGGGGTACGCCAAGGAGGAAATTTGTCACCTTTTTTATTTGCAATATTTTTAAATGACTTAGAATAATTTTTTACTGACCAAAATGTTGAAGGTTTGACTACAGTTACCACTGAATTAGAAGCTGAACTTAATATATATTTAAAACTATTCTTGTTATTATATGCGGATGATACAGTGCTTATGGCAGAGTCCAAACAAGACTTACAAAATCAGCTAAATTGTTTCTCACAGTTTTGTGATATGTGGAAATTATCAGTAAATATATCAAAAACTAAAGTTGTTATATTTTCTAAGGGCAGATTGCCAAAAAATAACATTTTTACTTTTAATGGTATAGAATTGGAAATTGTTAATGAATTTAAATATCTAGGGATAATTTTTTCTAGATATGGTTCTTTTAATAGTACAAAAAATACCTAGATGTATGCTATTGTCAAAAAAGCAAGAATGTTAAATCTCTCCATTGAATGTCAGTTACATTTATTTGATAAGATAGTTATCCCAATAGTTATCCCAATATTGTTATATGGATGTGAAATATGGGGTTATGAAAATTTAGAAGTATTAGAAAGAGTGAATTTGAAATTTTATTAAATGTTACTGCATGTTAAAAAGTCTACTCCAAATTTTATTGTTTATGGAGAATTAGGAAGATATCCATTAAGTGTGTATGTTAAAACCAGAATTATTTCTTATTGGTCAACAACTATTATTGGAAAAGAAAAAAAATATACTACAGTTTTGTATAAAATTTTGCAAAACAAATATTTATCTGGTATTAATTCTTATTGGATTTCTAATGTAGAAGCAGTATTGTTGGTATGTAGTCTTAATAATATATGGGTAAATCAAGAATATAGTAATAAAACCTGGTTAGTTAAAAAGGTTAAACAAATATTATGTGATCAGTTTCTGCAAATATGGCGGAGTTATTGTAGTAATTCTTCAAAAGGTATATCATATAATTTATTTACACATTCTATTTTCAAATTACAAAGTTATTTAAGTTCTGATATATCATATACAAACAAGATTATATTAAGCAAATTTAGAAGTTCAAATCACAGACTCCCAATAGAAACAGGTAGATGGCGAAATATACCTAAAATCATAGAATTTGTAATCTTTGTCAAGAAGAATTGGGAGATGAATTTCATTTTATTATGAATTGTAAAAGTTAATCAAATTTAAGAAATGCTTATATACCAAATTATTATAGAACAAGACCAAACACTATTAAATATTTTCAACTTTTTTCTTCTAATAAACTGTCTGTATTAAATAAATTATGCAAGTTTATTAAGGTAATTATCGAGAGAGTCAGTCCTCCGGGTTAGACAAGCATAATATATAATATATTTCAATATTGTTTATTCATGCATTCGCATTGTGAAATTGTTTATGTAGATATGTAATTTAACATGTTCTCTATGTTGTAATGTACAATGAGAGAAATAAAGAACTTGAACTTGAACTTGTTTGTTTGAGTAAATGTTCCTAAATACAATGAAGTTTATTTTCCCAATTTCACCAAAACGTTTTCTCATTTTAGCCAAATAATTTGAAAACCACATTCTAAAAACTCACATTACTATGCCATTTTGTTTGTTCACTCAATGATTTTTTTGTTTAATGCGTCTCTATAACAACTACTGGCTGTAACATAATTGGAAAAAAAGACAGAGCTCTCAATGACACTAAAACTACAGTGAACATTAATATGTCTGTAATCATTACACTTTTTTGTTAACTTGCCATAACTTACATTCGATTATTGTCTACTACCGTGTCGTGATAATGGTTGCTTTTTTCATTACATTTTGCCAGTTAAAAATCTTATATACTTTATTTTATTTATTTATTTACTGGTATTTATTTTTGAAATAGTTTACCTTGACCTAGTGCATATTTTTCACAAATAAATCCGTTTTTATTATTGCATTGAGTATCAAAATAACGCCCTGCATCACTGACATAAGTGCAGTCTTGATTACCAGTTTTATCACTAGGCTCTCCAGCCCATACACTGAAAATAGATAAATTGCTTTTAAGAAAATAATAAATAGGCGTTTAAATATTGCTTTAACTTGACTGTTCACGTCACATTTCTATTAATTTTCAAAAATAAAGTTTTATCAAAACAACTAATGTCTTACCTTTTACCTGAATGATACAATGGTAGTAGCCATATTCAACGGGACGTTTTCCGATTAGCAAGAGGCTTTTCCATTAAACGACATTGTCCCACCTTTATTTTTGACAAATTAGATCACAGAATATAGTTTTGCATTTGTCATTCGATTGGTAAAGTGCTCAACACACTTTTCACTTCTGAAAACACTGTTGTTTACGAAGGTTGAGTTGAGAACAACTCACCAGTCGAAAAACAAACGTAAAGTTGATGTCTTTAGTCTGATTGGTCAAAACTAAAGGTGGGAAATATCGTTTAATGGAAGAGTCTCTTGCTAAAGTAGTTGAATACGGCTACTGTTAAAAGTGTCCAGATAAAACAATAAACATATAATTTTTCGTGTACATTCTGACAATAAATTAAGTAGGGTGTCTACAATTAAATCATTCTCAATTAGTGAAGTGCATCATTTAATTAGTAATATTTTTAATTGATACAATATTTAGTCCACGTTAAAAAAAACTTGTGACCAGCAGTATAAATGGAAGGAGTTTAAAAAATTTTTCTAGATCTATATCTAACAAATCTTTTTAAATATACATTAATCTTCTAATCTGTTAAGTTCATCAATATTTGATTGAATTTAAATGGGTAAAATAGGGATAACCATAAAAAAATTGCCATGAACCGTGCAATCTCACTAATGGTTCAGTCAAATTTAATGATTTTATAAAAAGCGTTTAAACACTTCCAAACTTTTGAAAGAACATAAAGTGATACGTGACCGCTAAATGATAAGCGAAATTTTCGGATTAACAAAATTATGAACGAGTTGTCATTAAAAAATAAAAAAAATCAATCTCTCACTTACATGACCTTAGGATCATAATGCTGGTCATTGAAAAGGTCGTGGTATATCCAAACGCCTTCATTGTTTCTATCATTAAGTGATGTCCAATATCCATTAGCACTAAACTTACTTTTTGCGAGCTGGCTATTTACCCAAGCCTAGAATATATCAAGAAAAGATGATATATAACTTAGATGTTTTTGTGTATATATTTTATATCTAGCCGTCATAGACTGTAAGTCGATTTGGTTCTATCACTACGGCAGCTCAGTTGGTGGAATACTAGCTTCGTATGTAACGGCTTATAACCTGATTTAATAAATTGACATTTAATAAAAGCCATTAGTTTCATCTTATTATGAAGCAAATTTAACAGTATTTTATTTTGGTGTAATTTTGTTTTCATTTTGCATCACTTCTTTATTTCATTCTGAATTCATTAAAATTATAGTTCAAAAATTCTAAAATCAAATCTCAAGTTAAATTTCTTTTTTAAAAAATGTGTTTAATGATTTAGATTTAGAGAGATGTTAATATGGCCTTAATTAATAAACAACAATTTATTTCACTATGTATATGAAGATTTAAAGAAAAAATGATTTCGGATTTAAGAACATTGTTAATTAGTGACGGATTATGAATTATGTTAGGTGATCCTTTAGAATACAGGGTGGGTAAAGTAACGTAACGTTCAGCAATTGACACGAATTACATAATTGTTTCTTTAGTATTTCCTTTATATTATTATGCTATTTTTTATTATAATGAAATCATTTTAATAATTTGTTTTGCGAACCAAATGTTGGGCAGTTTGAGTAGGACGTTTGAACCGACAACACCCAGCTTTTGATCAGAATAAACTGTTGAAATTGGTTTGCCTCATAAGTTAAGGTCTAGAGAACCTTAATGAATTGTATGTTAAGATCCAGGCATAATATTATGAAAAACAAAAAATTGAAAGTTCAAAATATTTAACTTGCTAACAATGACACAAAATTGAAAACAAATTATATAGAGCTGAAAATGTTACTATATACTGCAGTTAATAATCTCCGCTTTGATTACATTTGATTGGATTGTATTAATGGTAATTAATATTATTACGTCATAGTAAAAAATCTTACACTTATATCGAAACAGTCAGTTCAGGGTTTATGGAAGAAGCAGATGCGCCTAGAGAAAACCACCTTACTTTTGGCAATCAAACTAACAAACTTTCTCACACTAGGATCGGCCCCAGTAGGATTCAGACCTAGACGGTAAGAGAAGCCGTGGTCCCTGTTTGATTATGTATGTTTATTTACTCGATCACTATAAAATTCATATTACACCTAACCGCATAGCAAGCCACTTAGTGTTGCAAGTCGAGCAGAAAATAAAAATATATAATTATACACACCATAACTATGTCTTAAAACGGTTTAGCACGTTTTAATAAACATTAAGAAAGACTGAAACACTTGCCTCAAATTAAACAAGTATACTAAAATTTGTTTTATCGGATAACAAGACCACTGAAATAAAATATAAAAATTGACGATTGCAAAATCAAAATCTAAAAGCACTTTAGCTTCTATATGATAAAGGACAATTTCATAACTAGAAAATATAAGACTATAATCAGTTACTTCATCATCCTACCATTTCGTTGGCATCATTCACAGCTAACAGGGTAGTTGGAACACCGCTCTTTATAGCATACTTTTTATGACAGAGATCACTTGCTTCTGACCAGCTATAAGTGTCATTAGGCATTGAGAAATAGTAACAATCTCCATTTGTTCTCATAATCCATCCAGCTGGACATGTAATGCCTATAACAATAAAAAGAAAAATAACAATGCTACGTTGAATTTAAACTATTTGATCCATTCTAGCATTAATAACGGTAACACAAACACAACAGTGTTCTGCCTATGTTGTCTTATCGTTTGCACTTAAGTGAATAGAAAAATAATTTTAGTTGTAATATGGCATGTGACCAAAAAAATAATGAGAAGGACAGACATATATTTAGACTAAGTCAGGATTCACGATAGACCCTGAATCTGATAACGCAATCAGTGCTTAAATTAAATAAAAACTGTTTTTGTTATGATCCAGAAATGTATTGCTATTTTTTTTTTGTATTTATGAAATCTCTGAGTCAAAAAGCCTAGCAAACTTTTGCAATAATTGTCTTATTACTGAATCATGTATTTTCATAGCATTCATATTTGGCAAAAGCAACATTTAATATGGCTACAGGTCTTGGCTTCAATGTTTCAGATATTTGTTTGAATTTCGCAGGTTTTTTTTTCATTTGTAGCCAGTGCTTAAAGTTGTCTGTCCTATGATGATTTTAATCCTGATTTTGTTCATATAATAGTCTTTGGCAAGCAAGAAACACAGACAAACTACAACCTAGACGATCTAGTTAGATCAAAAAGGGATTCAATACCCAAGAAATAAAATGAAACCTGTCTGAACCGAATACTCGGGGTTCCTTTGAAATGCTTATCAGAACAATCAAATTTATAGAATTTATGTCCTCCGCTATCAAAAGAAATAGACTTCTGTAATTGTAATGATAAATGAAGAGTAATATGGACAGTCCTAACATAAAATGCAAAGAAGGAAATTGGAAATATGGTATATCGTTTGTTTGTCTCCCTTTCGGTGAAAGCGGGAGACAAAAATCTTGAACGGTTAACTTTTAAATGACCGGGAACCGATTTTCTTTTTATAGTCACAGTGATCTTGACCTTTGGCCTAGTGACCCAAAAATCAATCCCAAGCGGGCTCTTGTCATAAGCTACCTCTGTGTCAAGTTTTATTTAAAAAAAACTTCAATTGTAACTGATGTTATTGCACGGAAACCAAACGTGACGACGGAATGACGGACAGACGGACAAACCCATCTTTATGTAACCAGCTTTCGGTGCAAGCGGAGGACAAAAAACGTACAGTAGTGAACATAATCGTTATACATGTATTTAATATCTATGCGTCCAAATACATTAATTTAGTCGGTTTTTATCATCCTTATCATACATATTACTTTGTTATTTATAATTGTCTTTTACCTTGACCATTCGCTTCACAAATATATGGTGCCTGTTCCTCACATTTCCTATCGTCATAATTACCACTATTTAAAATAACGGCACAATCTTCATTTCCTTTCCAAGAGTTTGGTTCTTGGTCCCAGTTTCTGAAAGTTAAAAGAACAATAACCGTCAAAGTCACACTGATATGTATATACTAACTAGCTAGCAGGTAACAGATGTTTTATCCCTTCCGGGGCACACGACCTCACTTCCCTAGTTAATGGAAGTTTACATGTTAAACTTATTTTTTATAGTTTTAATTGATGTTTTAACGTATGGCTTAAGGTTTGTAATCGAATTCGTTTAAATTACAAGAATTGGATTAAAGAGCTTGTAATTAGTGAATAATATCTAAAAGTAACACAGTTTACTGCCTTAAAAGTAAGTTTACCAAAACAGTCAACAATCAATATATGCATTATTTTGTACATAAATGGGATAACAGAATAACGTTTGTATTTAAATGGTTTAAGAGAAAGTGAAACATGCCAAGCTGTTAAAAGCACCGTGTTATGTGTTAACCAAAATTCAGCGTTTTGTAGGTTTTTGACATTAATATGTAAACCGACTTCAATTTTCTAAAAAAAACTTAAGACTTAGATTCATAATTTTCAACTATTTGGCTTATATTTTTTTATCTTTCAAACTTTTCTGTCTTAGTGTCACTGAGGAGAAATGAAATTTGCACATCTGGCACATCAAAATTTAACTGGTATTTGTATTATATAAATCCCTAGAATCGAAGGTGAAACTTGACAGATTGCATTAATTGTCCTTCATTAATATCCAGATGTATTTGAAATGGTGTTATGAATCCCTTACTAGGTCACAAATGACAAATTCAACGAAGTTCTGTGTTTAATTTATCGTATTTCACCGTATTTTCCATTTTGAAAGTAATGTTTAAATGACCCGGGGTTTTGATGACGTAACCATGTTCTAATATTAAATCCCAAATGCTGCATCTCGCTAGGTAAATACTGTAATATCTGTATTTATTCGAGCTTTTTATCGTTGAACCAAATGTAACATTGTTCATTAGGAACATCATTAATTAGATTAGCACCGTTTTAATTTTTTCTTTGGAAAACTTAATGCAGCTTTAACTCTCATGTAAAGTTAATCGATATTCAGAGACGTCCTAAATAATTCACGAGAAAATGATTACATATGTAAACACTTTTTAGTTGAATCTCCCCCCTAGAACACTGTGATTAAGAAGGACTTTAAAAATACATTTTATAAAGTTTCAAACATTTTTCAACCATTTGTTTTCAGAATTGTGATTTGAACATAGACCGTAGATATGTTTATGTTTGATTTATGTTACAGTAATGTTATATAGGTTATAAGTTATATTTATACATACATCAATGATTGGTTGGCGAGTGTCCCATCAGCCCATCGGAACAACATTTCCGTTTGTTGATCATTCATACCCGTCCAGTATGCTCTATAGTCTGTTGTCGTCATCTGCCATTCTAACCAACTCTGAAATTTTTAAACAAGAATGAAAACTGACAAAAATGCTTAACAATAGTTAAAACAAGAACAGATCGTTATAAAACCAATATGCAAATCAACGAAAACATACTGATGGCAACAACATCAGCTTGATACTTCTCTAAAAGATAGAAAGATACATGTAGTATTTTTTTCGGGATGAGTTACTACACGTACCTCTACCGTACCAGAACAGTCCGTCTCGAAATAATAAGTGAAAGAATATAGACTTGTGTTCTCCTCCAATGTTTCGACAACATGATTTTAAGTTAAGGAATATTCGAAAGGCGACTGTACCTTTTCATCTAAATTTTCAATTTTCAACATAGAACCTCCTATCCTCTGACATCTGTTATTGGCATCCTGCCATGTCGTTTTTGGAGCATCGTAAAAAACGTAGCATTTATGTCCAGCCCTTGTCCAACCATCACAACCAAGAAAAAAGTCAGTGTTCTCTGTAAATATTACCATCATAAAATAAATATTGTAGTTTTGCAATCAAAATTAAGAAAAATATATATTCATAATAAATGAATAAACAAATAAATAAATAAATTAAATTAAATAAATAACATTAAAAATTGATATGAAAGGATACTTAAAGAAGCCAACATTTCAAGTTATGCAAAATAACGTTTGTGCGGGATTGCAATTTCTTGGAAATGGAAATCGCAAGAGTTTTTTTTCCGTGCAAGCGATTTTTTTCATGTTCAATGTAAAAAAGCCAAATTTTAACCAAATTATATACTGATACTTTTGCATATATATATATATATATATAACATACGGATATGAAAAAATATACAAAAGTTATGTTATAACGATGTATCACTTATTATTATTATTATTATTATTATAATGGATAAGAGAAAAAAGTTACAGAACTTTTATTGGTGGACCAAAACGTACAACAAATAATGGGATCCGCGAAGGTCGAGTGGTGAAATCGTTAGTCTCAAAACTTAAGGTGTACCAGTAATGTAGGTCAGGACCCGATAAAGAAAATGTTGTTTTTTCGTTTTGCAAAGCTTCTATTTGTTGACTCAATACCAGTTAAATGGACTTTGTATTGTTGGATGAGTATCAGTCAGTTTGTGGTTAGCGTTCTACAAATCCATATACAAAAGTACAAAACAGAAAAATATATGCACAAAATTCAACTACCACAAAAAAAAAAAAAAAAAAAAAAAAAAAAAAAAAAAAAAAAACCAAAAATGTTTAATTAATTATTCAGATAAAAAATAAAATACCTTGCATCTATGACGCCATAAAACACAACTTTTAAGCAACCACAAACATCACCGTATAAGCATATATTGAAAGACGGACAAACCAGACCCGTCCAACAGTGACTAAAACAGAATAACCCGAAGTTGTGAACAAACACCAAAAATGGACTGCATACAAATAAATTTTATTCAAGATCATTTGAGTCGAATTTCTTAAAACCGACATAAACAGCAGCGTATATTGCCCCGGGCGCAATTTTTAAAATATACATTATATCATCGACCTACATGTATATCTTTAACATGTGACCTTAGTTCAAAGACTTGGTACGCATCTCAAACTAGGAAGGTTTTAAAAGCTACAAGAAGTCATGGACAAGACCCAAACCAGCGTACTGTCACAAATGAAGTTCGAATGTAATAATATAGAATTTGATTACTTACGGGTTTCTTCGTCTTTTCTACATATATAGTTATACTGTTTAGTACAATCTTGATCACTAAATAACCCTGACTGTAAGATGGTAGCACAGTGTTCTTTGTTGTCAATATTATCTGGTTCTACTGCCCATTGACTGAAAAGTATGATTTATCAAAGATCAAGATTACAAACCACATTAAGCTGCAAAAGATTATGCTATAATAACGCAAATAACAATTCCAACTCCCCACCTTACCCAATTCTATTTTATATAATTTTTTTTCAATATTATAATTAGATTCTAATTCTATGACTCTCCTGTTGATAATATTTCAAACAGGTTACTGAAAACAGAGCATTATAACGTTTAAAGGTATGGAAGAATTGTCTTATTCGTTTATTTATTTATTCATTTATCTATCTATCTATATATTTATTTATTCATTTATTTATTTATTCATTTATCTATTTATTTATTTATTTATTTATATTGTGTTTCCATACTGGATGATTAGAAAATCCAGGATTTATAAAAAGTTGTTTTCGATTCTGCATTGTTTGAAAGGTTATCTTGTGATTGCTAATCTCAGCACGCTTTCTTAAAAAACATATTAAATTATCTCTGATGAAATTTGTCAATTGTCAGATGTCAGAAATTTTTTTAACAATATAGGTCGACCTATTCAAGAAGTTTCTTTCTCCTGACCTTTATTGGTTAGCTCTTTACCAGTTCAGTGGACTGACTGGCCTGCGATGTTTATCTGCGGTAATTTGATAAACAGTTTATCACGCTAAATGTTGCTTTCAGTGCACACGATTGCAAAGCTGATCATATATTCTTGTACAGCTTTTTATTACATATACAAAGTCTTCTTTGCAATTAATATATTTAATATCGAAAGGAAGTAAAAAATAATAAATTATTGTTTATACTACAAAAATGTTGGATCATACTGATCTCCATTGAACCAATCCCAGCCATTCCCTTGACGAGTTAAACCGGTCCAAAACGTCGCTGTGGTTTTAGCTACCTCGGGTAAATTATTTGTAATGTAGCTCTGAAAAAATATATTTCTTTAAAAATTATTTCATGGTACAAACTCACTGAAAAATGTTTTCCTTGAATAATGACATCAAGAGACAGTTTTTAAAAATGCGTAGTAATTGTTATTTAACTGAAGGCACAAATTAGGTCCTTATTATATATGTAAGGAAAAGGAACCTTACGGCAATCACGTATAAGCAGTAACGCGTGAATAGGCGTGATTATCAACAAAACATAAGGCCAGCCAAACTTGCCTCTCACTTTGAAATTCGTTCTGAATCAGAGCTTTAAGATCTTGATTTTACTATAATGTTGCATGTTTGATTTAAAACTATAAGTTTTAGAACCGACATCTAAATGTGAAATAATGAATATAAATCTTTTTAAAAAATTAGGACAACGCGTTTCTAGTACCATTTCTATTATTATAACTTTTTTCTTTTGTCAAAGCGACACTCGAAATCAAGCACACTGATAATTTGTGACCTTATTTGTGAAAAAATGACTGAAATGAAAAAGGTTCCGTGGTTAGACCTTCAAACGCGGGTTTTTGGTTATAATGTGCCTCAAAATTAGCCAGAAATAAAGTATAGAGTATTTTAGAAATAAAATAGAGCAACGCTTGGCAATAAAAAAAATCCTCCCATTGAAACAAACTATACACCTGAAAAATAATTAAAATTTGAAACTAGCTAGTGCACAGAAGCCAACAGTCAGACACAATGGCAATCATCCAAAATAACAGACATGTAAACAATCATAAACTCTTTCTATATAAAGTGTATCAGGTTTAAAACTTTATAAAAATCTCACTGAGTCGCTGGGGTCATCTACAGTCAGAAGTTTCGCTGGAGTGGTTATACCGGTTGGAAGAGGTTTGCTCGCGCATGCGTCCTTTGCTTGACTCCATGTTAAAAGTTGTGTAGGATCTGAAGTGTCACTGAAGAAGAAGCAGGCGTTGTTTGATATTAACCATCCAAATGGGCACCCAGTACCTGAAATAAATAAATAAATAAATACGAATTTATTGAAATCCCGACTTCTGTTAAGACGAACTTGGGATAAGTCGAAGTTTTTTCTTAATACCGTGAATTTCGAGATTATTAGTTTCAACTGTAAATAGAATAAATATATAAATAGTATTAATTTTTAAAAATATTTTTGTCAGGCAATGAACATTCTATTCCATTATGTTTACAGGCTTTCTTTATTAATGCAATCAACTTAGAAGTTATATAGGGGATAAAAAGAATTCCAGACATCGTCTTTAAACTGTTTACTATGTAACTGTATCTGTACGTGGCTTACTGAGTACCAATCCAAATTGGACTGATAAATGTTTGAGACGTTATTTAACGTGCCAAGTGAAAGCCAACCGTTGAAGAAACTGATCTAAACCATACTTTAATTAGTTAGCATTGTTAGCAAAATACGTATTGCCGACTCTGTCATGTGCAGAATGTTAATTTTTACCAAAAGAAATAGATCTATTCGAAATTCAGCTCAAATACAGAATTTTGAATATATCTTTTAGTAAAAATTCAAAATTCTTTTGAAAAAAAATCAAAATCTGCACATAATACCTCCCTTATATTAATTACAACCTACTTAAAATTTATGTTTAGTATTTTAAATTTTTACCCCAAAAAAACTTCAAAATTCTGCTTAAATCTTTTAGTAAAATTCAAAATTCTTTTGGTAAAAATTCAAAATTCTGCACATAATACCTCCCTTATATTAATTGCAACCTACTTTCAATTTATGTTTAGTATTTTAAATTTTTACCCAAAAAAACTTCAAAATTCTGCTTAAATCTTATAGTAAAATTCAAAATTCTTTTGGTAAAAATTCAAAATTCTGCACATGACACCTCCCTTATATTAATTACAACCTACTAGGACTTTGGGGAATTTCACACATGTATCCCATTTTTCTGCTGCATTTATCGTTTACAAATTTCCCTTGTATATTGACTGCAGCACATGATTCTAGCTTGTTTGATGTCGGATATTTGTTCCATTTTCTAAAACGTAAATAAAATTAAAATAAATGACAGAAATTTAAAAATGAAAACAAATGTACTTTAGAAAAGAGAAAACGCAATTAATGGCATGTAACAATACAAAAAGAAAATAAAACAACCAGTTAGGATTAAACGGGAATACTGATTAAATAATTTGACTTTTATTTACTAATGAGTGTTTCTGAAAAAAAAAAAAAATTCAGTGACTTGTGACGCAAGTACATAAATTCAGAAAAGGTTGCGTAACGTGAACTGCAGAAAGTGATTTAAGAACCATTTAGGGGTTATTGTCACGTGATGCGCTGTTTAACCCCTATAGAACCTGAGATGGAGTTCATTAATAAATATATATTGTTCGAAGATTGAATGACCACAGACATATATATTCCAAAAATGGCAAGCATGAAAGCCTATTAAGATACTAAATCAGCTCCATAACTGATTTTAATTTACAGATTTTATCATATTCGCTTCACTAGCACCACACATAAATCTTTGAGGTTTTGATATTTTAGGAGCTATTGTTCATAACCAGTAAAGAGTTTCCGTAAGGATTGAATTTGACTGGATTACACCCCAGTCAAAATTCTATCACTTATGTTGAGTCAGGTAGTTTCAGGGATGTTCGAGGAAACCGGGCTGCTAAGAGAAAACCAACGATCTTCGACAAAGGAACTGATTATTTTTAAACACTTACTAGATCTGCCGAAGTCGGATTTATACCTAAGCGGTGAGAGGCACTGTGATCCGAAAGCGCGCGCTTTAGACTCTAGGTCACCAAGACTGCTGCTTAGAAGGGAATGACTGTAGTAATTACATACACATGCATCTGTTTTAACTAGTACTAGCAAGAGCTAACACTTATCACGTAATAGATAAAGCATGAGTTAAAATTGGTGTGTATCGAATCTGTAAGGTCCATTTACGGAATGAATGATTTACTTCTTAACCGTGTTACAATGATAACGATGTATTTGTTATGATAAGATAATATCTTTATATACATATAGATTGATAGGTAGTCGTTGTTAAGCCGAGTTTGTTTTATTTATCAAGTAATGCATAGTGTAAAATTAATACAATATCAAGCGTTCTAAACATAGCTTCCTAACAACTTTTAACCCCCCCCCCCAAAAAAAAAAAAAAAAAAAAAAAAAAAAAAAAAAAAAAAAAAAAAAAAAAAAAACAAGAGTGTAAAGAAGAAGAAAAAAGAAAAGAAACGAAAAATAAATAGAATGAGCACATATATTATGTATTATAATATCAATTTAAAATCAACCACCGGAAAATTGTATTGATAAAAGTGACCTTTTGACACGGCAATGTTAGATGTTATTTAAAAAAAAAATTAGCCAATGAAACAATCATAGTAATTTTTCGTATTTCATAATTCATAGCTACTTTGTTTATTTATTTATTTATTTATTTATTTATTTATTTGTGATTTTGACTGAACTGAGTACACATGGTACCAACTTGAAATAAACGCTTATAAACTTTTAATAATTCTATATCCTAGCTAGCAATTTATAAAAAAGTTATTCAAATTTGCCAGATTTAAGTTAAAGAAAATTTTGGTCGATAAATGATTGTGAAACTGGGGCCATTATAAACTGAACTTTTAAAAAACCAAACGAGGCTAAAAGAAAGTAAGCTTTATTTATACATTACATTGTTGTATTGTCTATTGGTTCATATTGTCCCCACATCCAGTGTCCTGTTCCGGTACCCGTCCCATCAAACCTCAGATCAGACATATCAGTCCAGAATCCATCTGATGGCATATTAGCTAATGTCTGTGTAACAAATGTCTGTAAAATAAATATAAATAATGCATCTGAGAAAGATATATTTGATAAAACACGAAGTCAATAACAAAATAAAGAAAGAAAGAAAAAACGTATAGATACATTAATATGATAAATAATAAAATATGTGTCATGATTTTTACCAAAAGAAGTATGCATAATTTTGCAAATAAGGTCTGCAATTAATAAGCATTTATATGAATTGTAATTATATGATATAACGTCTTCGCGGTTCAGACTTGGAGCGTCTACCTCGACAGCCGGAAGTCGTGGGTTCGAGCCCCGAGCTTCATATCTGAGACTTTAAAATTTTATATATTGGCCCCTCGCCTAGTGTTCGGCATTAAAAGGACAGAGATTCGACTGATTCTTATTATTTATTGCCCATTAAGTTGAGTATCGAAAGAATCAATTCGTATCGACGGGGACAGTTTTGTTTATAAGTTGCTAAAGAAACCGTTGTAATATTGAAAAAAAAGACTTCAGTATATAAACGAACAATAAGTACTTTAGCATATTTCTTATACTTAAAATTACGCTCATAAACATGACAGAATTTAATTTCTTAAGTTACGATTCGAGCTGGTCGTATCTGTTCTATTTTTTGGAGCAAGAGCAGATTCAGATTATAAATCATTAATCGACAGTTAATTTGTTTTCTTAAATTTGATGACATTATATTTCTATGTATTAAAATTTGATAACATGCAAGAAAAACCATTGATTGAATAAACTTATCAAGATTAGAATAAATGTTCATTTATAGTTTACCTACCAATTCATCAGAAGATTCAATTCGTACAAGAAATGCATTCTGATTGCTGCATTCTGTGTTTGCCTGTTTCCTGGTAACCAATTTTTTGTTGTTAAATAAGTAACAGTATCCATTGTTATCGTACCATCCAGGGTCACAACCAAGATTTTCCATATCTGCTACGATCAGATCTATTACAAATGTAACATAATGTTTTACAAAATTTTCATAAATCCAATTGCCTGGTTAAATAAAACATTCTAAACAAAGTCAAGCAAGCAAGCGTTCAGAGAGTTTGTTGTTTTATTGGTTTAATGTTGTTTTACGTTACATCAACAATTTTTAGGCTATTTATGTCGAGTAAATATTTTATTTAACTCGAGGATAAATCTTTACACAAGATAATGTGTGCGGAACTAGCCCCAGTTTCACAATCATTCACTCAGCTGAGTTTACACTCAACTCAAATTCGGGAATATTTCAATATTTATTTCTTTAGACATCACAGGGTTAAAATTGAATATCTAATGTTATATTTTAATTGTTTGATGTAGGTTTGTTGAACAAAACCAAACATTGCCCCATAAAACATAAAATTTTCAAAATATGGATAAGAGTAAAAAGGGAATATTTGAGTTGAGTGTATACTCAGTTGAGTGATGATTGTGAAACTGAGGCCTGGTCCCGGTTTCACAATTATTCACTCAGTTGAGTGTACACTCAACTCAAATATTCCCATTTTTCTCTCACCAACATTTTAAATATTTTAAGTTTTATGAGACAATATTTTGTTTTGTTCAACAAAAACAACCAAAAACAATTGACATATATCATTAGATATTCAATTTTAAATGTGTAATGTCTTAAAAATTGACATTGAAATATTCCCGAATATGAGTTGGGTGTACACTCAGTTGAGTGAATGATTGTGAAACCGGGGCCAGATCTGCAATGTATTAATGGTCATTTATTGTGAGTTCTAGAGCGCTAGTAAACTCGCCGCATTGTCGCTGATAAACATTGCAGACCTCTCGGACCGTTATACTGGAACCAAGTCAATCATGAAAAGATGAGCGCAAGGATAAATTTCTTTCATTTGTGGCCAATTTGGACCAAACCAACAAAGGTGACACTACTTGAGACTGAAGGCTACCTACCAAACCATTCGACCATCGCGGCTACATTCAGTAATACAACTATTTAAACATTACTAAATGAGCTCTCTTTTCTGAGATGTGCGAGTGTGTATGATGGCCTGTCATGTACTAGCAAGCGACTGTTTGTAAGGCACTAGCTCACCAACTAATTATGCCAATGCAAGAATATTACTACCCCAGTCATAGCGACTTTTTGTAAGACAATAGCTTATTCCGCAGACAAGCATACCGCTACACAAGCTCGATATCTTCCCACCGGGTGAACCAGTTGATACTCTGCCGTCTTTAATAATGTGTAACTCTAAAGATTTTTCCCATCCTTTGAGCAAAGCGACAGATAACAGTGCCTGTCATTGTCAGGTATTGAATCCTGCTTGGACAGTGTAAAACAGCTCCCTGTGCGAGAAACTTTGTCAGTTCGCCTGCTATAGATTGCTGATTGCTGAATCCCAAAACTGACCGCCTCGATAGAAGTTAAAAATTCTGGACTGAAGCATTAAACACCCTTACTCCACCCCTTTTTGAAAAAAAATCGCGAGGGTGTTATTGTAATTTTTATAAAAGGTATGAGTATGACGGTTTATAAAAGCTACCCAGACAGGTGTATGCAACATGCATAAGATTATCTACATTAATTTTGTTAAAGGGTATCTTTTGACCTTGTTCAGAAATTTTAGAAGATAAATTAGTGTTATTCATTCAAAATATAGCTAATTAACTAATTATTTTTTTCACCAGAGTTGGTTCGAAAGTTTTGAAAACATAATAAAAAAAAAATTAAAAAAAAAAAAGATGACTGACTATCTCGACGGTAATGTGTGTATTTTTATCCGTTTCATTTTTCGGATGACAAGACCTACTTACGTTTTTCTTCTTCAATGAGAAAATTGCAATTATATGCAGGGATGTTAACTTGTGGTAGCGGAAAATATATCTCGTGCATTGAAGATCATTTATAAACTGCCGTGTTTCAACAAAATGACGTACACTTCTAAAAATGCAGGATGGCCGAGTTATCGGTTGCAACATAATGGAATTTTCAAATGTCTCGTGATTTGTAAAATAGAATTTGAAACTAAGAACTAATTTAAACAAAAAAGGAATTATCTAAATAGGGAGTTCGCTTTTTCAAACAGAAGTCATCTGAAACGAAATGAAAGATTAGGATTTTTAAAAACAAAACGTGAAAAATATTTCTCGTTTTATTAAAACCGGTAATTGACTTACCTGATGTTACAAGAAGGGAGAAAAAAATTATTAAATACTTCATTTTGATGTCTTATCCTCCCCCATGTATAATATTAAGTATTTACAGATCTATGTAGACTATGACCCCCGAATTTATTATATTACAACCGTTTATCTTTATCTACCCATTGATAATTATCTAGTGTCTGATGGATGGATGCATCATAGTTAAATAAAACATGTGCTATTTACATTATTGATACAAGTTTCTCAAATGTGATATGTTAAATAACATAAATTGCTTTTTTATAATAAGATGGGACAATAAAAGGTGTGTCAAAATAGAAAAAAAAGACTTCAGGAATGGCATTATATGACGTATCATTATTTAATAGAAATTTAACCACAGTACCCGAACAAAAACGACTTTAATGTATATTTGTACATGTACATTTCTCTTACTTTCTCTATAAGACTGTCCAAAAGAAAACAAAACTCAGTCATCAAGGTACAAGACGTGTTGTTGTTGTTGTTGTAATGTTGTTTAACGTCGCATCAGCAATTTTTAGCTATTTGTATGCGTTTGTGAATTGAATTATGACCTGCCGTGTACTAGCAAGCACTCGGGTGACTGTTTGTAAGGTACTATCTCACCAAGTCAGTATGCCAGAACAAGAATATGACTACCCCCAATCATTATCCTGGCACTAGGTTACCAGTCAAAATATCTTTCTGATGTCGATGGCCAAGTGCAGAAGTAGGCGGTAAAAAGACGTGTAAAGACAATGAATGGAGGAAACACAAATTAGGGAAACCATTTATTCTAAAACTGAAAATGCGGACGGTTAGCGAGGGATTAAACACGTGTAAATCTGTAGCCACTGTTTCAGCTTGATTACAATTATCTACGCCAAAGTGTTAGCTAAAAGGTTCTGTAATCAGTGCACATTTTTTTCCCCAAAAAGTAACGAAATTAAAAACAGCGACAAATGACCTTACAAAGATATTGATGATTTCTTTTTAAATCGATCTGCAAAGAATACTTTCATATTTCAATATAAGATCAGTATATCCAAGCGACATAAAAGATCTATTAAAAGTAGATACATCATAATTCTTAACCATGCCTTTGATGAATATGTTTCTGGCCATAGCTTTTGAGAATATACACTTGAGAGATATACTTTTGGGCGATTCGGTCTCAATTCTATGATTAAAAAGAAGCTGCTACATATTTTCCGTTTTGAGATGTCAAAAAATTGAAAATAATAATTTCTTTTCCAAATTCAGTTGAAAAATATACAGTTTAATTTGGAATGGAATTGCTTTCTTTCTATAATTATGATATTCGATTCAGTTACGGGTCTGATTAAAATATGTTTTAATTATAATTTCTGTAAAACAATAACAGAAACTATATATATATATATATATATATATATATATATATATATATATATATATATATATATATATATATACATACATGTATATGGTGTGTGTGTGTGTGTGTGTGTGTGTGTGTGTGTGTGTGTGTGTTTGTGGAGAAGTCAAACAAAAATGTTATTGGTCTGTCGTTTTTCTCTCTATAATGGCCACATTTTGTTTAACATTTCCAGTCCAAACACTGCAACATATTTATGAACAATTAAATTATGCTTTTTATTGACATCTCAAAACTTAATTACAAAGCTCTCATAAAATGAACCACTGCCCTAGCTCAGTTGGTAAAGTGCTCGCTTCATAAGTGGGAGGTCCCGACCGGGTCTACCCAAGACTTGAAAGTGGGTAATGGCTGTTCTTTCGCCAAGCACTCGGCATTACGAAATGAAAGTCACGGTTCTTTCGGATGGGAACTTAAAATAAACGAGGTCCCGTGTCATGGCAGGCATGGCACGATAAAAAACCCTGCTGTTTGATGCCATCAGCGCAACGCACAGGCAAAATTTCTGCACTTTCGCCTATAGCTGGCGACGTCTCGATATAAGTGAAATATTCTTGACTGGGACGTTAAACATCATTACTCAACTCAACTCTCAAAAAATGAAACTTTATATTTAAACAAAACATCAATCATGAATATATACAGAATATAAAAAAAATATACAATTGCATATTAATTAAACTAAAGAAACACCCAAACATCTGATCAGAGTTGCAAGATTTTAACTTATAACTCGAGAAAATTAAATCAGTTCGAAAGCAAATTTGAGAAGTTCCTGGTATTAGAAATTATGCGTTTCGATATTCCAAAACTAAACTTCTACGTTCTCAGACCACTGACTGTATAAATTCTTACAGTTTTTTTACAGAGCTATGGTGGCACAGAGGTGAAATGAAATATATTACCTATTACGTGCGCACGTATTACTCTTTACGTGCGCACGTAGTAACTAATACGTGCGCACGTAATATGTTAATCGATACGTGCGCACGTGTTACCTATTAGTAATACGTGTGCACGTAAAAGGTAATACGTGCGCACGTAAAGAGTAATACGTGCGCACGTAATATGAAAAATATATTTCATGTCACCTCTGTGCCACCATAGATATAACACTCTAAGACTCTTTAAACTTACCCGATTATTCAGTGTTCCGAAAAAAAAAACTAAAAATATAAGAAATTAGACTCTATCAAGAAATAAAACTGGATTCAAAGCAAAATCTTTATGTAATCGGAAAAAAGATATAATTTTCTTTATAAATTGTAAACATCAACACAAGTCCAAATATTTTATCACTTTTTACATATTCACACTAGGAACAGAAAATTGGTTATTTTGATGTTTACAACGAACTTATGTTTTTTTTTTTTTTTGTTCGAGCCATTTCACATTTTGCCTATACATCGCTTAACCTTACATTCAATGTCTTTTTAATGTCTTTTTTCATTCCGTTGAAGATAATTTTTTATATAAAGGTTAAATTTTACATTGTTACATTTTATTTGATAATGACATTTGAAAGTTAAACATTCGAACCATCCTTGCATTTTTGTCAACTATATCAAACCTGTTTTCTTAATATATCTTGACACAAATTTCCTATGTATCCATTAGTACAATATTGTTTTTCCTCATAGCTAGATTCAAAGCCAAAGTTTTCTGTTATTTTATCACATATGTATTTGTTAAGTACAGTATCGTGGTAGGATAAAGCTAGTGTTAGTTCATTATGTGAAGACAATTTTAAAGTTTTTAAGTGTGCAATAATGTGATCAGGAAGAACACTTATATTTTGGCCATAAACATCAATGCTGTAATATAGGGTAGAAGGTAATCGGCAATAATGACCAAAAGTCAACAGACTTAGATCTGCGTTTTCGATTTTTTTTACATTCGTTCCAAAGATAGTGCAGCGTTCATTGCAAATAAATTGTATATTTGATGTTACACATTCGTATGGAATCCAATTGGTTAAGATCCGTTCGTCTGGAAATATCTCTCTCAATAATTCATGTTGAAATATATTTCCAAGATCCTGTTGAGATATTTCTTCGACATCTGATGTGTTTTCAAGATTTCTGAAATTCTCATTCATTTTCTGTATTGATATCTTATATGCACTTATGTCCTACAAAAACAAAAAAAAACCTTAAATGATAAAACAAGATTTCAAAAAGCAAGAACGAGCACAACAATATTATAATAAAATAATTTAGAAGAATCCCAGAAAAACATAAAACAAAAGAAATCAATTTCCTACGGTACCCAGAGGACTTCACAAAAGTAAAGTTAATTCGACATGTTACTTTTTATTCATCCAGCAAAAATATAAAATCAGGAAATTAATCCGAGCAAGAAATTTTAGCGAAAAAATGCGAGGTCCGTTTCATCGCAGTAATTTCTTGTCGCATTTATTTTCCGATTTTTGTATGTTTATGGTAAATTGAATTTTCTCCCATCCCCCTAAATTTTAGATAATAATGTCCAATGGAAACGGTGGTAGAAAAATCTTTCTTCACCTCCTCATGCTGTTTATCTTCACCTCCTCTTGCGGCCGGAACTACATTTTTAACTTCTCATAACTTCCTCCACTGACAGGAGCATCAAATAACGACCTGTTTTGTTAAGGGGAGGTTACTCTATTTTATTTTTTTCTTTAATAAACAAAGAGTTATTCCTCTTTCGTAGTATAAGTGTCTTCTGCTTCTCCAAAGGGTAAAACTTTCTAAAAGTCTCAAAATGTCTGACAACATAAGAAATGGAGGGAGGTTAACCAATCTGACAGATGAAGATGTAGATAGGTATATATTTCAGCAGGAAAATAAAAAACTTTACAAAAACACTTTCACATGTCAGTTTATATAATTATTGAGCAAAGTTTTGAGAGAAAAACATAATGAGACTAGAGATATTCACAACATAACTGTAGTTCAACTTGACATGTACATATCAGGAATTTTATTAAGTGTAAGGAACAGAAATGGCCAAGAGTACGAACCCTCAACTATACGCAGCTTCATTAATAGTTTTGACTGGCACTTGAAACAGCATAGAAGTGGTTTTACCATAATTTCATCACCCCAGTTTGCAAAAACAAGAGATGCACTTAAGGCAAAACAACGAGATTTGAAGTCACAAAACCTTAGCAACTAACCTTTTAAAGCAGATCCTCTGACTTCTGAAGAGGTTGACACACTGTATGAGACAAGGCAGCTTGGAAAGCACAACCCTTCTTCTTTGATAAATACTTTAAGGTACAATAACACATTATATTTTGGAACGAGTGGCGGTGCAATCGAACACCATAATATGCGCTGGGGTGATGTAGTATTAAAACATGATGCTGAGCTTGGTCTTGAATATCTGGAACATCACGAACTTATCACAAAAACCCGCACTGGGGACAATATCACAGACACAAGAACATGTCCTCCTAGGATGTATGCCACCCCTAATGAAGTAGAAAGGTGTCATGTGGCAACTTATATTTTGTATCGGGCCAAACGCCCTGATGGATACTGCAACCCAGATGATTAGTTTTACATTTCTGTAGTCACTAACAAATATACTCCTGATGTAAGAGAGCGTTGGTTTTTGAAACTACCTATGGGTAAAAATAAATTGGGTGACCTCATGAGAAGAATGGCATCAGCTGCAGGATTGTCTGAAAATAAAAAAAATGTTAATACATCTGTCCTTAAACTTGTGACACTGGTCCAGAAGATGACTGACTGCAATATCCCAGATTCACTGCAAGTTTTTATTACTGGACATAAGAACACTCAATCTTTGAACAATTATCGTACACTCAGTAGTAAACAGAAGTATGTAGTTTCAAATATTTTGTCACAACCTAGGCCTATGTCAAATTTCCCTCAACTTGCTTCTTCTACAGCTTCCAATCAGCTAGATTCTGCCACAGCTCTTCAATGTGCTCCATTTCAGTCAAACACACAACAACTGCAACCCCATCAGCGTACATTTACGCCTAATACACCTCACAGTGCAACCACAAATGTCCAATCCATATATGACACAGGAAACCAACATTTGGCCGTATGTCAACAACAATCGTTGCAAAAGTCGTCAATGGAATCTGTTTTCTCTGGTTCAAATATATATTGGGGAAATTTCACAACTGACATTTACAACCAGGAAAATGACTTCAATACTTCAAAACCAAAGCGAAGGAGAATGATCTGTGACTCCGATTCTGATTAACATGTGGTGCTGCCGATGCGGCTGGTGATTGTCGTAAAATGAGCGATTTAAAAGTTCTGTTGTTTTGTGAAAAAAAGTTTAATCACAATTTATTTCAATAATATTATCAAAATGTATTTCTGTTATAATTTTTCCTGTCTTCATGTTGCAGCCAAGCTAATTTTCACGTTATTTATGCACTACATACTACTTGCGGAATAAGATGTACTTTTAAGTATAGCTATATCTTATATAGGTCAAGCTGCGGAGTAACACATTTTCTAAAAATACTCCCCGACAGCAGATCATTACATGTAGATTTCACGATTGTTTTTCCCTTTTTAAAGTGATTATGAAAGAATTCCCGTTTTTTTTTTCAGCATACCGCAGGTATGCTAGGATTCCATGCCGGTCTTTTTAATGTTGGTATTCTTTTTCTGTTTTAGGCGGTCATTTAAGAGATAAGAATTTCTGTCAACCATTCGTGTTTTGGGTTAAATTTGTTAAATTTTAATGGGATGGGAGAAAAAGAATCAATCATATGTGTCAGTGGTAGATAGAGGTATCACACCCTCGTGGGCAGATTTTTTGTGTCTTCCAGACAGATAGATTCTATTAATCTCTTTTACCCGGAAGTTGTTATCATAACTGATTATTTGGAACATCTTCTTATTTAGCAGTTATTTTTTTTTTTTTTTATTTTATTTTTTTTTTTTTTTTTGCTGTTTATTTCGTACTGGGAATTTCGCTACGAGTAGAATCGTGACTGATACATCATTTTAAACCTTAAATGGGACACCAAATTTACAGTACAGTGATTATAAGTAATTAAACATTCTTAACTCGTGAGTCGAAGACAAAGATCAGTTGAACACATGCCGACATTGACATTCTTATTTTGAATGCATTATTTTAATAAAATTCTCAAGCGTTATGTTTGTGTACGTTTGTTTTTGTTTTGTTTTTTTAAAGACTACACGTTCTTTGTTCTGACAATCCTTTACCACCCTGGTTAATTTAAAAATGTACCCTCGGCACCATTTGTTAACTGTTTATTTTAATAATGTCTATCGAAAGTTTGTTTATAACGTGTTTATAGATTAAAGAAAACATAAGATAAGTATTTCTGAGTCCATAATTTAATATTTATAATTGTATGATAAAAGATTGGCAAAAACCATTAAAAAAAAATTGGAATTTAAAAAATCGCATTAATTTCAATACGCATTTTACTTAAAAATCGACAATTCGCATAAATTTCATGACGCATTGATTTCCTGATTTACAGTATTTAAATCGATTTAAACAATTTCTTTTTCTATTGGAAAAAAGCAAACAATAATTATATTTTTATACCTTTTTCTGGACTAATGTCTCTAAACCTCTTCTTACTCTGTGATGTACCATATCATAATAACCTTCTTCATCAGAAACTCCGGAATAATACACAAGATTTCGGTTCAGTTTGTAATTTTCTTTGATGGCATGACACGCAACACTCTTCAAGATACCATTTCCACAATATTCTTCACTTGTTCGGGAAGCTAGTACAACCATTGTCTTTCCCCCATCTAACACGACAACGAATATAAAGTTTACCTACAAGAAATAATCAATATTGTTTATCTTTTATTCTGCAGCAATAATATCTGCTGAGTCCGTTTGTTTCTCGTTTCATGGTTTACACCTGCTCATCCAATACAGATAAGGGTATAAATATTGTGTATTTTGTAGTATTTCTGACTTTTTTCACAGTCTATATCTAGGCAAATTATCGGTGAATATCACATTATTGACTCACATTGAACACGTAATCAAATACTGATCCGAAATATGGCACAGCAAAACAGATATTTTTTTTAAATATATACAATATATACAGTAGCAGTGTTAACCAGGTGAAAAAATTGTATATAATATATAATTTTGAAACCTGAGATTCATTAATTTTCAACTGTTTGGCTGATATTTTTAACTATCAAACTTTTCAGCCCCTATTGGCACTGATCAGGAATTATTTTCCGAAATATGCACATATGGCGCATCAAAATTTGACATGTATTTGTGTTATATATTTACTATCCCAGAGCGGGTACCCGCGGGTATTTATGTCTCAGTGGGCAGTACTTCGTGCTGTCAGAAAATATACCATTTAGCAAAGTTCAGCCGTCTTCATTTTTTAAAATAATTTAAAACAAAGGTTGATTTGGATTCATATAATTTTGAAACTTAAGATTTATGAATTTTCAACTGTTTGGCCTACGTTTTTATTTATCAACTTTTCGAACCCTAGTTTCACTGATGAGAAATCATTTTTCGAAATGTGCACCAAATTACATCAAAATTTAACAGGTATTTGTGTTATATATTTTCTATGCTTTTGATTTGTACAAGTTTTGTAAAACAGTGACTTATAACTTAATTTGTAAAAAAAATGAATGAATGAACAAAACTATAATTGAATATCCATGTCTTTATTCCAAATGGGGAAGGTGATATATATGTGTGTGTGTGTGTGTGTGTGTGTGTGTGTGTGTGTGTGTGTGTTTTGAAACCTATATGTTTTAGATTCAAATTTAAAAATAAAATATAATTACAAAACTGGAAAGAAGCATACCATTTTCCCATCAATTATTCCGGCATATCCTTTATATCCCGGCCTTCGCAGTAGCGTCATAAAGTAATCTGGTAAGAAGTCTCTACCACTGTAGAAATTTTCATCCTTTCTTATAGACATGACGGTGTCAAAATCCTTTTCTGTGACTTCACGAAATGATAATCCAGTAAATTTCTGTAACCAGTAAATTTCAAATTTATCTTTCTTTCATCAATACGATTTTTAGATAATCATTTTTGAAATGTTACGACTAAGAAATTTTAAATAGAGTTGAATACAGTTACAATTAAAAATAAGTTTTAAGAAATTTTCTTCATTGCTTCATTAAGTAAAATCATTTAAAAATACAATCAAAATTTAAAAATTTAAAAACACATTACATAATTGCTGTTTATCAAAACTACTCGTAATGTTTATACATAAAAAATAAAATAAAATAAAACTCACACTTATCAATCTTCGACGAATATTTAGATTCGATATCATACAGAATAGTCCTCTTGTTCTCATCATCTTCGTTTCTCTGTTAGACTGAAATGATTGAATATAAATTTAAGGTTATTGAAAATATAAATACAAATGTAAGCCAAACAGTTTAAAATTATTTAATTTTTTTGTAATAATACAAAAAGTTACTTAATTTACCCGTCAAGTCTACAATCGACATATCATTATTAAATATTTTTGTCTTAAATTATTATTAAGTGTTATTTCATTAATTTTAATCATTTAAGATAGTGGGAATCTTTGAAATTTATCATTTAGTTTTGTATATAAGGGTATGGTAATTTCCAGAGTTTTGAGGTCTTTCATAAAATGTCCGCATGCATTCCAGACATAACCTTAAAAATTATATTAATTTTTGAGAGAGAGAGAGAGAGAGAGAGAGAGAGAGAGAGAGAGAGAGAGAGAGAGAGAGAAGGAAAAATACCCGTATTTCACAGAAATTTATGAAATTTAGATTGTTGTGGTAAAATTCAACGAAAATAAAAAAAAAACACTTTTTGCACACTCTGTCATAATAATTTACGCTTTTATTATTTAAATGTTATGTATATCACTCCATTGCAAGTCTTTTATTGAAATATTAATTAAAATTATAAAAATAAAATTTGTTTTCATGACATATAGTCATTAAGGAAGTAAAAACAAAAAAAAAAAAAGGAATATTAGAAATGAGCTTTATATTGTTAAAAAAGTTTGATAGGTTTAACACATTCTACTAAAATAAGAGGTCCAATTAGGCTCAATTGGCGGACAAGTTGCATCTCATTTTATAGCAACGAGACCACAAAAAAAAAACTGACATATATAAAATATTTCACCTTGGGACCTTCCACACCAAATGGTTCAATTTTGCCTAGTTATTTCAGAGTAGAAGATTTTCAAAGAATCAGCTATTGATTGCACATTCCGCTAATTACGAGCTAATTATAAAATTAACGGAAAAACCTGTTACAAATGTTTAATGACTATCTCTCTCTCCTCTCTATAAATTTCAATTAAATCGGTTGCTAATAAAACCTGTAACGTCATTTAGCTTTTTTTGCTACTTATAGCAACGGCGGCCATTTTTGATTTTGCAAGAGGTAGATTTGTAGAAACGTTAAACAACTCCACCTAGAAACCTTTCAGACCAAATATGGTTCCATTTTGGCACAGTAGTTTCAGAGGACAACATTAAAAATTACCCACGGACGGACGGACAGACAGACGGACACCCGCTTCCTCATGTCATAAGCTCAGCTTGCTGAAGCCAATTAAGATAAAAACGAAAACCCAAGCATATGTTTTTTTATTCAACAAAGCACATTCTAAGAATTCGTGTGCAAATTTTCAGAAAATCCTATGTTTGGGATATTTTTGCCTCAGGTACCGAAAACTACCTTAAAACAAAACAGTTCACTTTATGCATAATTGAAAGTCTTTGTACATTTGCTTATTTAGAATTTACTTCGTTATCAGAATGCAGGGTTATGCATGGGTCCCTAAAAATGATCCCCGAGTCTGAAAAAGCTAGAGCAAAAGGAAATAACATTTTATGAGATAAGGGAAAGGACATTTAATTTTTTTCCAAACACTTAATTATTTTGGTGGTTTAGATTTACTGATATAAAAAGGAAAGATAAAAGAAGTACCATCTTAAATCTGTACTGTTTTATTTTGACAAAGACATTTTACATCGATTTTTACTCTTTCATTCCATCTGGGCTCCCATACTTAAAAGAATTTGTCATTCAAAGACAGTTATCGAACTTAGGTGTCATCGATTTGACTGTCAGTAAAAATGGCGTCCACAAACATTATCTACATTATTGACAAATAAACATGAACCGACTGTTGTTGATAAAAGTGTGTAAAGAGAGGTTACCGAGGAATAACATTACCAAGATAAATCTAATTTATCAGTAAGTTTTATTTGGGTTAGCAGCGATTTTGTTCTTATGTTATCGAAATTCGGTAACATCAGGATATATATATATATATATATATATATATATATATATATATATATATATATATATATATATATATATATATGGGATCGGACGTTTTCCAACGTTGATCTAAAAGCGGGCTACGGCCATGGAATACCATGATGTCCTGCTTTGTTACGTGTTATTCTGTGTGATGGTAGCTTAATCCCTAGTTTCAGATTAGTCTGACGGTGTAATGGGGACAACAAAAAGATTAAGACGCTTAAGGATGCTTTGTAAATCTCAGACATATTTCATGTTTCTCTTGAATTAATGAAGCAGTGACGATACTTTGTCTAATTTATCATTACTGAGCCTGACGAGTCAGGAAATTAAGAACTACCTATTTATAGAATTAGCAGGCCCTAAAATTAAAAAGTCATCCAAAATTTAGGTAATAAAATGTCTAATGTATTTTGTGCCGTCCAGTGTAGACTGGAAGTGAAACGCTCAAATATGGCGCAGGAACTGGAGACGCGAATGGGGAGCGATACGTCATAAAAAACTTACATGTGTATTATTCCATTTGAAACCTAATAATTTATAGTCATTTTGGTGAACAGGTTGGAAGCGAAAAGCGGAGTCAATGACAATTTAGACATAAATGTATTCGGGCCAAGTTTAAGGAGAACAGAATCATCAATTTATGCATGCTGAACTAAGCCAGTTCATCACAAATTAAGTTATAAATTGATTCCCCCATTGGATAGTTAAAGTGGTAAATTAAACATAATTAACCCAGTAAATGTTGTTCGCGCCAGATACCATAGTGGTGGTAAAGTTTGCAAACTTGTTTATTGCAGCTGCCGGCTGTTACATGAAAACTCTGCTTCTGGACCAGACAGCAAAATATACTGGTAATCCGCTAAAGAATTGGCGGGTTCTTAAAATACGCATGCTGGTCGCGAAACGAGAATTTCATGCACATTTAGTACCACCTTGTTTATCAATATTAGCTAATGTTGTAGTATTGTTAACTGTTAGTCTGATATGAATGGCCGTCTTGCAATAAAAATGCAGCTAATACGTGTAAGTAATTTATACGAAATAGTGTTTCGTGGGCAGCCAAGACACCACCAGTAAGCAATACACCACAGGTTCCACCCCATCCGATACCGTATCGGGAATTTAAATCAGATTTGGGACAATTAACCTAACGGGCTTAAGACAGTGGGCAAATTATTGATTATCCACCATCTTATGGCTGATAAACATTTAGATGAAACTTTCATTTGTACATCACAATTCCCTTCAGAGTTATTGAATTCAATGTTTTTCTGTATTTCAAGTTGTTTATAAAATAACGCAGCA
Organism: Tegillarca granosa; assembly: GCA_029721355.1. Lineage (NCBI taxonomy): Eukaryota > Metazoa > Mollusca > Bivalvia > Arcoida > Arcidae > Tegillarca > Tegillarca granosa. Next base: position 24,872,732 of record CM056605.1, read on the forward strand.
TTTGGCACTTTGGTTTTTTCTGTCACATTTTTCCTACATAATAATAGGGTGTATTGATTATTTTCACCGCTTTATTTTATTTTATTTATTTATTTATTTATTTATTTATTGTATTTTTCACGGTGATATTTACAGAACCTAGAAAACAATTGTTTTTGATGGTTTAAAATCCGATTTTACCGGATGCATTGTAAACCCTAAACTTTCTAGCAATTTAACCTTGCTCTTAATGTCACAAAATGTAACCATGACTGTAGTACCCGTTTTCCTAAGATGTGCCCTCAATATTGCCGACAGTAAAACCTATAAATAATATAATTCCATTGAAAAACAAGGTACTTTCCATTAATGTCCTTAATACATACACTATAATTAATCAATTCAACAATAACTTACCTGGAAGTGTGAAGCCGGTTACGTGATCGCAAGGAGATTGCGAGGGTATTCCCAGTATTTATCTTTTTTGAAAGTAATTAGTTTGGTGTCACATAAAAACCTTGGGTGGGTGCGGAGGGCCCTTAATCTCTTTCTTGTGTTCACGTGACTAGATGATTACCAGTATACATACTACCGACCAATCACAGAGACCATAATATCATGACCTTTTCTATGACGTAACACTTTAAGCGGTATAGTTTTAATTCCTCTAAGCGGAGATATATATATGAAACTATATTCCAAGTTCAAACTTACAATTACGGGGTCGCCCGGGTTCAACATCGGCTTAAAAAGAAGAAAATAAAGAGAATAAAGGAAATCTAAAGAGAATTAAGTACAGTTTAATTTACTTAGTAAGTTGTATATATATATATATATATATATATATATATATATATATATATATATATATATATATATATATATATATATATATATATATTGTTTTAATCAACCATTGAAAAATTATCTCACTGTAAAATAGCCAATTCATTTATAGAAAGTGAAATAAACCAGATGCTACGAGGTCAACAAAACCACCTAGAAACTACCCCTTCCAAAAAGGGGCCATAGTCAGGACTATAGATAATGGAATATCCCGTAAGTTTCTCGAAAAACTTACGGGTTATCCCCATCAGAACGAAACTTGTAAAAGAACCATAAGGAGTCTTGGCATTACCCTTAACGAGCAAACCGAACACGTCTTGAATCCATATGTCAAAAATCACTACATGCCTTCACATGTTCTTAGGTTAAACAACAAAGACCGCCCTCCATCAAAAGCTATTCGACTCGCGTTCGATGATGATTAGTTACCTCCATTTATCCATTCTTTAATTTTAAACTGCCAATTGAACAATTTAATTTACCTACTCTGTTTTTTTCAATTGTCAGAAACAATGACAAAATGCCGATAAGTGCAAAGGACAAACTACTTGTTTTCACTGTGCTGGCAACCATAGATTCGATAAACGCGCAGATAACCCTATCTGTGCAAACTGATTAATTCCTCATCGTCCTACAAGCAAGGACTGACCAAAAATATTAATACTGAAATTTAAAAACCTCTAGCACCATTAAAGGACCTGTCAATATCACAAAAGCTCAAGGTCAGCACAAAAAACCCGCACTTATGCGGAAGCAACCAAAAAAGCAAAATATCAACCCCTGAGAACTCTCAACCTCCTAAAAAAACAAACAAACTCAGGCTGGTCAAGATTTATTTTAACAATTAAGTCAGATTCCATCTCTACCCAGAGCTCTGTTTCCACTATCTATCAATCAAGTCCAAATAGCACTGCCAGCCTGGGATCAAGCTGTGAAGTTTATCATATGGAACGCCGGGGGGGGGGGGGGGGGAGGCTAGCACCAAAACTTGGTGAATTAAAACTATTTGTAGACCAGACTAACGTGTTGGTTATAAAAGAATACTCTCTAAATGAAAAATTATAACAAAATTCACAAAATCTCCGGCTATCAACCGCCCCTGATTATTCAGAAATGTCGCCTAGCCACCTATATAAAAACAAAATTTAATGTCAGCAAAAAGCAGATAATCAAAAGTATTGATCGTTTTACAAAAAATAAATAAATAAATAAATAAATAAATAAAAAAATAAATAAATAAAATAAAAATAAAAATAAACGGGGACCCTACGCGTATTTCAAAAAATTCATTTTCTTCTATTAATTTATCAACTTGTACGCCGGATATTGCTAATAAAATCAAATTTCAAAACCTTAAATGATCAACTGGGTTCGAACCTCGTACCCATAATTTTAGAAATTTAACCCAAATTAGTCCAAATTGAGCAAAATTTCCCGCCAAAATGGATTTATAACAAAGCCGATTGGAAAAATTTTTTCCAACTGTGCGAGATCGATCCCAATTCAATTAAAAATTTGGACTTAAATATTTTTTTATGAAAATTTTTAAGATAAAATAAACGAAATCGACCACACTACCATTTCTTTAACCTAGCGGCAAAACATAAACTTTCAAAAATAATCCTTGGTGGAATACAGAGTCAATCAAGCAAGGCGGGTAAAAAACCCGACTTTATAACAAATTCAGGAGAACTAGCAGTAAGACTGAATTCATTAACTTTAACGCAGCTCACGCCAGTCTAAAAATCACCATAAATAAAACTAAGTAGAAGGACTGGCGTGAATTCTGTAATACGTTAAACGATTATTAAGATAACAAAAAAATCTTGGGGAAAAAAACAGGATGAAAAATAATCACAGATAAGTGGAAGGACGCCATTGTGGTACCTATCCAAAACCGGATAAATCGCTGTCAGAACCCACCTCCTATAGACCAATATCGCTCATCCCTACAATTTGTAAATTAATGGAATCTATGGTTAATGACAGACTGAAGTATTTCCTTGACTCATAAAAAATTAATATCAAAAATTCAAAGTGGTTTCAGAAAATCCAGATCGACACTAGACAATATTCTCCAACCATATTCTCCGACTACAGACAGGCATAAAGAAAGCACAAGCGGAAAACAAATATCTCGCCGCAATTCATTCTCGATCTGGAAAAGGCTTTCGACCTCATGTGGTACGATGGTGTTTCACACCATATCAAAATATTCGGCTTTTCAGGCAAAATATTCTTATTCATAAAAAACTTTTTAAAAGGAAGAAAAATCAAAGTCCGTATCGGTGACCAGCTATCTCAAGAAAAACATTAGACAATGGCTGCCCCCGAGGGGTCAGTAATATCACCGACTTTGTTTAATATATCGGTCAACGATCTATCTGACTGCATTAGATACGCGACATCAATATTATCACAGTTTGCGGATGATAGTTGTTTCTGGGATTCTAGCAGGAATCAGAATTTATTTATTTATTTATTTATTTATTTATTTATTTATTTATTTATATTTTTTAAATTACATGTATTTGTTTAAGCTTTAATTTCATTTTGTTTTAATGATTTTCCAAGAAGTGCACATATGGCACATCAAAATTCAACAGGTGTTTTTGTTATATATTTATATATTTGTTTTAATTCATTTTTTAAATTTTATTTTATTTAGTCTATCAACCAACGAAATGGGGGGGGGTCTTATTGTTTTTGATCTGTTTCTTATTATTAATTTTTTCTTCCGCCTTTTTAAGCCCAGAGATTGTCCGTCACTTTTTTTCGGAAATAGTAAGTCACACCAACTTGAACTTTTTGCACATAACTAGCATATTTTAAAGGGGTATTTTTTCCGCTATTTGCAAACAAGAGCTACATTTATCAGAGTTTAATGCCAACGAAATATTTTTATTAAACAGTTTTTCCCCCCCCTTAATCTTGACAGATCATGATGAAACTTCGTAGATACATAATACAACAAATGATATAGTGTTCCCAATAAACAAGTGCTATATTTATCGAGTTTAATGTCCCCTCTAATAACATTTTTATTTAACAGTTATTTATCCATAAATACTTCAAACATCTGAATGAAAATACAACGGGATTTTCAAATGATATAGTGTTTTAAATTAACAAGAGCTATATTAATCAGAGATTAATGCCCCGCCAAAGTTTTATTGTTGGAGATACATACATTTCCAGTTTCTTGCAATTCTTTAATTCGGGGATCAAAAATGTGGCAGCGGTTGGAGACTTTTATATTTGAATTCTGTAGTCACACGTGGTACGGTGTCACTCAAAATTTGCGATGGAATAACCGTTTCACCAAAATAGGCAACGTTATATTTCAGTTGTCTTTTTTTGTGGTGGTAGAAGAAATATATATATTATCTTTGGCTCTTTTGAGTATAAATGTACTGTCACTAAAACATGGATCCCTAAAAACGAACCAGCAAAACCAATGTTAACATTGTCAGCCGATGGTCGTAAAGAATATACCTATTGGTGTAAGGGTGTGCTCTGCAGAGTATTTTTATTTCTCTGGCCATTGTAAATGTTTAGCTATATATTTGATCTTCTAAGTTATGCCTGGCTACCCCAAGCTAAATATTTCATTTACAATACTCCGATATAACCTTCGAAATTCATGAACATGCTCCGGTCCGCGTGTTTACAAACGCGCAGGAATGATAACATTTACTCCCCAAAACAACATTTGTTGACTCGTATTTCATTTCTTTTGATTACAATAAGGACTTAGTTCAAGTTAACGTGGGTTGTCTTTCATCCAGCTATCTATACCCGATCCATAAACATGTGCTAGAAATTAATCGCGACTTTTTTCGTGCTCTAATCTGATTGTGTTTCACTGGATCAGGTAAATTTAAAAAATACATTTACATCAATCAAGTCTGGATTATCTATATGTTGTAAAATTCTAAAGGTAAATTCGATAACATATCGACATGTCCGTGTTTCATTTTCTTTGAGTATTCGACATCATAATGAAATTTAGCCATTAACAATGCAAACAATGCAATGCCGCTGCAGTTGTATATTGCATCACCTTCTTCGGGATAAATACTGATACAAAAGGCTGGTGATAAGTAATAAGTATAAAATGACGACCAAGATATATGTTATTAAATGCTTAAAGCCAACGGTTGGGACAAAAGGCCGCATTGTCGATCTAGGGTCCTTTTTTCGGCTTTCGAAATCAAACGAGATGCATAAGCTATCGACCGTTCCGATACAACTGACATAACGTTCGACAGGACAGCTACAAGTCCTTACTGTGACATACCGTAAGCTTACTTCAGAGCTAGGATAGGGTTGTAATGAACTGATTCTTTTTTTTTTTTTTAGATTTATCTATTAGTTTGACATCAGAGTATACCACTTCGCATTCATTGCTCCAATTTCATTCGGGTTTTTCAAAGAGTAACCTTTGATGACGATATAAAACGGTCGCTAAATAAGGAAAGAATTCAGCAAAGTAATATAAAATCCATTGAATAAACGTAATACGGATGCTTCGGGTTACCGTTTTCCGGGCCAGTTTCGGTTATATATGCCAAAAATCACGTGATTTTCTGTTTCGCTTCCACATGCCTATTTTCGGTTTGGAAGGAATACACATTAGATGATCATTTAAACGAGTAAAAAAATAGCTCGGTAATAATTACAGTAAAATTGAAATGAATCAATTGTTTAAGTTCATTTATTTCTTAAAGCATCATAAAAAGAGAAAGTCGGTTATTTTGTTTGTGTTCAGCTGCACAAAATGACACTGGATATCGGTCATACTGTACCTTTAAATTCAAGTTGAATACGTGATGGGTATACGAAGGGTAATATTTCAAATGGAGCAGGAACCAAAAACTTTTCTCAATAATTTCTTGGCTCAATATAGTTTCACCTCAGATTTGCTTGGCATGTCGATTAACCTAAATATTTATTTGCTTGAAAGTAGTTAAAGTGGGACTTGGTCTTACCAAAATTCAAAATTTCAAAGTTACAATTATATCTAGATTGAGAAACTATACTGCTTGCAGACCGATTCCGTTGTGAATATTTATATATGTAGCTTAAGAGATGTTGTTATATTGTTTAAGATAATGAGGGCAATTTGTTCGTTGTCATTTGAAACCCCTTTCAGGAGCATAAATCCATGGATACACTGGCTTGATATTTAATCCGTAGTTCCTAACATTTATGAAATGATTTAAAAACAACTTTGCAAAAAGCCTATAAACTTCTTGAACATAATATATACAACTGTATACTAGTGATTTACATACATTGTGATCGTGCTTTTTGTTTTTCTTACAGAATGTGGTCTTGACCTTGTAAAATTGCGAAAATAAGACTGTTTTGAATCTGACATGCCATACAGACATTTGACCATCTATTTAATTATGCACATTCTCAACATAATATATATATATATATATATATATATATATATATATATATATATATGAGAGAGAGAGAGAGAGAGAGAGAGAGAGAGAGAGCAGTGATTAGCCTGTTATCTACAGTACTAAATAAATAACAAACTGACTTTAAGGTAATAAGTATAAAATAAATATAGACTTATGTAAATTGGAAATGTATTAAGTAAAAAATTCTTTCTCACAGAACTATATTCTCTTGGTATTATCGGATTTCTAGAGACACTACTGAGAGCTGTGGGTTCAGAATCCAGTCAGGCTGTATGCCATGATAGGTTTTTCATAAAGATATTTAATTTTATATTCCATGATTGCACTAAGATGCAAAATGGTTGTGAGATACTGATTTTTTTTTAATTTCTATATTCAATATCTATACATGTAGAAAAGTGGGACAAATTGTGTTATTGACCCTTTTCCTCTCTCTAATGGTTGTTTCTGTTTACACGCTTTTTACACTCTATGATACTCACGATCAAACACTTTATAATGCTTTTTATGACACCATAAAGTTTGATTACAAAGCTCATTAAATGAAACTCCCTCAAAAAAATACATCAAACAAAACAGATCATAAACATTATAAATATACATCTAAATCAAATCAAATTAAACAAACTCCAAACTGTGAACATATTCGAGTGTTCGGAAAACTTTATCAGTTCAAAAGCAAATTGAGCAGTAAATGGTATTATAAATTAATAGTTTCGATTTTTCGAAGCTAAACATTTACACTGACACCAATGACTGTATAACTCCTTAAATTCTTTTTGCATTATACAAAATAATGTCTTAGTTCCATAATTCAGATACATGTATTAAGTAATCTAAACTCCTAAGTATTTTTAAATGATATTCAACAATATGAGGAAATGTCGGTACAAACCTGATTATGACAAGTATACAAAACTAAAATAAACAAATAAATAACTGAATAAATAAATAAATAAATGAATACATAAATAAATAAATAAAAACAAAATAATTCAAGGAATAAAACTAGATTTAAACTACAAAATCATTACATAAAGAAAAGATTTTATCTTACAAGTAATAAATAAAAATTATTTAAATATCAGTAAAAGTTGATATATTTGGTAACTCTTTTATGTTCGCACTTGGAACGAAAAATTAGTTATTTCGATGTTTTTAATTGACTTGTGTTTTATTGCTGGGCCGTCTAAAATTAAAACCACTTTAAATATATATATATATATATCCAAAAGTTTGTTAAAAAATAAAGTCTTGCACATGGTAGGAATATAATTTAACGTTTAATATCAAAATAAATTTTGGCAAAATATAATATGTACACATAATGTCATAAAATTTACAATGTTATATTGGTATATTAAAAAATTTAAACTGCAATAATAACGTCATAAGTGCGTTATTTACAGCGTAGCGAAGCGGTTTAATTTACACAATTTGTAATAAGTTTCACGTTGTTACACCCCGATAACAAGGTAAAAAGTAAATTCAATTCTTATTATCACAAACCCGAAATTAAACAGTTTTTAAAGCTGACCTACATTTCTGAACTGATTAGCTAATTTTCCGAAAATCGATGTTACAACGTCGCGGCGTAATAATACATAAAATGTCACCTTTAAAAGACGATAAAATTTCTTGTGAAAAACTGAAAAAGGTTTTAAATTGATATCTTTTTATTTATTTTCTTGTTAATTTCAATGAACATATAAATGAGATAACAATTAAATCCTTTTAGAAATAAGGTACTGTATTATGTCTCGTGACAACACATTTACCAACAACAGCGTACGACTATCATACGTTTGTAGGACACGCGAGTCAACTTACAGGTTGACGTTTCCCATAACAAAAGAAAACCGAATGAACAGCGTTTAAAAAATCGTGGAACCAACTAATGAAATGGAATTAATGTTTTCTTGGTTGAAACAGATTTTTTTGCCAAACTATGGGCTGGGAGTGAGACAAAGGGATTTCGTTTTATAATGACACCGGTGGTAGCTGTAATGGCTGATCAGAGACTTGTGAAGGTAAAATAAGTGGTAAGGGGTGCATTAGACCGGACATTTTCTGAAAAGGTATCACTGATATGTTTCTTTTGTGAATAGAACAGTCCCTACTATAGCTGTAAACTGAGGCCTCGTTTCTGTGGCCTGACATAAGCATCATGTGACGAAACTGAAATTCAGCATTACTCGGCATAGATATGGCTGTGGCTCTCGGGCGATGTGCAGTGTATACCTGACTTCAATTGCAAGTTTTTGAAATTTTTTGCATGAAAAACACGCGTTTAGAAATTGCTTTAGGTGTGTAACAAAATTTATTTTGACTTTAGATTGTTAAGTGTTGTACAAAAGGAAGTCTCCGCGACTGGATTACAAAGAGAAAAAAAAATTCATAAATAAATATTTTAAAGTCTTAAATATTTAGGTGAAAAAATGTCAGAACATGTCAAGTTGAATAATTTTTTGCAAAATTTTAATCTAAAAAAATTGAAGTATTTTAATGCTTCATGGTGGAATATTTGCCGATCTCGAAGACATTCCCATTTGTTAACACTTTAAAAATAACTTCTATAAATAGAACTCAAAGATGGGTAATCCCCGAAACTGGTCCAAAGTAGTTCCGGTAGAAATTTGACAGGAAAACGACCAATGAAATTGCTCTTAATCGTGTAACAACGTGAAGTTTGTAATTATACGTAATTGATCACTGCATCTTTAATGATTTAGATAGTGTCAGTAAGAACATTTGATTTCATAAATATTTTGTTATGTTTGAAAATTTTCTTTATTCATTTATTTTTTTTATTTATCTATTTTATTTTATTATATTATTACTTTTATTATTTTTCTTATGATTTTTTTACGTATTTCAGAATGTACTTTCTTTATTTAATGTTAAACATTTAGCAATATTATATTTAGCGTATAATTTACTTTTACATCAAGCAGCTAACTTTACATTTCATGTCTTTTGACATTTTGACACAGAATATATAGACGTAATTTTAACCTTGTTAAATTCTACTTGAGTTTTACATTTCAAAGTTCAACATACTAGCCATCCTAGCAAATTTCTTAAGACAAAAACTTTATTACCTGTTTCCAGAATATATTTGGATAAAAATTTTCTATGTATCCATTAGTTCAATATTGTTTTCCTCAAAGCCAAAGTATTCTGTTATTTTATCACAGAGGTATTTTTCAAGTGCAGTATCGTGGTAAGATAAAGTTAGTGTTAGTTCATTATGTGAGGACAATTTTAAAGTTTTTAAGTGTGCAATAATGTGATCAGGAAGAGCATATATTTTGGCCATAAACATCAATGCTGTAATAAAGGGTAGAAGGTAATCGGCCATAATGACCAAAAGTCAACAGACTTTGATCTGCGTTTTCGATTTGTTTTACATTCGTTCCAAAGATAGTGCAACGTTCATTGCAAATGAATAGAATATTTGATGTTAAGCATTCGTATGGAATCCAATAGGTCAAGACCCGTCTGTCTGGAAATAACTCCCTCGATAATTTATTTTGAAATATTTTCCAAGATCCTGTTGCGATATGTCTTCGAATTTTGAGGTGTCACATTGTGTCGTTTGATTACAGTAAACAAACATGGCAACGACAAGGTTTGCAAGTCACCAAGAAAACGAAATTATTTTTTAAGTTAAAAGTTCCAAGCCAGTACCATTAAATACAACTTAAAGTAATCGATCAGCAGCAAAAAATTCAGGGAGTATTTATATATATAAAAAAATCAAGATCCGAATTTACATTAAATGTTAGTAAAATAATTACTTTATTTAAATTTTTTTCACTGGTATTTACAATTTCCTTTGAAGGTTGACAAATACGTTATACAAGTTTTTTGGCAGCTTACAAGGCCCCATCTACATGTCAAAGATTTATGTACCCTGAGCCGGCAAATTTTAAAAATATTGTTTAACTTTTCCAGCTCAAACAGTGTAACATATTTACGAACAATAAAAATATGCTTTTTATTGACACCTGAAAACTTAAGTATCAGTCCAGCTAAGAATCATGCAATATGTAAAATAAGTGATTTATTGGTACACGTGAAATGAGAAAATTTTCTGTTTGTATTGATGATTAAACTTTGTAAAATTTATATTTGCGTTTAATTCCTTTGCCATGTTTTTTATTTGCACCAAAATGGATATTAAAAGTATACACCAGAGGTGTGGCATCAATACAGTTAACCTTATATGGCCTTCGCTAATTAAGACCATTAAAATCACTAGAAGATGAGTTAGAATTTACTTTAAGTAAAAGTCAGTTATATACATATGAGACTACAAAATATCAAAAAATAAAATGTGAAACCTATTACCGATTTTTAAAAAAACGGCAATAAAAATCAATATTCAAACAACTAATTCAGGGGAGATAACTCGCAATGTCGTTGAAATGTAAACCAAAAAGTTTACAAAACCTCTTCTTTATCAACTTTCAACGTCCGATAAGTATAATTTTAGTATCTATATTGAGTAAAATATTATAAACAAGTCTATAAATAGTTAAAAATCATTAAATGAAATAATTTCGTATTTTTTAACATTTCCAGCAAAGATGTTTTGTTAACATATAATAACTTCCGATTTGAAAAAAAGACAGACGATGACAACAGTACAGAGGTGTAGTTTTGCCCGTTTTCATACGGAAGTCAGTTCTGTGTATCCGAGAAATCCAGATAAAAAAGTGACGCAGAAAATGTCAGAATGTCGTAACGATGTCAAATCCCATCTAAAGAAACTTAAAGCCGGCAGTGGTTTTCAGCAGAGAGGATTTAATTTTATCCGAAGTGGATTTAATTTGTCGCCGTGTTGGCATTTTGAAATTACAAAGCTATAATAAAATGAAACTTCATATTTAAACAAAACATCAATCTTGAGTATATATAGAATATAAAAATATACAATTGCATATTAATTAAACTTGAGAAACAATCAAACATCTAATCAGAGTTCCACGATTTAAACTGTAACTCGAGAAAATTTCGGTCCGAAATCAGTTCGAAAGCAAATTGAAAGTATTAGAAATCATGACTTTCGATATTCCAAAGCTAAACTTTTACGCTTTCAGACCACTGACTATATAATTTCTTACACTGTTTTTACAGAGCAGAAAAAACTAGTAGTTTTTTTTAGAGAAAAAAATTGATATTTTGTAAGATGCTCAACTTTTTATGTATTTTGCGATGAAATGTAACACTCTAAAATGTTTAAACTTACCCAATTATTCAGTGTTCCGACAAAACTAAAAATAATAGAAATTAGACTCTATCAAGAAATAAAACTTGAATCAAATCAAAATCCTTATGTAATCGGAAAAAAACGCTTTAACTTTCTGGAAATATTTTTAAACATCAGCACAAGTCCAAATGTTTTATCAGAAAATTGGTTATTTTGATGTTTACAACGAACTTATGTTTTTTTTTTTGTTTGAGCCATTTTACATTTTGCCTATACATCGCTAATACTTACATTTAATGTCTTTTAATGTCTTTTTTCATTCCGTTGAAGATAATTTTTTATATAACCGTTAAATTTTAAATTGTTACATTTTATTTGAAAATGACATTTGAACTTTTAACATTCGAACCATCCTTGCACTTTTGTCAACTATATAAAACCTATTTTCTTAATATATTTTGACACAAATTTCCTATGTATCCATTAGTACAATATTGTTTTTCCTCATAGCATGATTCAAAGCCAAAATATTCTGTTATTTTATCACAGATGTATTTGTTAAGTACAGTATCGTGGTAGGATAAAGCTAGTGTTAGTTCATTATGTGAAGACAATTTTAAAGTTTTCAAGTGTGCGATAATGTGATCAGGAAGAACACTTATATTTTGGCCATAAACATCAATGCTGTAATATAGGGTAGAAGGTAATCTGCAATAATGACCAAAGGTTAACAAACTTTGATCTGCGTTTTCAATTCTTTTTACATTCGTTCCAAAGATAGTGCAACGTTCATTGCAAATAAATTGTATATTTGATGTTAAACATTCGTATGGAATCCAATTGGTTAAGATTCGTTCGTTTGGAAATAACTCTCTCGATAATTCATTTTGAAATATATTTCGAAGATCCTTTCGAGATATTTCTTCGACATTTGATGTGTTTTCAAGATTTCTGAAATTCTCATTCATTTTCTGTATTGATATTTTATATGCACTTATGTCCTACAAAAACAAAAAAAAAAACGTTTCTTAGAATGATAAACAATTGATTCCAAAAAATAAGCCCGAGCAGAAAATAAGCACTTGATAAGATAACTTTAATTTTGTTTCGATGTCACCTTTTTAAAGTAATACATAAAAGAAATATTACAAGATTGAAATTAAAAGGTACCGAAACTTGCAGCTAGAAACAGTATTTTAAAAACTAATCAATAAAAAAATGAATTTGTTTAAGGGGCAATCCCTACGAGTGAAGGTAGACTGTCTTTATCATAAATTGTTTAAAACACGAAGTTAACAATATTTAATGGTCTTTTTTTCAAATAAATCTTTTAACGATATACATTCACGTGTTTAACATGTATTGTTAATAAGACAATATTTAATCAACAATATTATAATAAAATATTTAGGAGAATCTCAGAAAAATCATACAACACAAGAAGTGGAAACGGTCAAAGACAAAGAAAAAAAAATTACGACGGTACTCAGAGGACTTCACAAAAGTAAAGTTAGTTCGAATAGTTTCTTTTTATTCTTTCAGGAAAAATATAAAATATTTAAATCGATTTAAACATTTGCAAGCATACCTAGTGTTTATACTTTTTCGATTGCAAAATGCAAAATGCAAAAAAAAAAATTGATATATTCTTATACCTTTTTCTGGACTAATTTCTCTAAACCTCTTTTTACCCTGTGATGTACCATATTATAGTAACCTTCTTCATCAGAAACTCCAGAATAATACACAAGATTTCGGTTCATTTGGTAATTTTCTTTGATGGCATGACACACAACACTCTTCAAGATACCATTTCCACAATATTCTTCACTTGTTCGGGAAGCTAGTACAACCATTGTCTTTCCCCCATCTAACACGACAACAAATATAAAGTTCACCTACAAGAAATAATTAATATTGTTTATCTTTTTAACTACGATACTTAAGCAGAATGTAGAAATAGTATCAGCTGAGTCCGTTTGCTTTGCCTTTCATGGTTTACACTTGTCCATCCAATACAGATATTGTGTATTTTGTAGAATTTCCGACTTTTATCACAGTCTATATTTAGGCCAATTGTCGGTGAATATCACATTATGGACCTTGCTCTTCAGTGTGGAGAATCCTGCTTGAACTACATGTTAACATTAAAAGACTATGACGATAAATATACATTTTGTCAGCAATGCATCATCGTAGTTACGAACATTTTAAAATAAAAATCTTATGCAAAACTACAGAATTACAACGTACAAAAATTTACCCATGAAACTTCAATTCTTTATTTTTACATTGCATATACAATACAGAGAAAATTACATTGTACACATAATCACATACTGATGAGGAATGAATTTCCGAAATATGCACATCTGGCACAACAAAACAGGTATTTTTGTTAAATATACAATATATACAGTAACAGTGTTATCCAGGTGAAAAAATGTATATAATATAATTTTGAAACTTTAGATTCATTAATTTTCAACTGTTTGACTGATATGTTTATATCTATCAAACATTTCCGCCCCTAGTGGCACTGATGAGGAATGGTTTTCCGAAATGGCCACATATGGCGCATCAAAATTTGTCAGGTTTTTTGTGGTATATATTTACTATCCCTGAGCGGGTACCGCTGCTGATGGAGAAAACTCCCCGAGGGTATTTATGTCATGGTAGACAGTACTTTGTGCTGTCAGAAAATATACCATTAAGCAAAATTTCAGCCGTCTTCATTTTTGAAAATAATTTAAAACTAAGGTTTAGCTGGATTTGAATTCATATCATTTTGAAACTTTTGATTTCTTAATTTTTTAACTTGGCTTATGTTTATTTCATTTGACTTCATTTTTAAAAATAATTTAAAACTAAGGATTAGTTGGATTTGAATTAATTTCATTTTGAAACTTTAGATTCTTTAATTTAATTTTGACTTACGTTTTTATCTATCAAACTTTTCGGTCCCTAGTGTCACTGATGAGAAATCATTTTCTGAAATGTGCCCATTTGGCACCTTAAAATGTTACAGTTATTTGTGTTTTATATATTCTATGCTTTTGATTTGTACCGGTTCTGTAAAACAGTGATTTATAATTTCTAAAAAGAAAATAAGCGAGACGAATGAATGAACAGAACTAAAATTTAAAATCCACGCTTTTATTCAAAATGGGAAAGCTGATATATATCTCAGCATGAAAATGGTCTGGTAGAGAGGAATTTCATTTAAGTGAACTTTTAATGTCAAAATAAAATAATTGGGTATAATATTTAGCAAATACATATATAAACATCAAGTTTTCAGAAATTCTTTGAAAATGACATTTAAGAATATCGCACCTTTTGTGACATATTCTTAATCCATTGAACCTAAACGATTTTGTCAAGCAGACGTCACATTAAAAATTATTGTTAAAATGACTGAATAATTAAAAATTAAATGAATACTTTCTAGTAGTCTGTTTTTTAAAGTTCAATGGCTTACAGTACGAACTGAATTTAAGCTATCTTTAGTTGTTATTCTAACCAAATTTGTTTTGGACCCCTCAGTTTTATATTCAAATTGAAATTAAAAAATTATTACAAAACTGGAAAGAAACGTACCATTTTTTCATCAACTATTCCGGCATATCCTTTATACCCCGGCCTTCGCAGTAGCATCATAAAGTAGTCTGGTAAGTGGTCCCTACCATTGTAGTGTTTTTCATCTGTTCTTATAGACATTACCGTGTCAAAATCCTTTTCTGTGACTTCACAAATCGATAAGCCAGTAAATTTCTGTAATTAGTCATTTTTAAATTAACATATTTTTACAAATATTTTTATCAATGCTAATTTTAGATTATTACAATAGAAATATTATAGCTAACAAATTTTAAGTACAGTTTAGTTTCAAATTGGAAATGAGTTTAAAAAAATTGCTTAATGGAGTAAAATGATTTAAAGATAAAATCAAAATTTGAAAATTTAAAACATTTATCGAAACTATCCATCATGTTTTACCCAAAAATAATATCAAATTTACCGTAATCATTCTTCGACGAATATTCGATACCATGTAAAGTAATCTTCTTGTTCTCAACATCTCCGATCGTTTCTCTATAAGACTGAAATAATTGAATATAAATTAAGGGTTATTGAAAAATACAAGTTTATTAGAGCATGGCAAATTCAGGACTGAATGGTGTTGATTATATGTAAATATGCAACGCAGTTGAAAAAATACATATATATATACTTGTCGCTAAAATCAAAAGGAAAAAACTAAATATGATTTTATTCAAATAAGGGCATCAATTTTTTTTTATAACCATTGATCTAAAAAGGCTCATTTCAATTTCAAATGATGTTCAATTTAACAATCTTCAAACTACAACCATTGATATTTTTTTAATAAAATGTCAATGAGGCATTTAAAGTCTCTTTTTTACAAATTTAATAAAGAATCATTGATTTCAAAGCTAAAGCAAAATATATAATATAAATTTTCAATAAGTAATGAATCAACAATATTTATGAATATATATAATCATTCATAATCATTATAAGATAAATACGATGAAAAAGAAACTAAATTGCTTGTTTGAAAAAATCTATGCAAATATTTATGCTTTATTTAGTTTTTTATGGTAAAAACAATTTGTAGCTCAATCACTGGATCAAAGAACATGGACTAATGAAGGAACGACAAATTATACAGATTAATACTTGTCGCTAAAATCAAAGGCAAAAAACTAAATATGATTTTATTCAAATAAGGGCATCAATTTTTTTATAACTACTTATCTAAAAAGGTCATTTCAATTTCAAATGATGTTCAATTTAACAATCTTCAAACAACAACAATTGATAATTTTTTATAAAATGTCAATCGAAGTATTTAAAGACTCTTTTTTACAAATTCATTAAAGAATCATTGATTTCAAAGGACAAAGCAAAATATTTAATATAAATTTTAAATAAGTAATCAATCAACAATACTTATAAATACGTAATAGATCAACAATACCATAACTCAGCAACCAAAAAACAGATACAGCGAAGCTAGTTTAGCAAAGAAAAAAAACGAACTCTGTATTGTTTAGAAAACATTAATTAAAACTTCCTGAATTTAAAACACTACTTTTGAAGTTTTAGTAGAATGACGAACAATATAAAACAAGTCTTCAAGATCCAATGTGTTCAACTGGACATTTTTTTCAAAATGCATGAATTTACGCAGTAAACGTTAAGATGAGAATATCGTATGTAATACATAAACTTATATAGAAAAAATCTTTTCCAAATCTTCATAAACCAGGCAATGAATGTTAATTATAAAATATTTACCCAAAACCATTTCATAACGTTACGTATATAAAATACATAAGGAAATATATTGAAGTTAGCTAAAACTGGCCTTTAAAATCTCGTCAATTGGGTGAAATCTAACAACGGCCAGAAAAATAAACGTGGAAATTATCAGGAAAAACATTATGATATTCTTTTTGGAGTTCGGAACAAAAAAAATGTAATTTAACAGCGGAAGAACAGGTATAAAATGTTAACTTCATACACATACTTACTGTTATATCGACTTTATAACCTTTACATTTACAGAGCAACGAAAATATAAAACAAGTCTGCAGGATCAAATTTATTGAAAGAAATTTGCTTTATATATTTACCTGTAAGTCTGAAGTTGGATTTATATTCTTCTAGTCACGTGATCACAAGAAGGAGATCTAGGAGATTACGAGGGTATTCGGAGCATGTATCATTTTTAAAAGTAATAAGTTGCTTGGTGTCACATAGAAACCTTGGGTAGATGCGAGGGCATTTGATCTCTTTATTGTGATTACATGACTAGAAGAATACAAGTCTACATACTATCGACCAATCACAGAGACGCTTAAATCGTGTATACATTTTCTTTGACGTCCGTAACACTTTTAAGTGGTATAGTTTTAATCCCTCTCTGCGAATATATATGAAATCATAATCTAGCTACAAACTTACAGGTTAATCGTCGTTGAATTGATCAATTTTTCTACGTCACGTGAACACAAACAGATCCTGGGAGAGATTTAAAGCCACCAAGCAACTAATATGAATACTTCTTCATATGGGAATATTTCGGCAACAGTTTACGATCTAAATCAAAATTATCGTACGAATATGTTATCGCTTCTGCTCGTGCGCAAATTGTGAAAGCCCTTTTAAGACCGACTAAACCGAAATATTCATAAATATTGGATGTTTTTATTGTCTTGAGGTTCCTCATTGGGTTATACCCTTCAAATGAAATAAAGTTAAAGTTCTTAAAACTCAAGTTGTTATGTTAATGGAACTTTTGTCAAGTCACAACAAGCACAAACATTGAAGTTACTGAATATGCGTAAATTGTGACTTATTAAATTTTATTAAGTTTCAAATGACCGAGTTACTAAAACAGCCGAGACCTGGTTTCTTTTTAACCTGTTAGAGTTTAAACCTTTCGTTAAAAATAAATCTTTTTTTTTTTGGTCGTCGGGTGCTTAACTGAGTATTTGAAATGTACAGATCAGCGGGATGCCTAATTGATATTATAATGACAAAAGCTGGCTGTTCATCCGCAGAAACATTCGCAAGACCCTGTCAAAAACCCATTTAACATGTCAATATGTATGATGAGTTTTTATTGAAAGCAAAATCTTAGTACTCTTGTCTATTGTATTATATGATTTTTTAAATTTTTATCTACAGCAGTGTAAATAAGTGCATCATTGTGGACTGCTATTTACCTATTGAATTCGCACGATCTAAGGCGACCGTTGTGCAATACGAACGCATTTAATCTTGCGATATATTTGCGCCTTTATGCGCCTGTTGTTTACACAAGACGAAATATCATTTTTAAGCTATTGCTAGCTTAAAGGTGGCTCAAAGATGGTTTAAATATGTCTTTAAGCCATCTTTAAGCTATCTTTAAGTTGCTTAAAGATGGCTTAATGGCACTCAAATTTTAAGCCATCTTTAAGCACATAAAAATTATTATTGGTAGAAATGTATATTTATTGCTTAATTACTTTATTTATTTAAGAAGTAAAAAAAATTATTTAAAAAAATTATACAAAATGATATCTTTAAAAATTTATAATTCATATTTTATTTACTGTCCTATATATTTTCGAATGTTTTTAATTCAAAAAAATATTTTTTATTTAAAAAAAATTATACAAAATGATATTTTTAAAAAGTTTATAATTCATATTTTATTTGTTTTCCTGTATTTTTTTACATGTAAAAGTTATATATCATTATTTATAAATTTATTTGTCATTATCATCTTTATTAATTACATCATATTATATCATAACTCAATGTGTTACATCTTACCTATAACATTTGTCCTGAGCGGGGCTGGAACTCACTATCTTTTGGTCGCCAGGCACTGCATCCTTATCCATTAGTCCACGGGGTAGAATATATGGGACAAATGATTTATATAAACCTAAGGAAATGTGATCATGTGACCATTACTTAAAAATCTCAGATTTTGAATGAAAACATGCAAGTTTATGTAACCGTTTTCAGTATTTCATTTTATATATTATGATAAATTTTTTTAATGTTATAGAATAAATTAATCAATCTTTTATTCTAAAGAAAAATAAATCATTCATATATCAAAGGAAGGCAGGAAGGTCAAACCTCACCTGTAATATGCTTATTTATCTGACTGACAAAATCAGTTAATTACATTGTAAATTCAACAAATAGTTATTTTTAGACATTAATATGCATTTTTAGAATCTTAATCTAAGTACACTTCTGATGTTGAAATTATTTTATTCATTTTTGATACGGTAAAAAGTTTTTGAGACTATTTTGTAAATTGAATTTGTTTATAATTAAAAATTCTAATTTAGTTTTTAATTGAAATGAATAATAATATTGGGTACACAGATACTTTTCAAGACAAACAAAATATTTTAAAAATTAGAAATAAATATATTGAATAACCTATCTCTAATAAGGAAGAAAAAAGAACGAATGAAGCAAAATAAAATCGATGTTTTATGACAGCAAAGATTGTGAATTAATCATGGATAGCTTTTACGTTGTATAAGAGAGAGAGAAAGGGGGAGAGAGAGGGGGGGGTTTATGCCCTGTCAAATTATAAGTTTATACACTTCTTTCGGGGGGGGGGGGGTTACAGGGATCGAAGGGACTGAAATGTCCATAGAAAACCACCGACAAGCGACACGCAAACTAACAAATATTTTCAAACATTTTCAATGTCGTCATAATGTAATCTTTGTGATATTTCATTTAGAGAATTCATAAATTCACAAATTTATAATATAACATCAATGCAAGGCAAGAATCTTTCATTTATTTCGAGGCGGTCAGTTCTGGGATGGTGGGGGAAATCGGAGTCCCCGGAGAAAACCACCTACCAACGGCAAGCGAACTGACAAACTTTCTCACACTAGAATCTGTCCCGAGTGGGATTCGAACCTAGGCGGTGAGAGGCTTGGCGTAAAGAGAGAGAGAGAGAGAGAGAGAGAGAGAGAGAGAGAGAGAGAGAGAGAGAGAGATACCTGTATAATGGGATACCGAAATAGAGATATAAAGAAACGGCAGTAAAGAGAAATAAAATTTATAAATAGCTTATAAGCTTTAGATTGATATTTATGTAAAAAAAAAAAAAAAAAAAGTGTCATCGAATTATTATCAAATTTACATGTATAAGCGATTGTTAAATAATATTAATTACAAATCACGGGCCTGAATCTTTCGATGCAGATTTCAAACAACAAGTTCCAGGACGGTTTAACCGTGATTCTTATTTTCACCCTACCCGCTTAAATTTATCGATTCCAATATAAGAAATTGAAATGGTAACAAACGTATGTTGAACATGTTGAAATGAAGGGTATTAATGTAGCGTTCACAGTCCTGTCATGCATTTTTACTCTTTTAATTTTTATGTGTGTTTTTTAAAAATATTTATTTTGAATTTTTAATGTCTTGAATTTAGAAAATTGTGTCATGTACACAATTGCTTGGACTGATTATCGAGAAAGAACTACCATTTCTGTGTTAAATTTTATTCCAATTTAAAAATAAAACCTTTAATGGCCATGTATTTAGGTTCAAAATAGCTGGCCATTCATGGTTAATTGATTGTATTAGGAATTTACTTGAAGTATTTTGTTTCCGAGAGAAACTGCAGATTTATAAAAAGTTTGAGAATCAATCATCCATGAATAAAACTTTTAAATGTTATCCCATCAAACAAATCGGTTATTACCGATCTTTACAAGGTATACCACTCCTATCATCTTCAGCCCTATATGTATATTAATTAATACTTAAGTACTTCTGGCACAGAATTAACAAATACTTCGGCTAGATAAATAACGTTTGATCTTTCATTCATTCATCTATCCGTCTATCATTTCATTATTTATGTCATTATTTATTTATCCAACCATCCGTTCAATGTATTTATTTATTTATTTATTTATTTATTTATTTATTTATTTATTTATTTATTTATCCATCCATCCATTCAACCATCAATCCATCCATCCATCGTTATGTATTTATTTTATCATTTATCTATCCTTTATTTATTTAAATAAATTATTTATTTACTAAATCAAAACAACATGTCGTTGCTTAATTCATCTATTACTTCATTTTATTTATTTATTCATTTATTTATTTATTTATTTATTTATTAAATCAACCTACCTATTCTTTTCTTTCCTTCGTTCTCTACTTTTTTCTTTATTTTCTTTATGTCTTCTTTTCTTTATTGATTTATCCATCCATCCATCAATTCACCGACTATCCTTTATCTATTTATTTATTTATTTATTTATCCATCCATGCATCCATCAGTTCTTATTTATTTTACAATTTATTCGTCTTATAGTTTTTTTTAAATTAAATTATTGATTTATATATTTATTCAATCAACTATCCATTCTTTTCTTCTCTCCTTTTCTCCTCTTTTTCTTTATTTTCTTATTAATTTATCCGTCCATCCATTCAACTATCCATCCTTTATTTATTTATTTATTTATCTATTTATCCATCCATGCATGCATTCAACCATCCATCCACCCTTTGAATTTATTTGATCATTTTTCCATTTTTTATTATTTATTTATTTATTTATTTATTTATTTATTTATTTATTTATTTATTTATTTATTTATTTAACCACCCACCCATTCTTTTTCTTTTCCCCTTTTTTCCTTTCTTTCTATATCGATTATCTATCCATCCAAAAATCCATTCATTTAAGTATTCATCCTTTATTTATCTATCTATTTATTTATTTTTAATTAAGTTATGTATTATTGAATTCGTTTTTTTCAATTTAAATTCATTTCTAATTATTTATTGACTTCAATAAATTATAAGATTTTTCCGAGTAAAATTGTATTTTGCCGAGTCAATCAGACAAATCACTTGTAAACTATCTACTTGCATATCAAACCAGATTCATTTTGTTTTCCGTGATTTGTATAATCTGTTACATAGTTAACTGCATAAATACTACTTGCACAGAACTAGATAATACCTTGGGGGCATGTTTATGAAAGTGTCCTAAGACTAAGATATATCTTATGATGGTCTTACGACATTTCTTAGTCTTAAGTCATGTTTACAACGGTATCTTAATTTGCGACATGTCTTAAAATATATCCTAAATTTACGACAGCGAGTTAGGTGTCTTAAGACAATCTTAAGATAATTGTAACATATTTTTTGATATAGCTCATTTTCAAATTTATAATAATTAAATGCATCAGTTTCATTCATATTTGTAACGTTTAATTTGTCATATATACTTTATAAGTTGAGTTGATGTACATTTAAATTTTACATTTTATGCATATTTTTAGATATGCATATTACGTATGTTATCATCGGAATTCCATTAAATCTCGACAATAAAACAAACCTTAAGGTTTATGTAATGATTAAGGGATAATTAGATCCTTTGAAAACTGGACAGGATTTAGAAACTATATTAGGAGTACATACAAACGTTGGTCTTGGTGCATTTTTAAAATGGTGGATTCTCTCTAAGCAGTTTAATTAATTTAAATTTCGAAATACATATCTAAGCTTCATCTACTGTTATTTTTACTTTTTGATTTGTTTGTGTCTCTTTGTTTCACTTTGGTTCATAATTGTGTAATCGTGTCTCTTGTTTCAAATAATTTAAAACATGCAGAATTAAAAATAATGCACATGGCAGGGACATGAGTATTTTCAGGTAATGCAATTAGCTAGCACACTTACTATATTTAGGGATGATGAGGTTTGATTTGTAGATTTGGCCATCGTTTTGTCATGTGCTACTTTTGAATTTTATTATTTTATAAAAATGTCAAAACAAAAGTTTTGAATTTTTATAAAATAATACGATTCAAAAGTAGCACATGTAATTTGATATATGCTACTTTTGAATTGTATTATTTTGTAAAAATTCAAAAGTAGCACATGCCAGTATCATCTTCCTCATCAATTCCGATATCTGTTTCGCCTTTTACACCTTTAATAACATTATCGCCTATGATACCCACAACTTTATCCTCCAATGAAGAAATTTGTTCTGGAGATGGACCACCATCCGTCCTTCGTGCCTCCCGTCTATTTAACGAAACTTTCTTTGTTGTGCTCGCATAAGCGGTCCATTTCTTGCAAATTTTTTCAACACTCCTTATTTTTTTAACTTCAGCAACTAAAGTTTGAATTTCAGTCTCTGAAAAATTTGGATTTCTTTTCCTACTCATTTTGAAACTGTGAAATTCACACGAGCTTTTATATACAATTAAGTGTTCAAAGCACAATTTTACACTTTAACCCGGGATTGGTCAAACCTAGTTTTAAAAATATGTAACACAAAACGAAATTAAAAGTTTAAAATAAATGAATAAATAATTAAATAGATAAAATAATCTAAATTCTGAGAGAAAAAAAAAAAATATATATATATATATATATATATATATATATATATATAGATAGATAGATAGATAGATAGATAGATAGATAGATAGATATCAAGCATTTTTGATATATATTATTTTTTGTATAATTTAATTAAATTCTATTTAATTTTTCTTATTTAATTTAATTTAATTTTTTATAATTCTCTTTAGTCGAGAAAATATTTGTGTAGCTATTTTATATTTTAAAGTTCATATGATATTAAGATATCGTAATGGTGTCCTTGTTAAGATAAACTTAAGATACTTTTGATTTACAAGATATGACATGTCATAAGATTATCTTATGTTGGTCGTAAGATATGTCCTAGGACATATCTTACGACATGTCTTAGGATAGTTTCATAAACCTGCCCCCAGGTATTGATTGCATTCTGACTGAAATTTTTTAATGTAATATTAAACTCTAAGTTGTATCCCCAGTTTTTCTCTACAGGTGTTATTTTCCCTGTACCAAACAAGGGTTATAAAGCTGATATTAATAATTACAGAGGTATTGTCCTAATGAATGGTTTTGGTAAACTTCTATTATACATGTATTAAACATGTATTAATTGCAAGATTACTTGATTAGTGTGATACAAACGATATATTGTTTAATAATCAGTTCAGCTTTCGTGCTGACAGAAGTACTACTGATTGCATTTTTATTTTAAAAAGTATTGTTTCTAACTGTTTCTCTGAAGGCAGAGTCGTATTGTGCCTTTATTGATTAAAAGAAGGTTATATGATAATATTGACAGAAATATTTCATTGTATAAGTTATTTCATGAAGGTATAAGCTGCGAAATGGTAAAAATATATTAATGTCTATGTGCTCATACGTTAATTTGTGTGTAAAATTTAATATCCAACTTGGTCAGTTTTTTCATCTCACTCGGAGAAATGCAGAGTGAGCCTTTCACTACAAGTCCTTACTGCGACGCGTTGTAAGCTTACATTAGAGGAAGGATAGAGTCGTAATAGACTGAATCTTTTAAGATTTATCTAATATATTGACCTCAGTTTATACCGCTTTGCATTCATTGCTCAAATTTTAATTCGTTTTTTTAACGAGCAATCATATGTTCAAGATGATAAGGGCAATTTGTTCGTTGACATTTGAAACCCCCTTCAGGAGGATAAATGCGAGGATATACTGGTATTTTGATATTTAAAACTGCATTAAGTTTTTCAATTTTCTGAATTTTTTTGATTTTCTAAAAATATATTTTTTTGAAAAAAGATATCTTCTAACCACGATCCGTGACATTCATTTTCTAAAATTTCATTTCTTTTAGCTGTAAATAAACGGAATCCTCTGACCGGTTGGTCAGTGTTTTACGATGGTAATTATGAGCTCGGAGCATGCACACGGATGTACGAAAAAACCCTCGAATCGAAGGTGAAACATGACAGATTGCATTATTGTCCTTTATTAATATCCAGATGTTTTTGAAAAGGTGTTCTATATCCTTACTAAGTCACAAATGACAAATTCAACGAAGTTCTGTGTTTAATTCATCGTATTTCATCGTTTTGAAAGTGGTGTTTAAATGACCCGGGTTTTGATGACGTAACCATATTCTAATATTAGATCCCAAATGCTGCATCTTGCTGGATAAATACTTTAATTTCTGTATTTATTCGAGCTTTTATCGTTCAACCAAATGTAACATTGTTCATTAGGAACATTATTAAATAGATAAGCACCGTTTAAATTTTTTCTTTGGAAAACTTAATGCAGCTTTAATCAGTAGTTTCCAAATATTTATGAAATGATTTCAAAACAACTTTGTAAAAATCCTATTAAGTGCTTGAACATAACATATACAATTGTACACTAGTGATTTACATTTATGTTGATCATGGTTTTGTTTTTCTTATAGAAAGTTAACTTGACTATGTAAAAGTGGGAAAATAAGTTTTAAAAGTTTTGATTTAAAAAAAAAAGTTTTACATCTGACATGCCATACAGACATTTAACCAGCTTGCATTGACACATCTCTTTTATTTTGCATATTTCCAACTCATAAATATAGAGCATTAAAATATACTGTTATCCATATTACTAAAGAAATAAGTGACTAACTTTAAGTTAAGTTCAAAATAAATATAGACTTATGTAAATTGGAAATGTATTTAGTAAAGATTTCTTTCTAACAGAACTGTATTTTCTTGGTATTATCGGATTTCTAGACACTACTGAAAGCTGTGGTAGGTTTTTGATAAAGATATTTAGTTTTACATTGCTTGATTGCACTAAGCTTCAAAATGGTTGTGAGAAACTGTTTTTGTTTTGATTTCTATATTCAATATCTGTACATGTAGAGAAGTGGAACAAAACATGTAAATGACCCTTTTCTCTCCCTTACTGTTACTTTTTTCGCTTTTTACACTATCATTCTTACGAACAAACACATTATGCTTTTTATGACACCATAAAGTTTAATCACCAAGCTCATTAAATGAAACTCCCTCAAAATAATACATCGAACATAAACATTCACAGATCATAAAAATATAAATGTACATCAAAATGAAATCAAATTAAACACTCGAACATTGATTTGAAGTTCACGCAATTATGATTTTGACTCCAAACTTGTGAACGTATTTGAGTGTTTACGAAACTTTAATCAGTTCAAAAGCAGATTCAGCAATGAATGGTATTAGAAATTAAAAGTTTCGATTTTTCGAAGCTTTACATTCACACGCTCACACCAATGACTGTTTAACTTCTTAAATTCTTTTTGCATTGTACAAAATGATATCTTAGTTCCATATTTCACACATTTAGTAATATAAACACCTACGTATTTTTAAATGAGATTTAACAATATGAGGAAATGTCTGTACAAACCTGATTATGACAAGCATACAAAATTAAAATAAACAAATAAATAACTGAATGAATAGATAAATAAATAAATAAATAAATGAATACATAAATAAATAAATAAAACAAAATAGTTCAAGGAATAAAACTAGATTTAATCTACAAAATCATTACATAAAGAAAAGGTTTTATCTTACAAGAAATAAATAAAAATTATTTAAATATCAGGAAAAGTTGATATATTCGGTAACTCTTTTATGCTCGCACTTGGAACGAAAATTTAGTTCTTTCGATGTTTTAAATGGACTTGCGTCTTCTTGTAGGGCCGTCAAAAATTAAAATCACTTTAAATAACAAATATATATAATTTGACGTTTAATATCAAAATAAATTTTTGCAAAATATAATATGTACACAAAATGTTTTAAAAAGTACAATGTTATACTGGTATATCAATAAATTTAAACTGAAATAATAAAGTGAGAAGTGCGCTATTCGTAATTGATCACTGTATCTTTAATACTTAAGATAGTACCAGTAAGAATTTATGATTTCACAGATATTTTGTTATTTTTGAGGAAAAAAATATTCATTTATTTTTATTTTATTTTATTATTTTATTTATTTATTTTTTATTGTATTTTTATACGTATTTCAGATTTTACTTTCTATATTTAATGTTAAACCTTTAGCAATTATATTTAGCGTATAATTTAATTTTACATCAAACAGCTTAACTTTACATGTCATGCTTTTTACATTTTGACACAAAATATATAAACGTAATTTTTACATTGTTAAATTCTACCTGAATTTTACATTTAAACGTTCAACATACTAGCCATCCTAGCAAATTTGTTCAGACAAAAACTATATAATCTGTTTCCGAAATATATTTGGACAAAAATTCCTTATGTATCCATTAATACAATATTGTTGTTCTGCATAGCTAGATTCAAAGCCAAAGTATTCTGTTATTTTATCACATATGTATTTGTTAAGTACAGTATCGTGGTAAGATAAAGCTAGTGTTTGTTCATTATGTGAAGACAATTTTAAAGTTTTTAAGTGTGCAATAATGTGATCAGGAAGAACACTTATATTTTGGCCATAAACATCTATGCCGTAATACAGGATAGAAGGTAATCTGCAATAATAACCAAAGGTTAACAAACTTTGATCTGCGTTTTCGATTCTTTTTACATTCGTTCCAAAGATAGTGCAACGTTCATTGCAAATAAATTGTATATTTGATGTTAAACATTCGTATGGAATCCAGTTGGTTAAGATCCGTCTGTCTGGAAATAACTCTCTCGATAATTCATTTTCAAATATATTTCCAAGATCCTGTTGAAAAATTTGTTCGACATTTGATGTGTTTTCAAGATTTCTGAAATTCTCATTCATTTTCTGTAATGATATCTTATATGCGCTTATGTCCTACAAAAACAAAAATAAGTTTCCGTAAATGATAAAACCAAAGTTTTCAAAAAGTACGACCAAGCACATAATCAGCATATAATCAGAAAAAAAGTGTTAATCTTGTTGGAGTGTCATTTCTATAAAGTTATACATGTAAGATTGAAATTGAAAAGTACGGAAACTTGCAGCTAGAAACAGCATTTCAAAAACTAATTACATAAAAAAAAACAATGACTTGGTTTAAAGGGGCAATCCCTATGAGTGAAGGTAGATATGAGGGGTTGTTTTATTAAACACAAAACAAAATTAACAATATTTAACGGTCTTTTTTCAAATAATTCTTTTAACGATACGCATTCACGTGTTTACCTTGTGATGTTTTATATTACAATATTTAATAAATAATATAATGAAAAAATAATTTATAAAATTCCCAATAATGACATGAATCAAAGTCTCTATAAAACAAAAGAAGTAGTGTCGGCTAAAAACAAAAAAATAAATTTCCCACGTTACCCAGATGACTTCACAAAAGTAAAGTGAATTCGAAATGTTCCTTTTTATTCTCTCTGGAAAAAAGTAAAATATTAAAATCGATTGAACATTTTTCAAGCATAGGTAGTTTTTCCACTTTTTCTATTGCAAGAAAAAAAACAGACAAACATTATATTCTCATACCCTTTTCTGGACTAATTTCTCTAATCCTCTTTGTACCCTGTGATGTACCATATTATAGTAAACTTTTTCATCAGTAACTGTTGAATAATACAGAGGATTTGGGTTAATTTTGTAATTTTCTCCAAAGGCATGGTATGCAACACTCTTCCAGATACCATTTCTACAATATTCTTCCCTTGTTCGAGAAGCTAGGAAAACCATTGTCTTTCCCCCGTCTAACTCGACAACGAATATAAAGCTTACCTAAAAAGTAGTTTATATTGTTTATCTTTTTATCTACGATACAAATGGTGAATGCAGCAACAGTATAGTTGAGTTCGTTCGTTTCTACTCTCATGGTTTTCATTTGATTGTCGATTCAGATTACGGTATAAATATTGTGTATTTTGCAGATATTGTTGATAACATATGCCAATTTATATGCAATATATTTCCCATCATTGTAAACACTTTTATCAAATAAAGTAAACTTCTAATAAATTGTGTTGAATGAAGAATGATTTTCCGATATGTGCACATAAAACAAAATTAACTAGGTATTTTTGTTATACATTTGAATTTTTTCAGGAAAAAATTGATTAAAACTTCTAAAAGGTCTTAACTCTTAAAACATATACTAGCTAACTCAAGTTATTAAATGCTTATTTTTACTGTGTTTTTGATTTTGATACGTTTTGTAAAACAGTGACTTATAATTTTATTTCTGCAAAAATAAGCTGGACGACTGGATGGAAAGAACTATTATTTAATATTTATGCCTTTATTCAAAATGAGGGGAGTTGGTACATATGAAAGCATAAAGACTCAAGATAATATAAATGGATACAAAATATAGCAAAGTCCAACGGCTTACCTTACAGATTGAATTTGAGCTATCTGTAATTGTGATTCTAGCCAAATTTGTTTTGAAATCTATCAGTTTTACATTCAAATTGAAATTTTTAAAATAATTACAAAACTGGAAAGAAACGTACTATTTTTCCATCAACTATTCCGGCAAATCCTTTATACCCCGGCGTTCGTAGTAGCATCATAAAGTAGTCTGGTAAGTAGTCTCTACCATTGTATAGTTTGTTAGCCTTTCTTATAGACATTACGGTGCCATAATCTTTTTCTGTGACTTCACGAAACGATAAACCAGTAAATGTCTGTAACAAGTAAATTTCAGTTTATACTTTCTTTCATCAATACGATTTTGTATAATCACTTTTGAAATATAAGGATTTTAAGAAATTTTAAATACAGTTAATTTTTAAATTACAAATAAGATTAAGAAATTTGCTTCATGAAGTAAAATCATTTAAAAATAAAATCAAAATTTTAAAAACGTTACATAAATGCTGTTGAATTATTTATCAGACCTACCTATGATGTTTTTACATAAATATAAAATAAAATTTACATTTAACAATCTTCGACGATTATTTAGATTCGATATCACACGGAATAATCTTCTTGTTCTCATCATCTTCGGTTCCTTATTAGACTGAAATGATTGAATATAAACTTAAGGTTTTTATAAAAATACAAATTAATTATATATGGCAAATAAATCCTCCCTCATTGTAAAAACTTCATAACATCTAACAAATGCAGACCTGAATGGTTTACTTAAAAGAAAGATTAAACACAAAATATGTATAAAAACAAATATATAAGGAACAAAAAGTTTCAATATCTTTAAAGCCTATTTTTAAATTTTAAGTTTTATGTACATAGAAAGTAAAAACATGCTAATATTCAGTTTGTTTTAAAAGTTAAGCATATCGTGGCTTAATTACTCACTTTGCAATGACCATTTGATCAGAGAGCATAGACTTATTGACCAGCGACAAAAATAATACAGATTATTAAATGTCGCTATAAACCAAGAGAACAACAAAATAAGATTCAATTTAAATTGGACAAATGACTTTTTTTACAACCACTGATCCTAAAAAGACGATTTTTTCCCAATTTAAAATGATGTTCTATTTCACAAACCCATTTTCCAATACAAAATAATGTTAAAAAAATTTGTTTATTGACTCAACAACTTAAACATTTAGCATCATTACAACATTCAACCATACGTATTACAAAAATCTTATTCGGATACTAACATGATGAGTATATAAAGTCATCAATCTGATAAGTGACATCCATATTGTTTTGGTTTGGTAGGGGTGTAGATCTAGACAAAAGAGAAACATGACTACAGTAATGTAAAGGAAAAGAATCTTGGAGAAATGCAATGAAATTACTTATTGTAATATGTTATTTAATAATGGCAACAGCAATTATAGCAGTTGATACATATTATAAATTTAGTTGATAAATCTTTTGAGTACACAAAAGCAAGTTATAAAAAGATAAAGGGTGATACTTTTTCTGATAAATCTTTGAATAATTTAGTTCTGATGGCCTCTGAGAGATTAAATGTGATGATTCTATAGTGTACTGATTTTTCACAATCTCTACATTAAGCTATTCAGAATTGGTGACCAGTTTGTGTTAAAGTAATCTTGCTTTTAGAGGGTGCGTAATCCGTAATTCAATTGGAAATTTAAGAATATATATATATATATTATTCCGGGTTTAAATTTATTTACCTAAACATAATTACATTACATCATTAAATATTTACATAAACAACTTATCAGAAGAAATGTACAATAAATATATATATATTAACATAAAAAAGTGATCCAAAATATTATCCTGGATGCAAAATTGCTTGTTACATTTAAATCTTTCTTTGAAACTATGTGTAATATTTCCTAATACTCAAACATCCAACCAGTCCTATTGTTGCTACGTTCATTGAGCCAACAGCTTTTCTTTCAAAATACGTAAAATTTATTTCGCTTTGTTTGATGTTTTATTAAAGTCTAAAAATTAAAACAAAATTAAGCGATATTTTTGTTTAAAGAACAAATGCTGATGAACTTGGACAAAGATAAATCCGCTGGATAGTGTATAACATAATGCCAAGTACACCTTTTGTATTTGAAAGGTATAATGCCCTACTTATCAGAGTCAGTTCGGACAATCATAGCGACTTAAACGTCAATTTTGAACGATTTTACAATAAAGTAACTAATGAGATCATATTCCTGGATTTTGATGCTTTTTTGCCGTAGAATAATATAGTTAGAATAAATTTAAAAATTACTAAAACCTAAAATAAAATATTTGAAATGAGCTCTCGTGTCCTCAAAAGTAACAACTTTTTGTTGTTTTTGACCATTTAAATCACTGTCACAAGTATAAGAGTCTCATACCAATATTTTTACTACATCATTTGTGTTTGATACTTGATACATTGATACTTGAACTACGAATTTGATACTAGTGAGAGTAATAAATGATAATTTGTAAAATTTCGATAAAGTACGACACAGGTCGAGTTAGGGATTTAATTGTCCTTAGTATCTAAATTCTTCCTTCCTCTTTGTATTCTCGGTAACTGCGTGTCTAGATTCAAAACAACGTTAATGAAATTTTCCAATAATCTGTATTTTAACATGTTTGTTTTTAACATAACCAAATAGATTTGGTTTAAGCAAGTCGAGTCTAGAAGCGAAAATTCTCCCATTGAATATTTTTTCGGCCTTTTGATATTTCACATGTATGGAACTTTTTTGCATCCATAAGGAAATTCAGCAGTTTCTTTTGATTCGAAACATCATCGTGCTATAAATATTCTTAATACTTAAATTAACATTTCTGCCAAACTAATTTAACTTGAATTGTGTAAAGTCGATGTACTGTTTTATATCATTATCCTTCATACTAGTTTTAGATTCTCTAAAGACTACTTGTGGCCGTTTCCACTCAGAATTTGCGATTGAATCCTGTTTTGTCAAAAAATGCAACGTTAATACATCAGTTGTCTTCTAAGCATTAGTAGGACACACACACACACACACACACACACACACACACACATATATATATAATATATATATATATATGACCTTTGGTTGTTTTTATTATAAGTCTGCTGCCACGAAAAACATGGATCCTCAAAAACAAGCAGCGAATTGTCGACCTTATCCTCTGGTCGTGAAGGATACACCCATGGTTGAACCTAGGGGCCTTGTAAAATATTTCTTTTCTCTGAAAACAATTGCAATGTTAAGCGTTAGATTTTATCTTATATATCTCCTTATTAATATCTGACTACCTGATAACATCCCAAGCTAAATATTTCAAAAAGAAAATAATCAACCAGAACATGATTACATTTTAGCCTCCTACTGTTCATTATTATAGAGTTTCATTGAAATTCATTGAACAGTATAGGAATATTTTTATGGATAAAAAGTTTGCTAGACTGACGACGGATAAATAACTTTAAAAATGCATTTCCTAACCCCTCGCCTATTTTTCGACGGGTAATAAAAATGAGTTGAATAATACAAAAATAAGAAAATATTTTATAAAAGGAGATTAAAGTTGTTCATATATTTACCTACCTGTTATTTTGCTCTACCAAGACACACTTACTTACTATCTGACTACCTGATAACATCCCGAGCTAAATATTTCAAAAAGAAAATAATCAACCAGAACATGATTACATTTTAGCTTCCTACTGTTCATTATTATAGAGTTTCATTGAAATTCATTGAACAGTATAGGAATATTTATGTGGACAAAAAGTTTGCTAGACTGACGACAGATAAATAACTTTAAAAATGCATTTCCTAACCCCTCGCCTATTTTTCGACGGGTAATAAAAATGAGTTGAATAATACAAAAATGAGAAAATATTTTTAAAAAAAGGAGATTATAGTTGTTCATATATTTACCTACCTGTTTTTTGCTCTACCAAAACACACTAACATAAAAACAGTATAAATGCAACGATATATTAAACATAACAAACCGGTTCAAGATTCTGACACCAGGCAAATTACGTAATTTTGACTATTTATATATAAATTAATTTGGCGACAGATTGTAGGATAGTTTACGTATGTACAACATGTATTGAAGATGATAGTGTAAATACACAGTATTTAAAAATGGTCAAAAAGTTATCTGAATATTTTCTCTTGTCATGTTGAGGTTATTTTTCTTTGTATTGTATCTTGGATGTTAAGATATATCTTTGAAAAATTTGAATCACTGTTTATATTTGGAAGAACCGGTTTTATTATTTTTTTTTCATTTAATTTTATTTTCACTTTATTTTTATTTATATTTTTTAAAATTAGAATTATATTAAAGTTTTTTGTCAAAAGAATAAATTTGAAATATGTAAGCATGTAAGTAGATATGGTTGCTCTCTACTTAATTAAAGTTAAGCTTTATAACTAATTTTAAATGAAAACAATTAACGCTGATAAAAATATCTATTAAGTCTAACCACCAACGGTCGTTTATACAAGCGATCTAACAAAAACATCAGCTCCATAACAAAAGGATGTATTCAGATTTCTTCGTTTAAGACTGGAACGTAGAGGTGTTATTTAAAAAAATCAAAAAATGGTAGTCTAAATACGAAGACGATATGACATAAATGTTATTGGTTTGTTGATATTTGTACAGACAAGTGCAAGAGTAACAATTTCTTGGAGTTAATTTGTTCATTAAGTGGCTTTGAAATTTATAACCATGGTTTTGAGGATACTGTTTCGGAGGGTGCGTAATCAAATGCTTCTTTACAACTTTGACACTTAAGAAATAAAATATATGTTTTGTTTACAAACCAACATCAAAAATGTATATATTTTTTTATTTTTCGAATTTAAACTTCTTTACAAACAGATAAATAACATAACAAATTTACAGAAACACCTTACCAGAAGATTTATACAAAATTATATTTACATAAATAGTGTTCCAAAATATTATCCCGGATGCAAACTTTTTCTTGTAACATCGAAATATATTACATTGAAACCAGCTGTAATATTTCCTAATACTAAAACATTTAAAAAGCTATTTTTGCTACATTTACAGCCATCGAGACATCATCTTTTCCTTCAAAAGTAGAAAGATTTATCCCGCTTTGTTTGAGGTTTTATTAAAGTCTAGTTGAGTTAAGAAATGGTGTTTCAATGTGCCAGTCGGAATATTTCACTTATATCGAAACGTCGCAGCAATAGGCGAAAGTGCAGAAATTTTGCCTGTGCGTTGCGCTGATGGCATCATACGTCTACCGTGACACGGAACCTCGTTTATTTTAAGTTCCCATCCGAAAGAACCGTGACTTTCATTTCGTAATACCGAGTGCTTGGCGAAAGAACAGCCACTACCTACTTTTAAGCCTTGGGTCAGACCCGGCCGAGGTTCGAACCCACAACTTTTCACTAACGGAGCGAGCACTCTACTAACTGAGCTACCGCCGTGGTTTATTAAAGTTTAAAAATTGTTAAAAAATTAAGCGATATTTTTGTTTAAAAAACAAATGCTTATGAACTTGGA
Organism: Tegillarca granosa; assembly: GCA_029721355.1. NCBI lineage: Eukaryota > Metazoa > Mollusca > Bivalvia > Arcoida > Arcidae > Tegillarca > Tegillarca granosa. The sequence goes on from CM056605.1 coordinate 24,907,544, forward strand.
CAAAGATAAATCCGCTGGATATTGTATAACAGAATACCAAGTACACTTTTATATATGAAAGGTATAATGCACTACTTATCAGAGTCAGTTTGGACAATCATAGCGACTTAAACGTCAATTTTGAACGCTTTTACAATATAGTGACTAATGAGATCATATTCCTGGTATTTGATGTTTTTTTGTCTTAGAATAGGATAGTAAAAAAAAATTAAAAATTACTAAAACCTAAAATAAAATATTTGAAATGAGCTCTTTAATCCTCAAAAGTAACAACTTTTTGTTGTTTTTGACCATTTAAATCACTGTCACATGTTTAAGTCTTTGATACCAATATTTTTACTACATCATTTGTGTTTGATACTTGATACCTTGATACTGGAACTACGGATTTGATCCACGTGAGGGTAATAGATGTTAATTTGTAAAATTTTGATAAAGTTCGAGGTCGAGTTAGGGATTTAATTGTCCTTAGTATCTAAATTCTTCCTTCCTCTTTGTAATCTCTTTCCCTTACTGTCTGTCCTGGTTCAAAACGACATTAATGAGACTTTCTTATAACCTTGTATTTTAACCCGTCTGTGTTCAACATAGAGCCATCAATTTGGTTTAAGCAAGTTGAGTCTAGAAGCGAGATTTCGCTCAACCAACATTGTATTAGTTGTGTGGAACATTTTGATATGCCATACGGAAATTCAAAAGTTTCTTTTAAATTAAAACACCATAGTGCTTATTTGAAGGCATCAATATTTAAAATAAATGTATGAACCATTCTGTAAAACTATTTGTGCTTGAATACTGTAAAACGATGTACAAAGTTTTATACCATTATCCCTCTTTTTTAAATTTTGTAAATACCACGTGTGTACCATTGTCACTCAGGATCTGCGATGAATTCCCGTTTGCCAAAATACCCAACGTTATAAATCAGTTGTCTTTGCAGTGGAAGAAAAAATATATATGATCTTTGGCTCTTTGGAGAATAAATTTACTGCCAAGAAAAACATGGATCTCCAATTGCAAAACGAACCAGCGAAATCAATGTTGACGTTGTCCCATGGCCGTGAAGGATACACCAATAGGTGTACCATGTGCATTGCAGAGTATTTTTATTTACCTGACTTTTGCGATGTTTAAATATAGCTTCTACTTCTAATTAATGCCTGTCTACCACATTTATTTCGAGCTTATTTCATTAAAAAACTGTACCTGCTCCATTATGTGTGTTCGCGTTGAAAATTGCATTTAAGTATAGGTCAAAGAACAAAAAAGTAGTTCCCTTGGATAAATTTTCAAACGATTTTTGCGGTGAAATTTAAATTGTTACTTTTAACAATGTCAGTAAACACAGCAAACCACAATATGTTTTCGTGATACCTACATATTGTAGGTATGTTTGAATCTTGAGGTCATTTTTGTGAAAAAGTCAAAATATTGTATGGCAAGTTCCATGTCAAAAAAAAAAAAAAAACAAAAAAAAACAAAAAAAAAAAAAAAAAAAAAAAAACTCCCTAATGATTTGGAAAAAAATAATTGGTCTGTCTGAAATATTTAACACCTTGGGTGAGATTTTCCTATCCTACATGGCTATTCATATAAAAATACTTATATTTTTTGTTGTAGGTCCTTACTGGTGAGCTTTGTAGCAGTATTAAGGATAGTGGGCTGCGATGTTGTAAGCACATGTATTAGGACTCTAAAGCCTTTAAGGTCGTCATAATTGAGCACCAGTACAATGCAACTTACACACTAATACACAACGCAAACTTGTGTTAAGTTTAATTTTTGATGTCAAGAAAACATTCAACCAATCAGTCAATTGCCTGGTTTTTGTTCAAGGAAGTAAGTAAAATTATCAAAATGGCTGTAGAAGCATTAAGAAAAAGCTATAATTTTTCTATTAAAGCTTGCTTTATGCATTTGTTTCTGTTTTCTATTAATGCCAAGATTCGTTGACCAAATGGTCTCAGACCAACAGACCACAGTGCTTTTAATTTCATCTCCTTGTTTACAATTTCGTCTGCTCGCATGCTGAAAGTGGTTGGTTTTCTCTAGTCGTTCTGGATTCCTTAACAGCTAAAAATTGGACCGCTTCAATATAACTAATAAGTAATATAATTTTGAATATGACGTAAAACATCATTATTAAACTTCAATCTATTTGATCCTGTCTCAGACTTGCCCAACTGTGCTTTTATCAGTTTCACATGCGTAGTTTTGTACAATGTTCATGTCTTTTGAGAGTTCGGAGTAACATTGACGGCTTTTCGGAAATTGCTTGTTCGGTCAGTGTGGTAGCTTTTCCGGGTGAAAAAAATCCGTATTAAAGTTTTATCATTATATTTAATTTTTATGTGACTCATGCATATATTGATTATATTCAGATTGATTACTCGGCACTTTATTACCGACATGGTAATAAATTTAGAATTTATAAGGCATAAATTTTAATGGATTAATTGTAAGAGTTTGTAGAAAATATGTCCTGCGTATTTTTTTTTCGAATATGTTCGTTTCATCTTCTTGAAGTTTATAAAACTTTTCATAGTTTCATGATGGTTACCAACTGTAACAGGATAAGATAAATAAATGATCGGATCAGGGTTTGAACCCAAGACATCTAATACATCAACAAAGACTATCGACACCATATTTATATGATTTATTTATCGGTTCGCTTGCAAAAGGTTTCTGGTTTTCTCCTGGTCCTAAGATTTCCTCCAGCATCTCAGAACTGACCGTCTCGATATGGATGATAGACTGTAGATAAAGGCGTAAACATTTTAAATCTTACCCAACCCAGTCATTATCATTTGAAGAAGATGGTGGTTTATGTGTACTATTGTGCACATTTTCATTATTATCAAACTATTATTAAAAAGACTTTAATGGTTTTGATACTTCTCATTTAAAATTGATTATTTACTAGCAGTTATCAAAATGTTTCTAGAAATAACAAAATGTATTTAAATAATGATTGTTATAATTAATACCCGTGTGAAATTGACAGATGTGTAAGATATCTCCAGATTAAAAGTTATTCAATCAAGATTTAGCTAGCTCGAATGTCGGTTCAATGCAGAAAAGGAATGCTTTTATCGATATTATGACAAAGTGGTGTAGATTATTAGAATAGCTAATCAATAAAAGAACAATTCATTTATATGTTTAAATATAAATCAAAACAAGTAATTGTCTTGATATAAATACCTACAAGTAATTGTCTTAAAAAATGTTCAGATATGAATATAAATAGTACCGGCATGAGTGTTGTGAAAAAGAATATAAGTAACATACGTCACATTTCCCTTAATTGACAGTTAAACAAAATGTTGCTAAGGTAGATATTTTTTTTTTCTATCGTATTTTGTTTGTTTGTTTATTATTATTATTATTATTATTATTATTATTATTATTATTGTCATTACTGTTATCTAAAAACTATGAATAGAAGAACACATTTAATTATGGCGAAATAGTGTTCAGCTACAAATGTTACCTTTACACCTTTTATTAATATTTGGAGGTGAAGTGATGTAACAGGTTTAAATTTTATTGAAAAATAATTTTTTTTTTTTTTTTTTTTTTTTTTTTTTTTTTTTTTTTTTTTTGCATGGAGTGCGGCGTTAATTCGTCTTATTGCAAGACGTTATTGCAATTTTTTGCGATTTGAAACTTCGTGCCGTTACATAAAATTAGGTGTATGTTAGTTGTTTATCATGGTGTCATTAAGCTTTTATTATTTATTTACATGTATTTATTTATTTATTTATTTTTTATTGTATGGCGTTGCGTTGCTTAGTTTTTATTATTTTTATGTGTAAAGTTATTTCTTCTATTCGTACCGGCGTTGGCTTGTTTCTTCGCATGACCTTTATTCATTTTTCCGTGAGGTTACTTCATCTTTCACTGTGGTTTTATTTCGTAAGAACGTTTAAAATCAGATTTTAAACATGATAGTTAATTATTTTTATGCACTTGTGAAGGCTAATGTCAGAAAAGAGTACTTTAAGACATTATAAATGATTTATTCTTTTCTTTATGCACATATAAATGTAGATACAATTGAAAACAGCAGATATAGATCCCGTTACCCGGATGCACGTAATGTAACTTTTAACACTGAATGCATGTTGTAAACTAAACAAAACACTGTCGTAGATCTTACACTGCATTTTGCAATTGGTAACAAGTTTCCGTTCTCAATTACACCCAAGATAAACATTGCTCAAAGGGAACTATGTCTATGTTATACACATTGTGTATCGAGTATTGGAAGGGATAGTAGCACGGTCAAAACCGCGCGTTTCTCAGTTTATTACGTAATTTTTGTCACTTTTTCTATATATAACACATTCCTAACACGTTTATTGTCTTTCATTCTTTTATCCGTTAAATAAGAACCACAGACTTGTTATAAGTGTTATAAATAAAATAGCAAGAATTTTGAGAACTAAAAATAACGTTCTTAATGAAGCGGTAAAAAAGAAAAGATAAAAGACCAGATTGAACCAAACATGCGAATAAAACATTGATAAAATTATGAGCGAACGTAAATCCTTAGAAAAAATTCAGACCAGAAACTAAAAAAGTAATATTACATCAGATCAAATTATAAATTAACCACTGAACGTAATTTGCACTACACCCGAAAAACATAAAATTTGTCCAAACTGACCAACTACCTTATTACACAAAACTGCGAATCTTGACTTGATCTTTGAGACCTACATATTTATGCATACACGACGAAGTCATTGAACACATAAGGAGAGAAGTCAACTGGTGTAATCTTGTAAATCTAAAATAATGTCAAACGTTAATTTGTTTTATCTGATCAAATTAACAGGTTATCGCTCACTAAAGACGTTATCTCAAGAATGAATTTATTGTTTCCCTTAAGAGAATTTACCAGGAATGTTTCGAATTTTTGTAAGTATTTATTTTACCTAGCCTCGATATCTAACAAGAATAAGTTTCGATTCATCTAACGGAGTTTTGAGAATATTTTAAATTATCCCCCCCCTAGAATTTTGCAAAACATGATAAAATTTTGTTCAGTTTCAATAAAATATATTTATGAAGAAGTTTTAAAAGGTAAAGTCAGTTTCAAAAAATGAAACATTTTGATTATCTTATTTCTTAAAAATCAGTTTTAAAATGTGCTGAAAAAAATGTTTCTATGGATTAACTCACGTCGACAAGATGGGTGTAGTTCAAGTATGTGTTAATAAAAATTAACAGCGTCTTTTGACGAAGCAAATTTCTAGATTTTTACATGAAGTATAGACTAATATTTTGAATAACCTTTTTTAAAAGCTGCATAAAATGTCTCTTTTGAATACATTGTAGTATATATATATATATATATATATATATATATATATATATATATATATATATATATATATATATATATATATATATATATATATAACAGAATCGTATTCGGGAAATAGTATTTCACTTGTATCTGATTTTATTTGAAGCGTAATGTAAGGATTTTTTCAAGAAACGAAAAAAAAATAAAAAAAAAAAAAAAGCAGAGAAAATATATACAAACACATTTTCTGAAGCAAATTTATTTTAATAAAAACATAAATGTTTGTTTGTTCGTGTCTAGTGACTTTAGTATTTCCTTATTATAAGGTACAGAACCCACAATTTTCATTCATTCATTCATTCATTCATTCGTTCATTCGTTCATTCAATCATTCATGTCATTCATGTCAATCCGTAAGTCTGTCTGATGTACGTTAGGATCATATCATTAACGGAGAAGGAATATGATTCTATAGTAATCTGATTACCAGTGGTATTCTCGTACTAAAAGACACCGTAAGTGTTTAAAGAAACATTTTGAAGCATTAAGCATCTAAATAAAGTTTCTAAAAAATCAATAAATCGAGGATAATTTTAGTGTGAGCTTATCAGAACTACAGCATTATGTATTTGTTAGTGATTGTGTTACGTATAGTTAATTACAAGATTATGTGTTTGTATACGCTTTTAGAATACATGCTTCTATTTACACTTCACGAGATATGTAATTGAATTATTATTACTTTTATTTCTTAGCTTTATTTGGATTATATAAATGCGTGACCGTAATGGGTAGATGAGCAAGATGACTTTTTGGTATACGAGTTACAAAAAAATTGTCGTAATATGATAAGTAGTATGTAATTTGCAACAGGAAAAGACTGCTAGATTAACTTTCATCATGTTAAACGAACGTCGTAATAAAAAAGAACGTATATTAATGCTAATAAATAACATTTGATGATAACTGGCACCAATAAATAACAAAAGGCAACAAAAAGAATCAAGCTGCATTAACAAAATACGATTGTCGCAAAACAATCTTTTTAAAAAATCAAAAATATTGAGACCTGAAAACTATTTGATTTTTACGGGCGCCGTGATTAGATAAATTGTTTCCTGTAATGACATGAAACAAAAGGAAAAACCCAATGTTTTTGAACACGGTCGGCATCAGATGAAGAAGAAACAAACTATTTTGATATCTAGAAAAAGACCATAACTCCGTTTTGATGCGCAATTGTTATTTTAATCAAACATTACATCAAGTGTTATTAATTTTATCTTGATAAATCTTGTTTCCCTTTGTCTATTTGTTTTGTAAGTATCTTGCTCGTTGATTTTTTTTTTTTTTTTTCCAAAAATAATTATATGAATCCTAATCCAGTTAAGAAATGCTTTGCATGAGGAAACAAAAGTTTTAAACGGGTTTCAAAAATTAAAGCGGCTGGAAATTTTGCTACATCGTATACATTTTCTATCAGCACAAAGTAATTATAAGTAAGTATTATGACTACTGAGTTAAGGATACTACTTGGGTTTACTCCACAGCAGCGGTACCCGCTCAGGGGTAGTAAATATGTGACTATAGAAACATCCCCTAAGCATATTAATTATTATCAGTATATCATGCCACAATTCAGCTGTTGAAACTTATAATTTTTTACAGATCAAAGTGATTTGGTATCGATGTTTTCAAGGCCCCTTACTGTATGGTGACATTTGTTGTCTTTAGTTACTGCATTTTTTTAGATGCAACTCATTTCTCTGTATTTCATATAACTTTAATTATATAAATATTCAATGATGTTTATTAATTATATAATTTGTCCTTAAAACATACATTTTAAGACTGCTGCCGCAAATTTGAAATCATGATCATTAATTTAAACATATGATTACATCTAATGTTTACGGGAACTTTAGTTTTAAAGACTTTTTATAGCACCACTACGGTAATTCAGTTGGTAGAGTGCTCTCTTCGTATGTGGAAGGTCGGGTTTCGAACCCAGGCCGGTCTGACCAAGACTTGAAAATCGGTAGTGACTGTTCTTTCAAAAAGAAATTAACATTAAAAACGAAAGTCACGGAGTCCTTCGGAGAAGACATTCAAAACCGACGCCCTGTGTCAAGGCAGGCATGGCACATTAAAGAACCCTCCCTGCACATTGCCCTAGTTTAAGCGCACTGCAAAAGTCAAAATTTGTACCACTTCATCCATAGCTGGTGACGTCACGATCTAAGTGAAATATTCTTGACTTGAACGTTAAACCAAATTAAATTAAACCAAATCAAATCAATCTGTTATTTAGCAGCACTTTAATTGATTCCAACCAAAACAAATTTTTGAAATATTCAAATTCAATTATAATTCATTATCTGCAGAAATACTGAAATTAGTTAAAAATAGACTTTATGTTTTTGTCAAATAATCGAATTACACGTGTTTTTAAAATCAATTATAATTCCTTTTTTAGAGGGGGGATATACTGTTTTTTTAATTCATAGTTTATATTTAGATTTGACATGTAGTTGTATAAGTATCAAAGATCGGTGGTGGAGCAATAGTTTACTTACAATTTCTTAACCGGCCGTCTTGAAACGAGTAAACAAACGAACGAGGCCTAAAACAACCAACTATTAATAGGTTTTTTAAATAAAATATAACAAAAAACTAAAAGGTAAACCAGCTTCGTGTGGGACCGAAGAATTTGGCCGGTTTTCAGAGGGACCGGTATTTAGAGGGCTTGTAAATCCCGGTAGTCCGATCCGGTTCGAACCTCATCTATTTCAGAGTTTTATCAAACGGTGCCTTGACAAAAGACGTAAATGTCATTTCATTCCCATAAGCATTGATCGTAACATGTAATGTGAAATTAGGTTCTTGATCTTTTACAAATTCCTCGTTTATGTATATTCTTTTAATGTATCAAAATTACAACAAAGCAAATTGATTTTGACGTTATTGATGGAAAATTTAAATGTTATGTTACTAATGAAGACATATATAACTACTTTCTGAAACATGACATTTATTGAATTTTTTTTTCTCATATACTACTTTATTTTTTTTATCAAATATTAATATAAATGTTTTTCTTATATATTAAAAATACAATGAAAATTATGAAATTTATGTTTATATTTTTGCAGTAATCATATAGAGATAAAGTTAATAATTTTGCAATAAATATGTTTAATTGTATTTAGGTTTCATATTTTAAAAGCATCTAGAAATAAAATAAGTTGATGTATGCCATTAAGCAGAAAGAGCAGTTTTCTTTCTCACCAAGCAGAAAAAAATGCTTGTTTATTTTTTGATTGCATGTCATCCAACTTATAGTGTGTGTGTGTGTGTGTGTGTGTGTGTGTGTGTGTGTGTGTGTTACTTCTATTCTAAATAAACAAACGACTACAAAAAAAATATAAATTACTTCAAAGTAGTTTTAAATTTATTTCAAAAGTTTCATACAACTCAGATAAATTTACTGTAAGAATTTATATGTCACACTTGAAGTTTTCAAAAAGGCATGTAGGAAAGAAACACAAACAAGAAAAACAACAATTTATATCCATATTATACAAATATTATTTCATACCAACATACCATGCAATTGAATATGATTAGTATTCAAAGTTGTGTCATCATTAAATAACTTTAATATGGAGATTGGTCTTTAAAACTCTACAATAAACATGTTTAAAGTCATTATGTTAACATATGTGAAATAAACTTGAAGTTGCGAATCGTTTAATAGGTCAGGCGTGTTAGTTAATTTTTAACTATAATGATAACACAAATATAAAAATGCAACCACTTCATCCTTGTTATACATAAGAAAAAGTGCATTGTTTTGTTTCTAGCTCCTAAAGATGTTTTTCAAGTAAGGTGACCTTTTTTAAAAACCGTTTAATTTGTATCATGAAATTTGCATTAGTTTCAGACGAGTATGTAGTTTATAGAGAATCTTATCAAATCCAAGTTCATATTTTCAAGAGATAACATAAAATACAATTACGTTGAAGAAGATAAACAAAGGTTTGATGTTTGTTTGTCTGGGCTATAATTAAAGCTTCATCAATATTTATATAAAGCCAAGGATAACAAACTTAAAATTGTTACTACTATATCAATTGCCAATATGTAAATAGGCATATCGAACAAGCTTTAATCCTTCGCCCGAAGTCTGGAGTGTAAGGAAAATATAAGTCAATAAGGCAATGTTTATTTTTCACAAATGCTTTTGTCCCAGATGCTTCTGTGATTCTGTACAATCAATTATCGTAAAGACTATATTCCATTAAAATATCACGTGATATTTCCCGAAATTCCTCAGTCACTGTAATCCCCGTTCTGTAACAGTTGGTTTAACAGCGTCAATAATTGTTGGTTTCCCTTCGTACTGTTTGCTCTACACTTTGAATTAAATGAGCATGCACCTGTAACAAAGAACAATTAGTGTGACAAACATTGTAACAATGAATAAACGTTTAACAAAAAATGATATACGGAATCCTGTTGGTGAAATTGATTTATTATTATTTTAGGAACTATAATGCCATTTTAAGTTTTGTAGGAGTAACAAATTACTTTAATATTGTAATTATTATGTAGTTAAAATATGTAAATCTCGTTTTTTAACCTACAAATATTGGGAACTATATGATTTTATGTGAAGATATGATAATGAATTATTCTTAAATCTCAAATTAACAATCTTGCAGAACTATCATTCTAAAACTACAGATCAAACAAGTGGACCGCTCTTGCTAAGTGTTTTCATATTCACGTAGAAAAACTTATAATCATTTTTATTATAAATAATAATTTATTTAAAATATAACAGGACCAGTGCTTACGTATACATTCTTAAAATTCATGTGAAGATGTACATCAAGATATTTTTTTTTTTTTTTTGATTTAATTTCATTTAATACTAGGTGATTAATAGTGTTTTACACTACATTCAGTAAGTTGATGGTACTATAGAAAAGTGTCGCTGGACTTTTTATTTCGTTGCTATGTGGAAAATATTGTAGTAACTAAAGATTGTTTTTTTTAGAAGCTTATGTCAAAAGTTAATTGATTTAAATTTTTGAGTCATCTCTTATAATTATTATCATTATTATTAAAAGTATTATTATTATTATTATTATTATTATTATTATTATTATTATAAGTTTTTGTTGAAAGAATTCTCATAACCTTCATTTTATCATCACTCCGATATTAATTGCCTTCAGACAATCAAAAAATTATTATAATCTTGTAGTCATCGTATGTAATATCGATAACCCTTTTTAATCAAACTAATTTCTTTTTTCTTATTTCAAGAAAACAAAATTGTAAAAATTTTGAATAAAATAATTCCCCAGAAACTTAAAAAATGAAAAATTTTGATAAACAACGTAAAAACCAATGTATAAAATGTAATATTGGTCATAAAAATTGTGTACATTCCAAACAAATATGAAGCCGTTAATGTACATTTATACATGTGTAGACGCCGTAAAACAACAAATTATGTAAATATAAAATAGTTTATTGAAATCAACAGAATACCATTAACTTGACTTTATTCAGAGTTTCAACAACCCTTCTTGAAAAGAGGCAAATACTTTACATTAAGTTCAATGGAGTTACCAAAAGCCATAGATTCTGTTGAACAACTCTTTAAGTATCATTTGATAGGTTTCTAAAAACTCTTAATCAAACATAATACGATGTTATTAGTAGATTATACAATATTTGATAAACAATATTACTACTTTATTGTCAATTCAAATCTCCTTGGCTCCTTTTATAATATAAGAAGGGATAATAAAATAGTGGCGATTGTTTTCAAAGAGTGTTTTGCGATTTTAAAATGACATTTTGTAATAAACGATAGACACTTTTAAGTATTTCTGGCTGGTTATGGTTCAACCTTTTTGGATCATATTTTGAACTTTTTTCAACTTTAATGGTTTAAGTCTCAAGCGAAAATAAATAGTTTTATTTTAAATGGAAGACTTTGTCCTCAACAAAAAGGTAAAATTTTATAGCCAACAAAATGTGATTTAAGTAATTCTGACTGAGGAATAATTTTAGTGCAAATAAATTATTTAATATTGTCTGGATTGTTGTTATTATGTTTTGTGAAATACAAATTTAACTGATTATTATTCCAAGAATTGTCTGTCGGAGAAATACTTAACACACACAGAGAGAGAGAGAGAGAGAGAGAGAGAGAGTAAAATATAGACAACATATTTCTCATTTTTTCTCGTGACGGGTGTATCTAGCTAGACGGGTATGTGATTACCCTTCCGGAGCTACCGGCGTCTCTTCCTTGATGGAAGTTCACGTGAATAACTGAATTGGTCGGGTTTCAAAGTTTTTACTGTTTTAGGATTGTTATTTCGAAACGAACTGGCATGTTTTTGTTTTATGTATGAATAATAAAAAAAAATAAAACGCCAAAGCCATAAGCGTATCCCGGTCCTGTTTCTTTGAAGATACCCTGGCTGGGCTTAACGATTGAGGAGAGTAAAAAAAATTACCCAGAAAACGTAGATTTAAATTTCCCTTTTTAAAAAATCGAGTTTTTATCTGTAACTTGGAAACTGAAGTGAAAGGTCACGATAAAAGTCACCGTAAGCACGATTTTTCATTGCAGAATTGCAAATAGCCTACCGAATGTTGCCTATATTATTCTTTATTTATAAATGAAATTTTAGATGATGGTATTTACCACGTTATCTCTCTCTCTCTCTCTCTCTCTCTCTCTCTCTCTCTCTCTCTCTCTCTCTCTCTCTCATTCAAGACCTTACTTGATGATTAAGTTTATCTGACTAGGTGAATTTATATTTATATGTTTGATTACTTACCAGCATCACAACAAATTCCACTAGCTACACAATTGCCTTGACCTCTAGCACCACATGCTTCACCTCTGACTTCACATGGTGATGTGCTATCATTTTCTTTTTCACAAACAAAAGCTTCTTGAGTTCCGAATAAACAACCGAACGACCCACAACAAATGCTTGGACCAACACATTGTCCTTCTAATCCCGGTCCACAAGCCATACACTAAAATAAAAAGGTACACATTACATATTTTAATAATCCTTTGCCCTTCTCATCTTGATCCACATGCCATAGACTAAATATTACAAATGACTGGACCACTATTTTGTTGTTCTAACCTGGGTCCAAACGCCATTACTCTAAAGAGGTACATAACAGTAAAAAAATAGTTGAGCTGATAATTTGTTCTTCTAACATTATTCCAAACGCTATCCACTTAAAATATAAAAGTACATAACAGTGTTACAAAATATTTGGACAAATATTTTGTCAGTGTAACCATAGTCCAAACGCTATACACTGAAAATATAAAGATACATAACATTGTAACAAATAATTGGACCAATATTTTATTTGTCTAACTTTGGTCCAAACGCTATAGACTAAAATATGATGGTACATAACAGTGTAAGAAATACCTGGACCAATATTTTGTATGTTTAACCTTGGTTCAACAATAAGACTAAAAATATGAAGATACATTACAATGTAACAAATAATTGGACCAGTATTTTGTCTTTCTAACCTTGGTTCCCAAGAAATACATTGAATATTTCAAATGATTGAACCAATATGTTGTCGTTCTAACCTTGCTCCAAACGCCATACACTTAAATTATAATGGTGCACATCTGGCAAATCAAAATTTAACTGGTATTTGTATTATATATTTATATAACAGTATTACAAATAGTTGAACCAATATTTTGTTCTTCTAACATTGGTCTGCACTCCAAATACTGAAAATATTAATGTACATTTTGAAAAGGATTGGACTACCATTTTGTCATTCTAAACGTGGTCCACATGCCATTCAATGAAAATATTAAGGTACCTATTACATCTGCTTCGACCAATATTTTTTTCTTTCTTATCTTGGTCCACACTCCATACAATAAAAAGATAATAAATGTTATATATTACAAGTAATCGGAACAGCTCTTTGTCGCTGAATATATCATTAACATAACCATCGAAAACATCTCTTTTTAGATATCAAACACTATCAGGCAATTACAAGAGACACGTCATGTCACAAACATTTTGACGTTACGTATTACTGTGTGAAATGAGATATTCAATAACCATAATGTGCTAGTTTAAAATCTCATTGACATTCAAAACAGAAATGTAAAATGAGCACATGATACTTTTTGTATATATACCAAAGATTTTACTTGTTATAGAAAAGGAAAACTTTTCTTTTACAATAAGGTCAACAAAGTTCATTAATAAAGATGTTTTGAATACAATGCAAACATACAAGCGCTTATATCATGTAGGAAGATCATCGTTTCGAATACTCCGAAATCAAACAGTGACAGTTGGGACAATCTCAATAATCTGACGATCTTAAACTGACAATCTTAGCAATTTAGCAAAGAAACATTTGTGACAAATATGATTTTGTTCGACGAGAATGTTATTTTCACAAAAATAAGACAACTAAACAAAACCGGAACGCAGGATGAATTTTAAAATTTTGAAACACTATTTGTTCAAAATATTGACTAGCTGTCAATATATTTGTTGAGATGATAACAATTGATACGAATTAGAACAGAAAAAAGTTTTTACTTATATTTATGGTTAATTATTTTAATTCTAAATCTGTAATTTTTTTAACACAATTTTATTATTTTTCTCAATTTTTCGTTATTTTTTTGAATAAATGCCAGTGTCAAACAACAGATAGGGCAATCAAACGTTTACTACTTGACCTAAAAATACCATTTTCTAAAAATGTGAGTTAGGAAAGACAATTGTCAACGGCAATGTATGTTTAAAACAGAGTTTCTTTAAAAAAATAAAATAAAATAACTACATAAATAAAAAATTTCGTATTGTGTTTTGGCACAGAAACAAGTCTACAGATTTATATAAAACAATTTTGATATTCTAATTATCTTCTTCTAGTGACTTAGGGCTAAACGTTACTAAAATACACTCATGTGAACAGTATCTCCAAATATAATATTGTCAATGTTGTCAATTACAGATATTTACTCCGTTAAAACATGTAAAAATTATCTTATCTCTCTGTTCCAATTTATATTAAATTTATTTTTTTACGTATATTGAAGTTTATTAAGCTTTAGAGTACTACATTGTTTTTTACATGGATATTCATATATATATATATATATATATATATATATATATATATATATATATATATATATATATATATATATATATATATAAAAGCTAAAACAAACGATTCGATTTTAAGCTTGTAATGAAAACGTTGGTTGTAACATTAATGTTAGGGTTTTCGACAAACTTAAGCCACAATATGTATTAATTCACTTAGTGTGTAGAAAAAACTCAAATAAATTCAGATTGTTTTAAATTTTATTCTACACTACCTAATCAAATGAGTCAATTGTAACGTACATGTAACATTATATGTAACATTTTGGGGTGAAGCAATAAGATTCTTAAGAGGCTTCAGTTTAAATATATCGAAATTAGTGTACATTACAAAGGTTAGAACAACTATGATATGTTAAAAATATCATTCATTTTACTAACAAAATTGGCAGCTTTGTACCACCGATTTCACATTTCAATATGAGACTGAAATGTTTGTACCTTGTGCCATTAAGGTGCATGGAATGTGGCAGACTAAAAATAACTGTCAAAAAAGACCAACAAAACTGCTATTTTGTCACAAACTTAAAGAAATAAATCTGCTCAAAACAAAAATATTTTTAAAAAAATCGTTTAAAATTTAAGACATAATTTGCATATGTTTTAAGACACAAACATTACGTTATATATAAATTATAATTTGTAAAATTTTATGATATTTTTATCTTTTGTATGAAATATAACATAGTCTAGCTCCTAAGAAAATATTACTACGACCCCTCGTACGGCGACTCATGATAAGCTACGAAAACAAAATAATAAAAATCCCGTACATAAGATATATAATAATTATTATTATTTATCATAATTATTATTGTACAAGATAACTTGTACTATTTTCTTATCCAATAAATAAAATAAATAAATAAATAAGTAGTCTGACAGCACAGTTTTAAAACACAGTACACATTTTTGAATGCAACTTCATTAAACTGCAGATATTAACAATTTTTTATACTTATATTGTTATCATTTTTATAATCATAGCGTTAATTAATAATACTTATAATAATAAATAAATATATTATAGATTTAGATTTTTTAAATCATCTTTGCAGTCTATACTAACTTTTCATTTTGAAAAAATTGAATACAATATAGATATTCGATTCATATAATTCTGGAACTTTAGATTATTAATTTTCAAGGGTTTATCTTTCAAGCTTTCCGGCCCCTAGTGTCACTGATAAGGAATGATTTTTTCGAAATGTGCACATCTGCCACAACTAAATTTATCAGGTATGTTATATATACCTTGATAAAATAATTGTTTAAGGAAATTGGACACTGAAGCAAGTCACTTTCCTCAAATGTCAGATGTAAAGATATTTTTGATGTTCGAATTACTTTTATATTCCATTCTATTGAAGTTAAATGTTTCACGAATTGAACAAAAAGCCTCTACACAGCCAAGTACCACATATTCAATCAAAAATACTTTTAATTTTGAAATCTGTTTTTTGACAAAACTTTCGCTTTTAACACCTTTGTATAATGGAGTGCAAGGGAAAAGCTTCAGGTTTCCAAAATTCAAGACATTAGATAAATAACAAAAGTTTAGCTATTTTGCGTTCTTATCAATGTACAATGGTGTAAACGAACACTTAACTAAAACCCATTTGTATAGATATAAATATATATATATCTTCACTATTTATAAAGTTTCTAAAAATAGTGAAACCGAACAGTCGTGCTTCTATTGGTGTTAAAAACACTAAGGACCTGGTAAAAATATTGATTTTTTTCTTGACGGGCAACAAAATCTTTTCTGTCCCTAATATAACTCAATGAATTTAAGATTATCATGTTTGGACTAATGATAACATCTACTCAACAGGAGCATGGCTATAATGGTTTGAAAAACATGTTATTATTCATTTTTATGAACTACACGAAGTTACATACAGATAATCAGCCTTGATACATAGCTGGTAAAATAAGCTTTATTTAGAAATTTAATTACATTTATGAATAAAAATGAAATACAAACATACTAATCCATGTCCAAATAAAAAATCTGAGAAACAAATTTAAAACTTCGAAAATTGACCAATTCAGTTACATACATGAACTTCAGTCAAGGAAGTGAAACCGATTACATCCAAAAATCTTCGGTTGTCCAAACTTATCCTTAGGTATATTAGACGTCCCATGGTTCCCTGTTACTATTATTCCTTGATTTGATTTTGCACGTGGCGGGTGTAGCTAGCTAAACAGAAGGTGCTTACTTTTCCGGAGCAACCGTTTCTACTTCCTTGGTGGAAATGCACGTGAATAACTGAATTGGCCGGTTTTCAAAGTTTTTACAGTAAAACCTCTCTAAACCGGACCAGCTCTGGACCATAGATTTTGTCTGGTTTACGGAGGTTTTGAAATTTTTAACCTGAATTATCTCTCCTTAACTAAATATATCTAGAAAGAACATGTAAACTTTTATTATTTTCATTTATTGTAATCATGGTAATAAATTCACTGTAATAACCAAAACTATTTAATGCCGTTTTAATTTTTGGTTACCATTTACTGTCTATATATCTTTTCTCTCCATATAAAAAACACTGTATGTATAAAACAATAAATTTTAGTGCTAATTATTGATCTGATTGACCTTAAAATTTTAATACCATTGAAACTAGATATGTCTGTGATGAAACTGGTTTTAACCACTAAAATACTAATAATACCGATGCTTTGTCTACTTTTTTTTTTATAAAAATGAAACTTGAGGACTTTCAATGTGATACATGTCAGAGAAGCCATAATCACAAACACTGCATATTATTGTTACATAAACATCTCGTGATAAGATATACTATATGTATAAGTACTGTTTGGTTTTTAATCACTTCAAATTCACTTTCTTAATAGAATTCTAATGATGGTACATAGGGCAAACAATACTACCATCATTAATCCCTGACAGGATACCAATATTGTTGACACTTAACAGTATATTAACAAAACAACTTCCAACAGAAGTGCTTGGTGGTGATTATCTATGTTATTGTGTCACAAGTTAAATAAATAAATAAATAAATAAATAAAATGATTTAATTGATAAAAAACTACAAAAAGAAAGAAGAAAAAATAAAGATGAAACATATTTAAAAATAAATGCATGAGTAGTGAAATACTAAATATTTTAAATAAGAAGAATAAAATAAAATAATATAAAATAAAATAAATAAAAAAAAACTTTATAAATTGTTTAGTGTACATAATTGATATATTTATAAATATGTTTAAAACTAATCTATTAAAAAAGGAAAATCAAGTAATTAAAAAAATTAAAATGTTGTCCGGTTAAAAGAGGTTCATTTTAAGGATAAAAAGCAACTTGGGTCTGAAAAGTTTGTCCGGTGTCCGAAATAGAGAGTGTCCGGTTTAGAGAGGTTGCTGTTAGTAGAAATAAAGAAGGATAAATTCGGGTCCAATTTTTTTTTGTCCATATTTCACTGCACTTTGTTTTTGGGATTGTAATTTGGAAATGGACTGGTATTGGTATGTTTGTGTTAAAATTTTTAGTTATAAATGTAATTAAATTCTAAATAAAGCTCGTCAAATATTATCTTTTTCATCTTTTTTTCCTACACAAGTAAATTAGATTCAAAAATACAAAAGCCAAATTATCACAAACAGTTATATAGCTGTACTTTAAATTGTTATATATATATATATATATATATATATATATATATATATATATATATATATATATATATATATATATATATATATATATATATATATATATATATATATCAGGACAATCAAGGTGCTACGCTAAAGATCTTTTTATTTAATTGATGATAACAGCTTGAACTAATTTCAGGCGCGTTTTGAATATTTCCAATATTAATGATCAATGGATTGTTGAAGGGCGGGAAACGATTTTTCGGAAATTATAGTAACACGAAATAATTAAGATTCTGAATACTTTCAGCCACCTTTGAATAAATCGAAATTGTATTTCCGTGTTGCAATGTTTATCAATACCATAATATAACAAACAATAAAAGTAGTTGATCACATATGGTTTATAAGCTACAAGACTAAAACCTTCCGTTGATGATTAGAAGGCAAAGATGAAAAGATTAATGCCAATTAGATTTACACACTACAAACAAATACAAATGAATATATAAATGTTTTAAACCAGTTTACAATTTTTTTCTTCTAAACGAATTTATGATCAATAGATTTAAAAAAACTGTCTGTCGAACAAAAATCATAAGTATAAAGAAAATTCAAATCATTGTAGGTGTTGTAGTCAGCAAGCGAAATTGGTTCAAATGCTAGCATTATTTTCAATGACCTTAAACTGACCGCCTTAATATAAGGTTGACAACATATTTACTCCAGTTAAATATTCATTTTTATTTTAACAAAGGTAAGTTAATTGTACCATATTTTAAATTAAAGGTATGGAACTCAAATAATTGTTCGTTACTTATTACTCTATGTTTACTTAAAACACACACACATACACTATATATATATATATATATATATATATATATATATATATATATATATATATATATATATATATATATAAAAGATTCTGCATAAACATGAATAAAAATTTAGTGTGAAAATAGGTATATAAAAACACATTTATTATACTAGAATATCCCATTTTTCGATCAAACAATTTCGTTAGTTTAGTTAGCAATTTTTTTATATTTTGTATATTTATCTTCTTTTGCCATACAAAAATCTAGTGTTGATTATTTAGAATAATTTAGGATAAAGACATTCTTAAAATAACACTTGTTGCATATTTTTATATCAATATCAATAAATAGTGTAAAACATACTATGATAATGTGCTCTAAATCATTACAGTATGTTTAACTCTCCTAGAAATGCAATCATCACATATTTACATGAATCTGGAGAGTTTAAGTACATGACCAATATCGCATGTTGATTCGTTTTTTTTTTCGGACTTTTCCTTTAGTAATTGCTTGTTTGCGTAAAATGGAAGAGGATCTTTTACATAAGGCATGCTTAAATATGTATATTGCATTTTACATACAGAGACTATATAAAACCAACAGTCACAACACTCCTGCCATGTCTAATTGCATTTTAAGGAACAATAGGTTAGTAAGAAAGTAACATGTTAATAAAAACTGAACTAAAGCTTGTACTTCAATACATGACACGTGCACATTAACCAGGAACAAGAAGGAAGCATCAAAGTGAACAAGGAAGAAAATGTGTCCAAATTTAAGAGATCAGTGATATCATACGTATATGTTGTCTCGTTTTCTTGTTTCAGTCTGTTTGTTTTACTTTGACTTAATCGCTTGAGACAAAATGCAATTTTAGCATTTTTATAATTCAGTTTTAAAACTGGCATTGATTTGATCAAAGTTCACTATGACACTATGACAGTATTCAAGATTAAGAATGCACATAATAATAAAAATCAAACAGATAGGGTACCACTACATGCCATTGTGCAGCAGCATATCGAATACCAAATGTATATTATGTTTCCATCATTGCACTCAACGTAAAAGAGTTTTATCCTTGAGCATATTAGAAGGCAGCTTTTAATTTTTAGTCAGTGTGTCATCTAGTTAATTGTATCTTAAAGCTAGTAAGCTGTTTAGTTTTTCCAATTACGAGAGATAAAATGGGTTTGAATTATTGTCAAGAAATTAAATTGATTAGTCAACACCAGAGCGCAACCTTCTTATATGGTCCTAATGTATATCCATACTTATATAGTAGCACTAGTTTTTGTATCTTCCATACTTTTACTCAACAACCGTTGTAAAAAATTATTTTATCCATAAGCATTTAAAGAGGCTTTAGACAAAATATTTTTACATTCAGTTTGTCTTCAAAAAGACAAGTTGAATTTACTAAGTAATAAGCTATGGGATGTTAGATGAAACCGGGATCATAGCGGTTTCAACATGAAGCATGTTTGGTGCCATGTAGTGTCAACATAAGCATGATTGGTGCCATGGTCGTGTCAACATAAAGCATGATTGTGTCATGGTGGTGTCAACATAAAGCATGATTGGTGCCATGGTGGTGTCAACATAAAGCATGATTGGTGTCATGGTAGTGTCAACATAAAGCATGATTGGTACCATGGTAGTGTCAACATAAAGCATGATTGGTACCATGGTAGTGTCAACATAAAGCATGATTGGTGCCATGGAAGTGTCAACATAAAGCAAGTAATAAGCTATGGGATGTTAGATGAAACCGGAGTATCATAGCGGTTTCAACATGAAGCATCTTTGGTGCCATGTAGTGTCAACATAAGCATGATTGGTGCCATGGTAGTGTCAACATGTGTCAACATAAGCATGATAAGTGTCATGGTAATGTCAACATAAAGCATGATTGGTGCCATGGTAGTGTCAACATAAAGGCATGATTGGTGCCATGGTAGTGTCAACATAAAGCATGATTGGTACCATGGTAGTGTCAACATAAAGCATGATTGGTGTCATGGTTAGTGTCAACATAAAGCATGATTGTGTTCATGGTGGTATTAACATAAAGCATGATTAGTGTCATGGTGGTGTCAACATAAAGCATGATTGGTGCCATGGTAGTGTCAACATAAAGCAAGTAATAAGCTATGGGATGTTAGATGAAACCGGAGTATCATAGCGGTTTCAACATGAAGCATGTTTGGTGCCATGTAGTGTCAACATAAGCATGATTGGTGCCATGGTCGTGTCAACATAAAGCATGATTGTGTCATGGTGGTGTCAACATAAAGCATGATTGGTGCCATGGTGGTGTCAACATAAAGCATGATTGTTGTCATGGTGGTGTCAACAAAAAGCATGATTAGTGCCATGGTGGTATCAACATAAAGCATGATTAGTGTCATGGTGGTGTCAACATAAAGCATGATTGTGCCATGGTAGTGTCAACATAAAGCATGATTGGTACCATGGTAGTGTCAACATAAAGCATGATTAGTGTCATGGTAGTGTCAACATAAAGCATGATTAGGTGTCCATGGTAGTGTCAACATAAAGCATGATTGGTGTCATGGTGGTGTCAACATAAAGCGTGATTAGTGTCATGGTGGTGTCAACATAAGGGATGATCGGTGCCAAGACAATTTTAACATAAATCATGATTGGTGTCATGGAAGTGTCAACATAAAACATAATTGGTGTCATGGTGGTGTGGACATAAAGTATAATTCGTGCCAAGAGAGTGTCGATATCAGGTAGTATTGGTGTCATGACAGTGTCAATATCAAGTAGTATTGGTGTCATGACAGTGCCAACATATTCTATGATCAGTGTCATGACAGTGTCATGACAGTGTCAATATAGGTTACAATTGGTGTCATGACAGTTTTACCAAAGAGAATATTAAAAAATGTCCAAAATAAAACTCAATAGAGGTTTTATAATTAAGTCTTTCTGAACCTTTTCTTTCAATTAATTTTTTCGAAATGAGTTTCATGCTTTAAAAACGAACAAGAGGAATTAAAAACAATGTCATTCGCAGAATAGCCAACATGCCTTCAAACAAAAGACAAAATTTAATTAACCCAAAAATCTATATTAATTGCAAAAGAAATTGATGCTTTAAAGCAATTACTTTATATACAATGCACATGAGAACGTTCTCGATTCGTCTAAAGATTAATCCACACATTATCATTTATGTTTTCAGTATAAGAATAAAAATATTTTTAATAAAATCAATTACCCCATATAAAGTCGTGCAGGAGGTTTATTACTAAAATTCCTAAATTATATCATTTTAATTCCCAAAAACTATGCCACCATTTGATTGTAATGCACGTATATCTTCACGAATTATTCAGCAGTTCCCCGCTAATACCGATTCTTCTCAAATTGCAAGCAATTTGTTACACAGTAGTGTATACGTCAAATTTGCATTTTCATTCACAATATCTCTACAATCTAGTGCTAGGGGCGTGTAATTGCTTTTGGTAGAAAGCACTTCTTGCTATATTCGAAACTTTATGAATGACTTAAAGGAATCTTAAATCTAACCGGAAACGTTAAAGATTTAGATCGATTTTGTGAAATATATATATGACAGTAAAGCAAAAATATGATAAATATGTCTGTATAATGTTATCTTTTAAAGGTTTTTATATTAAACCTAAACTGATCACATATTATCCTCTTTACGAATAGACAGTAAGAATGCTTCTGTTTAAGAAAATTCTATTTGTTTTTTTTTTTTTTGTTTTTTTACAATTTTTTACTTAATTATTTAGATAAAACTAGGATCTTTAAAAAACGTTTAGACTATCTAAAAGTCCATTTCTGTGAAGACAAACTGTCGCGATATGTTTCATACAACCCTAGATACATTTTATCAATGAACATTGATATCTCCAAATACTCTACTGTAGGAAACAAGATATATCCCCTTAGAATTTTAATGCAGTTGTAAACAGCAAAGCTTTTAAAAATGTTTTAAACATGTCAACCCAATCTAGATTTATGTTAGATGCTTAATCTAAGGCAATGTTAAAGTATTTGACTTTTATTTGATACTTAAAGTAATCCTTTAGTCATGTGATTAATTGTAATGATTTTAATTGCATTTTCATCAATGCCATAAGATCTAACTGAAACATTTGCATACTGGAAAGCAATGGAAATGTGTAATATTATATTACACGTATAATCATAAGTGCGAACTGAAATGAACCTAAACATATAGCCATACCATTGGTTACTATTTCTACATTATGCTAAGTACCTTTTAAAGTTGCAGAAAGAGATGTCTCAACAAGTAATTGATATAGAGGTGATTTTTTATTACGTTCGTGCTATTGGGTTGTGTTTTTATTATTATTATTATTCTAGCTATTGCCTTCATATTCTGTGTACTGTTCACTTGCACGTGTAAAACTAATTTTTGATAAAATAAAATATTGCAATAGAGCTATTTACGCAAAAGCGACGAAGATTTAATTGAACTTGCGGATTGATATCTGAATCTAGGGCTTTTTCCAAAGTTCATTCATAAATTCACCCGTGTCACATTGACTGCTAAGGGTTCAGAGACTTAGTCCCTGACCAATTACATGTAACCTAACACAGATTGTCTATTATATGCTATCAAATTTATTTATATCCACTTTCACAAGGCTCTATTCGACCGTAGAGTGGATATGGAGTTAACTTTCATACCCAATTTGCCTTGTCGCCTCAATTTACCCCATTTTACCGCAATCGGAATATATGCTCGCTAGTCTCGACTGTATTGTTATGTATAATGAATTTTGTGTTCCAGAATGCTAAGTTTGTCCCTGCCGTACGGTGAATGCACTACCACATAAAGCAATGAGTGCACTCTCGTATAATACAGATTAGAAACGTTTCCGTTTAACTTATATGCCTTGTATTTGAATTAAGTTTTGGTCTTTGAAAAAAAAACAAAAGTAGTGTTTTTGCGAATGGCAAAAATATTTTGATGAAATATTATTTTTAGTTGCAACCTACAAACATAACGTCATAAGAAAATAATACCTTATATGTCAATTATGATTGGTTAAAGAATAACAGTTTACAGTTGTATAACACATTTTTATGAATCAATGAATAGATGATTTGAAACGTTTAGTGAAGTATTTAATACTTTATTTAATACTTGGATTTAATATTTCTGGTAGAGAGAACATGATAAATACACACCAGCGGCGTTATCGATAAAAGGACCTTAAGTGAAAAGGTGCGTCTCTTTGTCTTTTTAATAACTGTGTCTGTATATGTTATTTAATAAATGAGTCCAGAGGATGATTATTAGATATCATACACGTTGTTCTAATGGTGAAATAATAGCTTTGATGATGAAACCCCGCCATGATTTTATATATATAATGACACGAATAACATGAATTGTACAGTAGGTGAACAGTTTCTAACATACAAAGTCGAATGATTAATTAAAAGTTTTTTCTTTTTTTTAGACGTTGGTTAAATTCTTTTGCTAAAAAATTATGATTTATTCATTGATTTTTCCTACTTTTTTATTCCTTTATTTATTTTTTTCCCAAATGTTTATGTTCTGTGCTTCTATTGTACCCATGAATGCTATAGATATGTTTTTTATTTTTGTTTTTAAACGCCAAAACTGGTATGCTGTATCCTCAAATTCTATGTACATTAAATATGTCATTGTGATATTAAATGGCATTAAAGTGATTAAAATTGGCCTGATTACGCAAACATCTTCACGAATGGAATGATTTGACAATCCTTTTTTACAAAGGTATTCATTTCTAATAATATTTTTAAAAAATTAAACTAGGAAAACATTTTTAAAAATTGCGAAACCAATATAAAGAAAGGACAATGCAACAATGTCGTTCTATTTATAATATCACACACACACACACACACACACACACACACACACACGTATGACTTTTTGCATTGCCCTGTTTTTGATTGATTAGACAAAGTTTCTTCAGTTGATTTTCATTAATTCTGATTGGCTAAGAGTATTTTAAGCTACACTAGACAAATCGTTATATACACATAAGGGTAACATAACGATCAAAATTGCTCTCAAAAAAAATCAACATTGTACAATACTAGTATTCACAATATATCGCTTGGCCCCAGTTTTACAATCATTCATTCAATTGAGTGTACACTCAACTGAAATATTCCCATATTTTTCTGTCATCAATATTTTAAAAAGTTTAAGTTTTATGAGACAAAGTTTTGTTTCATTCACCTAATCTTAACTAAACAATTTAAATATAACATTATATATCCAATTTTTAATGTGTAATATCTTAAAATTGACATTGAAATATTCCCTACATTGAGTTGAGTGTACACTCAATTAAGAAGATAATTGTAAAACTAGGACATGTTCTTTTCTTGCGTCATCTTACTGTTAAAACTTGATAATGATGATGTCATATTTTTTGTGGCTTAACTTGTACGACATTTTGGCCAGTTTTTCTTTAATACTTAAGAATTAAGTTACCCCCTAAAAAGGTCATTTTCACATAATCTTAAAGTATTGTTCATAAGATAAAGTGTTGAAAACACTACTTATGCAACTCGCACAAGGCTCGTTGAATTAAAAATAATTCAACGTATTCAACGAAATAAATATTACAGAAAGATTTACCATATATGTATAATAAAGGATAAATTATATAAACTGAATTATTTTTTTCAAAAGTTTCTATTCTATACATATAGGCAATAGAAGAAAAACTCATAAAGGGATGTTCCAGTAATAAAACACATATTGGACATATCTGTCTGTACACGTCCCTTGTCAAGAGGTTAATCAACATACGTAACTAATTATACGTCTTAATCTATTTGTTTTGATAGGTCGTACTCTGGCTGATCTGGCTTTTGGTAAGTGTATATTGTTCAGTCATTAAAATTTTACTGATATTGATGTTTTATATTATATTTCAAATGCTAAAGACTAATTTTTAATGAACAGTTTGATCCGGCAACATAAATACAAAGATGAGCAGTGACGAAAAACTGACATACATCATTGATTATGAAGACAAAATGTGTTCACATTGCCAGACAATATTACTAATTTTGTTTTAAGGACAAGCAATTCCAAAATGTCAGACAATTTTACTCCTTCGGTTATTAGGACAAAACAAGTTCACACACCCAGCCAACAGTACACATTCGGTTAAAACAAATAAATGTCTATTGGATGTTTCTTTTTGTAACTATAGGAACCGGGTTGTGCAGCCTAAAAGCATGGATCAAAACAAGTCATTTAGTTGTTTTTAACTGTAAATTATAATTACAATACAACCTTTTGTAACATTTTTAGAATGTATAAGAAACAAACGTGCTTCGGGGAATATGAAGATAACAAGTTCATTTTTCTTTACCATCCATACCATTTGTAAAAACATTAACTGTATTGCTGTGTGTGTCTAGGTTTAAATAACGCCAGTTGCTGGAAAGTTGAATGAATATTTTATACGTGTATGTGAGTATGTGTGTGTGTTAACGAGCCCCAGTATATATATATATATATATATATATATATATATATATATATATATATATATATATATATATATATATATATATTCCCTTACTACTTGAATTTGTGCCTCTAGGAAAAACAATCGCCAGTTGCTGAAAAGTCAATTATTTATATACATGTACAAACACAAAACAAATCTTAACTCCCGACAGGCTATTAAACACACAACACACTCGGATTAAAATAAATATGTGTCGATTTAGTGTCGCTATTTGTCAATACAATAACTCAAAATGTCAATTCATTTATTTTTACAAGCGATACAATCAGTCACCAAACACAAAATTAATTGGTAAACACTATTTTACATTAAAAAACAAATTTACATGCTGATGATTTTTTAGACAAAAAGAATATAATCTGGTTCATATTGAAAAAAAATGCTTTGAATATCTGATGTTTTTATGCATCGTAAAAATATATTATTAAATGGTCCATAACCGATTGAGAAAATAATAAAGTGTATTATTTTATTAAAACCGATGTTTTCAAAGCTTCTTCTGAGTAATATAAATGTTAACCTTTTTTATTGTTTTTACTTTTTGTTAAGTAAGACAACTTGAGGAAATCTTAAATTTAAAAAAGGTTAATCTCCTCACTGTTTGGAATCACAAGTCGCATACTAAATAGGGATTTTGATGGTTTTGTTCTCGTAAAATGTACGTCTACTATACCAATGAAAACCGGTATTTTATTTTTAATCAGTGCCCAGTCAAAGTAGCAGACATCATTCTCTACATTTGCTTATCTTTAAATACTTTATCAAAGCTTAGTATATACTGTTTGCTGTCACAAAAAACTTATTTATTTACTTTTTTCTAATATATAATATTCGAAAAAGAAAAAAGCACATGATAATTCATTTTGAAATAAACCTGCTATGATTTGCAGTAAAATATGTAAATACAAAAGAAACACAGACTTTGTTTATGTACAAGTATTTTATTTAATGTGAAGCAACTTTAAAGCACTGTCTTTTTTAAACTTTGGTTGCAATAGGAAGTTTTACTGTATCAAAAATTTTCAATGACAAAAAAACGTATAAAGTAGTGCTAATTTTGGTGGTTTTTTTATTGTCAGCTGTGTATAGACAATTTAAAAGATAAAATATTTACTTATCTGTAAGCATGTTTTTTTAACTGTTAAATATAATTATAATACAACCTTCTGTAAAATTTTTAGTATGTATAAGAAACAAACTCTTGAACGTGCTTCAGAGAATATGAAGATTACACCTTCATATTCCTTTAAGTTCTTTGTCGTAGGGCTCCGCACATTGGCTCGATACCAATATACTGTATTAAGTATTTTATGACGTTTAACTGTGACATTTTAAGTGAGTGTACTAGCACTTTAAAGGAAGCCGTAAATGTTCACTTCACGAGTACAATGCAAATAATAAAAACGTTCACATTAACGCATAACATGAACTTGTATCAAGATCAATCCTCGTGATTGATTAAAAATTATCTCGTCAAAAACAGCTGCAAAATTACTGATGTGACATAAAACAGCATTCAATCAACTAACCCTAGCTGTCAGTCATTAAGATACATTTTGGTCATATTGTTAAATACTGGTTTAGTCTTGAACTCTGTTAAGATAATTTCTTGATTCTTTGTGTAACAGCCATTTCATCAATCTAGTTTCAAAAGAAACATCTTTTTTCAGATTTTTTTCTTTCAACAGTGATGTGAATAAAAAAAACAATATCGAAAAAAATAATGAATTGACTAGAACTTACAATAAGAATAAATATAAGATGATAATATTTTTGTTGTAATTGGGGACTTTTCTTCTTGATTACTTAACATAATCTTATTTTATATGAAAACTAGACCTCACTAAAAGTTAAATATACTTGTATTTTACAATTTTTAACTCTTCCTCGGATTATTTTCCGGTTTATTTATTTTCTTTTACAATATTAAGACCTCTTTGATGAAGTACCCCCATAGTGTAACAAAATCATTTTCTGACTGACCTGACAACCTGTGCAATAATAAATGTACGTGGCAGTTGATATCCCAACCAACAATCTCGGATAACCGGATGTTACAACTTAGTTACCCAAGCGTTTGAAAACAGTGAAAATATTGGCAGAGCGCAACGAGTAAAAATAAAAGGTTTAACCATGCCTGTCACTTGGTGGAAAATTAAGCAGATGGTCAGATACCACATAAAATATCTGTTGCTACATGTAGATGGTAGACAGAGTATTATGCCTTTGGAACTATAAACACATACCAACACATTACTGTTCATAGTCAACGCAGAAAACAAGCAACTTGGTAGCGTGTTTCTGTTTGCTGACCTGTAGTTAACTTAATGGAGTGGATTTTTTTTTTTTCACCAATGTCAAGTTTTTTCATCTTCCACTTGTACAGAGGCAGTCAGTTCTAGGATGGTTGCAAAAACAAGATTGCCCGAAGCACAATATTTTTTCAAAAAAAAAAAAAAAACAAACAAAAAAAAAAAAACAAAAAAAAAAACAAAAAAAAAACAAAAAAACAAAAAAAAAAAAAACAAACAAACAAACAAACTGACAAATATTCTCTAAATAAGATCTGTTCCAAGTGAAATCAAATCTTGAGATGCTTTTTGCATAGTCTCACGCCTTTCTAGTGTCAGTAGTTTTACAATCACTAGACCCAATACGCTTTTCTTTACTTGTATTTTTCTATGTATTACTGTTTTACTTGGTAATTCGATTTCTTCGTTGCATTTGGCTATTGGCAATTACGATTTATTTACAAATAACTTTCTTCTAAGGTTTTTAAAACCGAAATCAATACATCTTAATTTAAACCTTTTTAGTTTTAACTGCCCCCTGTTTAAAATTTTACGTAAAAGTTGGCTAAGTTTGCACCCAAGTCCCCAAGCCCTCAACTTGATCGTTTTACCTTTGAGTCCACTAGTTGGTCGAGTTTCCATAAGCGCCGACTTACGAGGCTAGCGCTTCTCACTTGGTTGAAAATATACGCGGATAATATTTATAGGGTTGGTTGTCAGTTAACTTTTTCCCAAGGTCGGTGGATAGCACTTGTTACTCATGTCAGAACTGTAAGCATATTTAACTAGAATGATTGGAGTCTCAATTCTCTTACTTAAAACTTAAACCGCTTGTATTTGAACATCGCCAGATTTTGGGTTTTGTTTCATGAAATGCCTGCGTTCACTTCATTCATATTCGCCATACTGAAATCCAAATATGATCGTTAACAATAATTTGTAGTTTAAAGGGTACCTGTACCCAATTTTTTAGTCATAAATACTTTATCTACCATTGAATTATAACTATATCGAAAACCGCATTAAAATTAGTGAAAGAATAAAAAAGTTATTGGTTTTCTAGCTATTACAAAAATACTCGATGATGTATTAACTTGTCAAATATACGAAAATTGATTATATCGTCGACATTTTAAACGAATCGGACAAATCCTTATTTGTGACAAATAACGTTTAAAAATGAAATTATTTTATTTAACTCGAACCGAACCACTAGATGGGAAGTTGTACTAATGTAAATTAACTCTATAAACCTGTAAATCAATTTTGCAAAATGTAATTTACATCCTGTTGATTATCAGTGCGGGTCTTAATCTAAAGAACGAGTGCAATAAACAAATGGATTAATTCCAAACAAACAGAATTATAATTATCATGATAATATTGGTATAGGTGTCAACCGAGTTCAAATTCTACTTCTCACTTTTTTTAATTTTTCCGCGTGAAATAATCAAAGAATGTTCAACTGCGAGTTCAAATTTCTTATTTTAGTAGTTGGTAAATAATATATTTTATATAATGTGGGGGTTGGTTACTGCTTTGACGTCACAGTACGGGAACCTCGATATCAACATTTTCTATTTGCATTTCTGGAGATGTATTAGAAATTTACCGATATCTTCTTTAGTTCAAGATAGATTTTTATGAAATTTTTGGTATAAGCCATATTTAAGTATGACGAATAAAACATGTTAAAACTGAAAATCGTTACAGGTACCCTTTAAATTTATAACTACTCTTTTTGCCCCCTTATAAATTTGTCGGATAAATGGATGCTGACTACAAATGTAAATTTTAAATTTTTTTAAACACCGAACAGCTTATTAGTGACCGCTGCATCGTCGTCATTGGTTTAATTCTATATGCAAGATAACGCACCTTATAACTCGTCAGACATTGTGCGTTTACAGGTCAAGTGACAGCGTATTATCTTATTGGTAAAGAAACAGTCACCTAGTATGTAATTATGTAATATGACTCAGAAATCCCATAATCTCATCTTCTAACACAAATAGAGTAACACAAACAAAATCAAGTAATAATTATTTTATAATCGTGAAGAACAAATGCACGATCATATACATCGGAAACGATTCAGACTATTTAGACTATAACCGAATGCTCCACTTTTCACTACCTATTCCTATGGTCTCTAAGATGTAAGTATAATATAAGTAAAGCATCACAATGTAAACATTTTTAATTTTAAAAATGGCAGAATACGACGTGCCAATTTTTCCAGCAACTGGGGACATATGAAGGTTCGAAAACCCCAACACAAATATGTCAACACAGTGGGTAATTATTATTATTATTATTATTATTATTTAAAATCTAATATACACTTTTCAGGTTGTACGTTTACAGCTCATTATGTGTTAGACACTGTTATGACGTCATGTGCTACTTTTGAATTTTTATGAAATAATGCAATTCAAAAGTAGCAAATGATATAACATTAAAAACATTTGTTTACAAATTAATTGATTACAAATTTTAATTTCGATTTTCAAAAGACAAAAGTAAACGGGGCTTGCTTAACTAACCATATCTCTCTAAACTGCCTAATGGTAGAATGTCAAATTTTTTGCAAAATCTCTTCCGATGGCATTTTATATCAACGTAGATTGTAGTTTGGGTTTCCTGTCAATTGACTAATTTACCTTTATTTTGTAAACATTGTTTAAATTCGTACTACTTTTTGACTATAACAGGTTCTGCCCTTATCAGTCACTCTTAAACTTTGACCCCCTCCCCCCTCCCGAAATTTATTTTCAATCCTTTAACATTTTAATCTATTAAATCTTGAAGTTATCACCTGTATAATTATCTTAATATTATCACCTGTATGACAAATCGATATACAATATATTTTAGAAAATTTTGTTTTAATACCGCTTTTTCAGATGTTTGACAATAGATGGACTTGGGCAAATTCTTTAAACACACACACACACACACACACACACACACACACACACACACACATGTATATATATATATATATATATATATATATATATATATATATATATATATATATATATATATATATATATATTTGTGCTTATTTTTAAAAAATTTAAAAAAAATTAAATAAAACTTGTCATATGACAATTTTAAAAGTATTTTCTGTAAAAATTTTACATTAGCATATAACAATTTAATTACATTTACATTTCCACGAGTATCTAAATGATGCAATTGTATGATCTAAAATGAATTATTTGTTTATTTGAGCATTGATAAAGAAATCAATTAATTTAGTAAAAAAAAAATGTAAATTTAAAACAGCTTTTCAGATTCATTCGAACATGGTATTCGAATATATTATTACTTATGTATAGAGATTGTAACCAATACATTACATTACATATAAATCCGCAGAAAAAATATTTGATACCATCAAAATTACAAACGTGTTTAAACCTTCTGAAAACCAATGAATAAAAAGAATATTTTGGATAGGGAGGAAACCTTCAGGCAATCACAGATTACTCCCTGTCCAGAACTTTACCTTTCCGTACATTCTTCTTCATTTGTCTTGACAGATAAATTCTTTAACGCCATTTACAGCTAAGCATCTCAAACCTTAAATTTAATCGCTACAATTTCAATTAATGAAATTGTTTCCGACGTAAATTAAGCTATTCACCACAAAACACCATGTTGATTATTGAACAGGGAATATATTTTAAGTTTCAAAGTCCATGTAGCTAACTGTATTTCATGTCAATTGTTATAAACGACTTTCAACATACCTAATTCCTTTGAGTAAAATATTTAAAAAAAAAAAAAAATAATCGCAAAGTTTTCGCACATAAGAAAACGAGGCTTAATCATTGTAGGCAATAACATGAGGCCTTAATTACACGTAAATTCATCAAAGTTGCAAAAAAAAACTTCTTTGGAAACAAAATTTGAGGAATTTAAAAATGAAATACCAAGATAAGCAATTTAAAGAAATAAATAAATTTTGAAACAAAAATAAGTGACAAAATTTATTTTTTATGTTGACTTTTTTGGGAGGGGGCGAAAGTTAATTTTTACGTTAGTCATGATTTCACTGAAAACTGGTTGAATCTTCTATACATGCAAGGAAAATAAGACAACGAAATTTAAGTAAAAAATTAGAGTCTATTTCTTACCTGTCTTGAAGCACGTGGTAAAATGTCCATACTCCGTTTTCCACCTGGCGGACAGTTCCGTATAAAACAAGCATGAGAACTTGTAATTAAAACTAATGCAAAACTTAAAGTCACTATAATTCTGCAACCTCTACATATTTCCATATTTGATTCTGTATATGTGTTTTTTAAATATGTATAAAACTTTTCTTAGTCTTTTTCAACAGTTTGGACCTTGTTGCATTCAAGTTACTACTTCGAATGAGGATTAGATAAAAACGACATTGAATCAATAAACATTCGATAGCATTATATCCCCTTATATATTAACAGGTAGGATGATGGTGGGTGTCTTATGACTGCGCGTGTCACAAGGCAGTAACTACGTATTTTAGACTGATGCCATGCTATGATATAATTGACTTTTTAACGATGTTTTCAATGATATCAGAATTAACAAAGCAAGTTTTCTATTGGACTATGGACAACAATCCTTCTCTCCAATACAAGGGAGCGTAAATCAGTTGATTTTGTCTTACGAAATCCTCCGTTAAGTGCTACTTAAAAATTGATAAGAGAGTTTATATTACATGACACTTTAACCCTTAGTTAACGTATTCGTAAAGATTGTGATATAAAATTTCAAAATTGTTAAAAACATTTATAATACAGTGTAGCTTAAACTTCTAAATCAGACAATTCTAATTTATAAACGAAGTTTTTCGATGAGTAAATTCTTGTTTGTAGTAATAAGATGAAAATTATTACATTTTATCTCATTATTATTATTTTTTTTTTTTTAAATTATTATTACTATTATTATTTTTATTTTTTTTTATTATTACTATTATTATTATTAGCTTGAAAATTAATTAAGAAGGTTCCGAATATTTTCTAATGAACCTAGCTTTAGTTTCACAATCATTTCTGAATTAAACTTAAATTTAACTTAAATCAGGCGAATTTTGAAATTTAAAATTTTGAAGAATTTAAGGTATCACTTTAAGCTCATACGGTGTACATTTTGTTTTGTTTATCCGTAGTTTTAAAAAAGATCGCAAAATTTAAGTTGAGTTAGAAAAA
Organism: Tegillarca granosa; assembly: GCA_029721355.1. Lineage (NCBI taxonomy): Eukaryota > Metazoa > Mollusca > Bivalvia > Arcoida > Arcidae > Tegillarca > Tegillarca granosa. Next base: position 24,941,629 of record CM056605.1, read on the forward strand.
TATGATTGTAAATCTCGGGCCATAGCTTTACCAATACGTTGTTGTTCAGGGTGAGGTATCACGTGACTTTCCTTCTCACGTGACTTAATCTAAGGGTTTTTTTTAAACCGCTTTTTGTAAACAGTGTAGAGTGGACTGGTGTCTCATTTTTAATGATAAATGATAAATTGAGCAGGTTTCTACCAAAATGTCAATTAAAATGAAATCATGTTAGTTTTTCAACATATTACAATTTGTAAAAGTAGGTAAAAGTTTGAAAATGTGTGTAAAATATGATCCAGCACTACCGTCCTTTGACCTACCTAAATTTTAGGCAAGTCACATGATCAAGTCGATACTAAAATCTTGGTCGGCATGGAATGACGACTTCCGCTTACTTTAACCTGTTTGATTGGAGATATTCATCTAATTATTCATTATGACTTTTTTCAGTACAACAAAGTGCATTTGAAAAGCCGGCATCTAGACCCACCTTATCACCATGTGCGTCCAACAAACACAATAAAAATAATAATACATGTCTAAAATGCTTTTGAAACACCTATGTTCGATACAAATGTAATCTGAAGTCAAGGCAAAAACGTCATTCGCCAACTTTGACTGTATAGGGAAAATGTAAATAAGTGATTAAGTGAAACATACAACCCCATGTAGTTAATTAAATGCGATTGTGGACGTGAAACTTTGGAATTTTTGTAACAATCAAACTAGTTTAAAGAATTACAGCTGCATAATTCCTGATTTCTGAAATTATACACTTAACAACATTGAAGACACACACACAGAGAGAGAGAGAGAGAGAGAGAGAGAGAGAGAGAGAGAGAGAGATTAAAAACAAAAACTCGGAAAGATATATGTTGTAACCCCTTGATTTTATCCGATCTGCTAACTGCCAACAAAATTAAAATCAGTGCTACCAATTCAGACCAATTGCTTATGTAGAGTTCTAAAATACACTAATGGTTCCTTGAACTTGAGCAGCATATGGATAGAAAACTTAAACGTAATACATGCGGACACGAGATCGATCTAACATTTAATATATCACCTGTTTAAACTACATTAAGCAAAACAATCTATAGATAACTATAAAACAAACAATGTTTTTCAATATATTTAATTTTGTATGATAATTGTTAACAGACGGATTTTTAAAACATTTCAAAATGATTTATATGTAACTACCAATACCCTCCATTTACCCATCAATCTGTCGAGACATATAAATATTTATAACAATTAAACCCATTTCAAGAAATATTTTGCATAATTGTTGATTTCTGAAAATATACACATAAACTTGACAATGGCAACAACAAACACAGAGAGAGAGAGAGAGAGAGAGAGAGAGAGAGAGAGAGAGAGAGAGAGAGAGAGAGAGAGAGAGAGAGACGTTGCAACTCTATGAATTTGTATGATCTTGCGAACAGCCAACAGAATTGTAATCAGTGCTACCAATTCATATCAATTGCCTATGTAGAGTTCTAAATGATACACCAATGGTTCCTTGAATCAGAGCAATACACGAACCTTATGTTAATGATTTATCGTCAACAATCAATAATACTCGTCAATCTGTCGAGTCAGAATGATATTCAAATGTTAGACGGTAAATATGCTTACTTTTAAATGTAATTGTGACGACAATATGATCAAATGACATAATTCTCAGAAGATGCTAGTTAACATATAATCTAAACAATGATCATGTCCAAATTTAGAGATAGATATTTATGCAAAAGTAAAGATTGTAACTGCTGAGTAAGGAATGAGTAAGTGAACTGAGGTTGTAGTTGTTATGTGTATATTGTGGGAACTAGTTCAATCTTTCGGAATAAATTGCTTTCAAACATGGAGTTGAGTTGAGTAATGATGTTAAACGGCCGGGTCAAGAATATTTCACATAAATCGAGACGTCGCCAGCTATAGGCGAAGTGCAGAAATTTCGCCTGTGCGTTGCGCTGATGGCATTATAAAGCAGGGTTCTTTATCGTGCTACGCCTACCATGACACGGGACCTCGATTATTTTAAGTTCCCATCCGAAAGAACCATGACTTTCATTTCGTGATGTCAAGTGCTTGGCGAAAGAGCAGTCAATTTTAAGTCTTGGGTCAGACCCGGTCGGGGTTCGAGCCTACGATCTGCCACCTACGGAGCGATCACTCTACCAACTGAGCTACCGCAGTGGTGCTTTCAAACATTAAAAATTACAAGATATATTCACTAATTCATATTCCACTGTCAGCAGTATCAAAATGTATTTGTTATTTAAGGGGTATAGCTTAAAAATTCAACAAAGTAAAATCTTTTTTTTTAATTGTTGCTTAAAGTTTTTAAAAGCCTTGAATTGAAAAAACGAGGTTTTTGTATCATAAAAAACTGAAAGTGCAAGATGTTTGTCAAGCTTATTTTGGAACATTTATGAAACTTAATCAAATATGACATGCCATATTTACCTAATTTAGTTCAACAATAGAAATACTTAAAGTCCGTTTTAAAACCGCTCTTTACAAATAAAATTTATTGTTATATATTTTTGTAAGGTTTCTTTTGTAAACCCCCCCCCCCCAAACTCATAGGATTTTATGTTATTGTTTTTTTTTTTTACAGAAATAATCTAAATGGCTTTATAGGAAACTATCTTTGTTATTCAGAATGTATTCAGCACAGTTTACCTTCCACTTTATAAAAAGTATCCCTACAGTGTGCTGAAAATGGACATTTTGAAAACTAAAAACTTTACTTTGGGGGGGTGGGGGGGGGGGGGGTAAATCGGCTGTTTGATTTTTTTAAAAAAAAAAAAAAACTGACCCGCCGTAAAACCTCATGAAATTTGAGCTGTCATTCGTAAAATCAAAGTATTTATCTTAGTTACCAAGTTTCTATTACCTAAAGGTGAATCAGTGGTTGAGAAGTCAAAAGCGAGTGTTTACAGATATCTATATGCCATAGGGAAATAGGTTTGAAATTTTCGAAAAGTAAAATATTTAGTATAATTTTACTTCGAACATAAAAAAATATTGTAATATAAGCCAGGTTGCATTAACGCGTAAACAGTAATCCACTTTACGCTTCAAGTAACATTTTAAAAGCGGAATCAATTTTATAACGGAAATATATCGAGGTTTCTTCAGAAATAATTAGTGCCGTCACTTTTTTGCAGGATGTATGAAATTTAAGATTCGGCTTTAAAAGTATCTGATAAGATTACTTTCGAAGGTGTCATTAACGCTTGGTTAATGGAAGAACAATAGTTCATTTAGTTTTCCTTTTTTTAATGTTCTATATTTTTTACTTCATAGAGAACAATTTTCTTGAAAATTATGTATCAAGAAGCAGGGGTTCAAAATTCCCCAGGTTCGAGGTCCGGGAACTTTTGATTATACTTAGGGACCCTTGGAATTTGTACTGTTAAAGTTCAATGGACCTGTCGGGTTTTTTTTTTTTTTTTTTTGTTTTTTTTGTTTTTTTTTGTTTTTTTTTTGTTTTGTTTTTGTTTTTTTTTTTTTTTTTTGAATGTACTTCCTTTTGTATGAAAACATTTATATAGTACTCTTCCTTTGTGTATTAAAACGGTCTCAAAATCAATTAATTTCTTGCAAGTTAACGTTGTTATTGTCCGATCGTTTCGATAAAAGAAAATATATTCATAGCTGCTTTAACAACAGTATCACTTGAGTGTTTGTAAGTTGTATTTGATATATTTGTTTAATCAAGAATAAAGAAAATTGATCAACAAGAGTTTATTCGATTTTGGCTCACATGGACCTTCCAGTGCTGATATGGAACCTTCCAATCTTAATTTGTGTCCTACCAAAAATAAAGGCAAATGGTCCTTGACCTATTATGTGAAATGCAATGTTTAACTCCTGAAGAACATCTTTAGCCGCATGAGCTTGCTCTACACCAGCTTTCATTGTCTTATATCTATTCAAAATCGTAGAGTCCGGATTTGCTCCATATACTCGAATAACAATAGTTTGGTAACTTTTACAGAAAGGAAAAATATTTTGCGTTGTACTAGAATATCTCGTTTGCTTTCGGTAGATTAAAATTTCAAATCTTCTTTAACAACAAATGATTTGTTTTAGGTATTTTTTCTGAAATTGCCTTCGTTACTTCTTATTTGCAAAATATAGACATTTTAATAATTTTTAAGGAAAATATGCATGACCCATTTAGAGGTGGGCATTCAAAATATAACTGTCTGATGTTTATTTACTTTTCAATATTTTAAATTCAAATCTTTACAGTAAATTAAAAATTAACATTCCTTTTAAAATGAAAAAAGTATTTCCAGTATAGTTGTCCAGAACTTGTTAGCTTATAAATGTAAAATTTGTTAAGAAGTATTTACGCTATATGACTTTTTTATGCGAATGTGTCAGTTCTCAAGAACCTGCTGTTAAAGTACAGGTAAAATAGCATTGTCCATGATTCAACCTCAAAAATCGACCGATAATCGCAACGGATGATTTTCCATCTTGTTTGGCGAATATAGTGCTCGTGTTCGCTATTTACCGAATAGATTTACGTAACAACACGAGGTAATCTCGAACCATATTCTGTATATAACATCCGCAATTTATACATGTATAATTATAAATTTTTCGCTATAGAGGGGAATCTTGTGAGGACACGGATCTTTAAATGGTGTTTTACAACCCAGTAACAATATCTCACTTTATCGGTGCAGACTTCAAAAGTTATTGAATAAGGGAGAAAAATTTAGGCTTAAACAACCACCAAATGTGATTTAAATATTGACATGATCTGACGACGGCGAAAATAAGGGATCCAAGTCGTCTTATTCGCCTAAAAGTCTCTACAATAAATAATTAACAATCTTTCTTACCTATTCTTTCATGACGTCATATAAAAAAATCTTTAAAAAAATAACGGGGGGGGGGGGGGGGAGTTGAGTAATGTTGTTTAAGGTCACAGTCAGTAATATTTCACTTATATCGAGACGTCGACAGCTTTAGGCGAAAGTGCAGAAAATTAATTGCCCTATGCAATGTGCTGATAGTATTATACAGCAGGGTTCTTTATCGTGCCACGCCTATTCTGACACGGGACCTCGTTTATTTTAAGTTCCCATTCGAAAAAAAAACATGACTTTCATTTCGTAATACCGAGTGCTTGGCGGAAGAACACTGTCCATTTCAAGTCTTGGGTCAGACCCGGTCGAGGTTCGAACCCACGAACTTCCACTTACGGAGAGAACACTCTACCAACTCAGCTATCGCAATGGTAAATGTACCCCTTGAGTGGGAATCAAAAGCAAAACAATATAAATTATAAATGATACAATGATTACGAAATAAAAAGTTATGGGTGGAAATTTTTATAAAAACTACACTTACACTGTGCTTATCTACACATACATGAAATGGGCAAAAGAGTCGAGTTTTTTTATCTGGATAAATATCATCACAGAGAATGTAAATTAGATAAACTGTTATATGATATATTTTAATATCCTTTCTCTCACTAGTTCCGACAATCCTGGTCACGTGGTGACCTAATATAGTCCAAATCTCGAGAAATAAAATTAAGCTTACAATTCAATTTTTTTTATACTCAACACGCTTTTGTATATTCAAAAAACAACCTTACTGAATATTAAATACTGTTGATTAATTAATATCCATTGGGTTAAAACGAAACTCGCCAGCGTACCACCTGATAAATACCTCTTAATGTTTTCGCGGAATGAAATGGATATTGTTTATGTCAAATATTCCCGAAAAAACGTCGTTATTACGGGAAAACGTCACCTTATGTGATTCCGTTGCCAAGAGAAATAATGACCCAACAAAAACGTTATCACGTAAAGCTCTGGGGCGTTTCATTTCGTAGTTTAGCAATTTAAAAAAAAAATGTTAAGAGAAAATTTCATGAAATAGAGTTTTGTTAAAATAAATTTTATAAGTAATTAAAAATTTTCATTAACATTAGATTTTGTGTTTTTAACAACCCACGAATTTTAATTTTCTACCAACATTAGTTTTAAGAGTAATCCTTAAAAGAGATGACGATTTAAATATATATTGCTTATTATTTGATTTTTATTAACTCCAATTTTATATGATATTTATCAAATAATACAGCATAAATAATTTTGAAAAAAAACAACAAATCTACAATAATGAAGAGTTATAAATAAATAAGTTATAACTTTGATATGTTATATTATATGAATCATTTAAAAAAAATAAAGTTGTTTATATTAATTTATATAAACTGATATGGATAAGTAGAAATAATCTATATTTTTTGTAGATTGTGCGTCTCACACGGTTGATTTACCGAATTTATCAACTGAACGTAACCTCGTCATTAAATTTAATATTAAAAATAATACAAGTATCAAATTTTCGTATAATTTTTTTAATTATACGAACATTAACCGAAAAATATAAAATTTAATTAAATCGCTACGACTTCGTTTATATGGATATTTTCCATCTGCTTTTGGAATATCATTACGTTCTTTTGTTTTTAAAAGGTTGTTTTCAAATTGAAAGAACTAGAGAATAAAACGTGTGTAACATATGAATTTTAAAACATTATGCGGAGTACAAAATTACAAAGAAACAAAAAATCGTAAATGATTCAATGCTGCGTCCAAAATAAGTAGCTTAAGAATTAAGTGATCCTAATGGGACTCGCCAGTGTACCACGTGATCGATACCTCTTAACGTTTGTGCGGAATGAAATGGATAACTGATTACGTCAAATATTCCCGAAAAAACGTCGTTATTACGAGAAAACGCCACTTTATGCAATTCCACTGCCAACAGAAATAATTGTCCCGCACAAACGCTATGAGGTATCACGTGGTACACTGGCGAATTTTATTTGTGTGATAATATTGTCTCTTTTTTTTTCCAATCGGCCTCGTCGCGAAAAGCTGATAAATGCTGATGCGACGTTAAACAACACAACAATTACAACCAAGTTATTCTATTCAGAACATAATCTGGTGGTTGTTTTTAAATATCTGTGACAAAAAGCATCATTACTTTTTAGTTTTTTAAGAACTTGGGTGAAAATCAAATTTTGACATGTGGAAAAAACGCCCTACAAAAATAATCAATTGTGTGTTATTGACAAGATTGTTCAATAAGATTTTTTGCTTACCAAATGTACTTGAACAAGACTTTAATATCATTTTGCGTACCAAATGTTCTTTTAAAACAAGACTCTTTAATTTTATTTTTTGCCTACCAAAAGTACTTGAACAAGTCTGTTGAATATTATTTTGCTTATTTGAACAAGACTGTTGCATATTATTTTTGCTTTCCAAAAGGACTTGAACAGTACTGTTGAATGTTATTTTTACTTACTCATGAAAAGTACCTAAACATGGCTGTTATATATTATTTTTGCTTACCAAAAAAAACCTGAAAAAAACTGATAACTATTTATTTTGCTTACCAAAAGTACTTGAACAAGGCTGTTGAATATTATTTTTGCTTATTAAAAGTCTGAAACAAGGTTGTGGAATATTATTTTTGCTTGCTAACAATACTTTTAAACAACACTGTTGAATATTATTTTTGCTCACCAAAAGCTTTTGAATAAGACTCTTGCATTCCAAAAGACTAGGACAAGGGTATGGAATATTATTTTTGCTTACCAAAAGTTCTTTGAAATAAGACGGTAGAACATTATATTTGCTTACCAAAAGTACTTTTAAACCACACTGTTGAAAATTTTTTTTGCTTACCAAAAGTACTTGAATAAGACTGTTGAATATTATTTTTTTTTATTTTTGCATTCCAAAAGACTAAAACAAGGGTGTGAAATATTATTTTTTACTTACCAAAAGTACTTTTAAACAACACTGTGGAAATTATTTTTGCTTACCAAAATGGCTTAAATAAAACTGGAATATTACTTTTGCTTACTTAAAGTAATTCAACAAGACTGATGAATATTATTTTGCTTACCAAAAGTACTTGAACAAGACTGTTAAATATTATTTTTGCTTACCAAAAGTACTTATAAACAAGACTGTAGAATATTATTTTTGCTTACCAAAAGTACTTATAAACAAGACTGTAGAATATTATTTTTGGTTACCAAAAGTACTTTTAAACAACACTGTAGAATATTATTTTTTCTTACCAAAAGTACTTTTAAACGAGACTATAGAATATTATTTTTGCTTACCAAAAGTACTTATAAACAAGACTGTAGAATATTATTTTTGCTTACCAAAAGTTCTTTTAAACAAGACTGTAGAATATTATTTTTGCTTACCAAAAGTACTTATAAACAAGACTGTAGAATATTATTTTTGCTTACCAAAAGTACTTATAAACAAGACTGTAGAATATTATTTTTGCTTACCAAAAGTACTTATAAACAAGACTGTAGAATATTATTTTTGGTTACCAAAAGTACTTTTAAACAACACTGTAGAATATTATTTTTTCTTACCAAAAGTACTTTTAAACAAGACTATAGAATATTATTTTTGCTTACCAAAATAACTTTTAAACAAGACTGTAGAATATTATTTTTGCTTACCAAAAGTACTTTTAAACAAGACTGTAGAATATTATTTTCGCTTACCAAAAGTACTTTTAAACAAGACTGTAGAATATTATTTTTGCTTACCAAAAGTTCTTTTAAACAAGACTTTAGAATATTATTTTTGCTTACCAAAAGTTCTTTTAAACAAGACTGTAGAATATTGTTTTTGCTTACCAAAAGTTCTTTTAAACAAGACTGTAGAATATAATTTTTGCTTACCAAAAGTACTTGAATAAGACTTTTTATTATTTTTAATTACCAAAATACTTAGACAAGGCTGTGAAATACTATTTTTGCTTACCAAAAGTACTTTAACAAGACTGATGAATATTATTTTTGCTTACTGCTTACTAAAAGTACTTGACTAAGACTGTTGAATATTATTTTTTTAATTTTTGCATTCCAAAAGACTAAACAATGGTGTGAAATATTATTTTTGCTTACCAAAAGTTCTTTTGAACAAGACTGTAGAATATTATTTTTGCTTACCAAAAGTACTTTTAAACAACACTGTGGAAATTATTTTTGCTTACCAAAATGGCTTAAATAAAACTGGAATATTACTTTTGCTTACTTAAATAATTGAAAAAGACGGCTGAATATTATTTTGCTTACCAAAAGTACTTTAACAAGACTGATGAATATTATTTTTGCTACTAAAATTACTTAAACAAGATTTCAATATCAATGTGCTTACCAAAGTACTTTAAAACAGGACTGTTTAACATTAATATTATTTTTCAATACCAAAACTATTGAAACTAGTTTTTTTAATTGAATTTCTGTCCAAATTAAGATTTTTATTTTTAATAAGTGGTTACAATACGCGTTTACCTTGTTGTATTTTCAGTATTCGCGAGTATGGTCCATGTCTTCATTTGTTACTGCTATTGTCGAGTACTTGTCTGCAATACTGGTGTTCACTCTATTCCAAAAAAAAAATTACCATAAAAAGGGTGTATGTGTAAAAGCTTCCGTTAACAAATTTGGTACGCAATATTTTTTCCTATGGGTCTAGATATATTAATTTACCATTAAAAGCCATAGATGATAATCAGTTAATTCCATATAACATTTTTATTTATCTTCAAAGAACTCGGAATAATGAGGCCTGATACACCCCGATGTACGTCGCATATTGTTGGTGATAATTTAGTCAGATTTAATTTGTTTATTGTCTCTCATATCACGATCATCAATGTTCAATTATTTTACATTTAATAAAAACACCTTTATATATCTATTAATTTCTGATTTTACAATTTAAGCCAAAATGCATTATACGCTATTATATATGATCCCTGCCGATAATTTAGATTGTAACAGTTAGTCTGAAAAACGGTAACAAACCTTGATGCTCCCCGGGGAAAACACATTAGATTACCGGAGCTGATCTTTGATTTTATTCAATAGCGAGATCGTGTTAAAACAGCGGGCTTATGATGAAACTTACCGATAAAAAACGTTTATAACTTTTAAACAATATGAACCTATTATGTGTAAATGACAAATCATTAATGATCAGAATTTGAATTTAATAATACTGAAAATCTACATGATAGCACGTTCATTGTTGATGCTTGGGGTGATAACAGTTTTTCTCGTTTTAACTGAGCAAGTTTAAGCTCATGAATTATATTTTCAATTGCATTTTCATTTCATTCCATGGCTATAATGAGCCATAACTTTGTTTTAAAACCAAACTGCACTTTCAAAATCAATCGGGTATGACAAGTTGTATTTATATTTTTTACAGTAAAAAAGCTAGTATTTTTGAAATGATTTATGTTGTGGTATCGTGGACTACGCACAATGTTTATTATGAGTGACTGTCGGTTATTCAATAACACAGACCGTTTTAAGTACAGTCGGTAGACGCATACTTCTTACTGTGTTTTAAATTATAGATAGATAGATAGATAGATAGATAGATAGATAGATAGATAGATAGATAGATAGATAGATAGAATGATTGATTGATTGATTGATTTGATGGGTTTTACGTCCTAGTCAAGGATATTTCCATTATATTGAAACGTCGGCAACTATAGGTGAAGTAACAGAAATTTTTACCTTTGTAGTGCGCTAAGCGTATTGTGCGGGGAGGGTTCTTTTTAAGTTTCCCTCCGAAGGACCTCGCGACATCGTGATGTCATTTCCAAATGCTGAGTCCCCGGTCAGGTCTGACCAAGACTTCAAAATTGGTAGTGACAGTTCGTTCGCCAACCTCTCAACATTAAAGAAAAGAAAGTCGCGGGGAGCTTCAGATGAGACTTTAAAAACCGATGCCCTGTGTCACGGCAGGCATGGCACGTTAAAGAACTTTCCCTGTAGATAGCCCTTAAGCGCACTGCAAAGATCAAATTTCTGCCACTTCATCTATAGCCGGTGACATCTCAATTTAAGTGAAATATTCTTGACTGGGACGTAAAACTCCATTTAATAAATCAATCAGTCTTAATGCCGAGTGCTTGGCGAAGGAATAGTCACTACCTATTTTCAAGTTTCAACCAACTGAGCTACCGTAGTGGTTTTTAAATTACAGATGAACTGCAATCAGTTTTATGCACTATTTTGTTTATGCAATATATTGTTAATTTTCACAATTTTAAATGGATACCGGAATGAAAAAAACTGAGGTGTTTTAAAAATAGCGATCAAACACTTCCGCGTGTCGTAATCGGATTAAGAGATTAAAGAAATGCGTATATCGACACGCTCTAAGTAGGTTAATTAATAATTAATAGATGTTAGGTAACTGTCTAGATTAATCATTTCGTTCCACTCTATTACGTATACATATATGTATCATGGACCTAAAACAAATTAAAGTATTTTCTCTAAATTTAAGCTGAAAAATTTACCAAAGGCTGTACGCAACCAAGAATATGCTAAATCAAACGAACTAAATACTAATAAGCCTTCATCACAAGTCAATTCAATTTCATCTATTCTCGTCCGTATGACGTGAGTCGAACTCGTAAGAAAAATGTATTTGAAATTAAAATAAATTAAAATCAGTGGTTATTTTTTCATATTTTTCAGATTATCATATAAGAAAACAAAAATATTATTAATAATACGGTTCCCTCTAGCGAAAAAAATGCAATCAAAAACCGTATTACACCGGTTAGAATTAGAATCATGCGTTATGTTGATGTTCAGTATAATGTCGCACGTTTCAGTTACACCACTAACTTTTGTTTCAAAATTAATTAATTCTTCACTAAGATTTAAGTCTGACTAATTGAAAATCTTTTTTGAAAAAAAATTTGTTTTAAAGAATTTCAGATATTATTTGAAATGGCAGATGTTATGATATATGTGAGTTAGTAGTAGTTTTGTCAAAGACCTTTATATACAATGTACGATGATACACAATGCATATTAATGCGTTGAGTTTTAACTCAGGAGCTATATAGAAAACTCGATCAGGTCTTTATTTTGTAATTTTGCCTGCTGCTTGTTTAAAGTTTTATAGTCTAGAACTGTATGTACACTGGATGTACTTAAAACAACATTGACTATATAGTTCACACACACACACACACACACACACACACACACACACACACATATATATATATTCATTTGCCTTGTGAAATTCCCATAGCTGCATGCTTGAGAGCCGTTGTAATTATTACTGACAATGAATGCCAAAAAATTTTGTCACTCCGTGTATGAATACATATAAAATGCAATACACAATCCGGAACTACATTATCGTACGTAAACAAACATGACTGTCCCGTCACATTTGTTTTCATTCGAGACGAGACTGAAAAACACATTTACGTAAAATCAAAGAAATTAATAAAATAATATTTTGATAACATATATAGGCACCTGGCTGATATTCACCGTAATATTGACACTGTGAGAGACAGAGTGGTGTTTTTGATTGCCTGTTGAAAGAACAGACAACAACAGATCAGTCAAAACCATCAAACCACAAAAAATTTTTGAAAAAAATCTTCCTACCTTGACAAAGCTGCTATATCCCCTTTTATTTTGAGACAATGTGTAATGGTACAACTTGTCAATCAATTTTGTGTCTCGCGGGATGTAAATTTCAATTGGAATTAGATTCACGCATGTACGCCACATCCAGTGAAAATTGTCTGTTTCACATGCTGTGTTTGTTGATCGGAAAAACTGAAAAATCATCTACATGCTTTTAATCAATTTACAAGGGATACAAAAGGAATTACTCAAAAGTACAATACATGGTTTAAGTACTACACAACTCCTTGCTTACCTTAAAACGATAATTTTCTAAACTTTGAGAGATATTTGCACCACACCAGGCGTAAAGAATAAGTATACTTCTCACTGCTTTTCTACATTTGAATGATACCGAGTATGAAGCTCGGCATATTATGTAAGAGTGAATCTCAACCTAAGAATGTCTACATTCCAGAAGAAATCTCTCGGTAAATCCCTGTCTACTCACATATCACAGATTCGAAACCCACATGCTTGACCATTGAAAATTATCCCTCAGCTACAGTTCCCGCCTTCCCGTTTCAGATTTACTCCAAACTTCTTTGCAAATTGAAATGGGGCCACACAGGTGCACCTGATTTTCGACTGAAATATATTCCACAAATAACAACACATTCATCGTTGATATTCGATTTTTATATATATTATTTATATCCAATATTCTAAAAAAATTCATTATGTTAATGAAAAATCGAGAAAATACCATCAAAATACCTGATAACACTTTAATTATTCAAACCAAAACTCCCCGTTGTTACCCCACATTAAAAATATTGCGGATAAATGATGTGTCGTTCTCCGTCTTAAATTCAGCTGTTACGTCTACTGGACTCCCCCGATGTGCATGTGTTATAGATGGGAATTTTTTTTTCTTGCAATAAATGAATATTTTTTTTTTTTTTTTTTTTAAATTAAACGAAAATAACGCGCGTTATTCCGTTTGCTTGCTAAGTTGTTGCCTTCATACTGACAATGAACACCATTTTAAAACAGTTCAATTGTTAAATATATAACAAATACCTGCTAAATTTTGATGTGCCATATGTGCATATTTCGGAAAATCATTCCTCATCAGTGACACTAAGGGCCGAAAGTTTGATAGATAAAAAACATAAGCCCAACAGTTAGAAAATAATAAATCTAAAGTTCCAAAATTATATGAAACCAAATCCAGCTAAGGAATGCTCTGCATGAGGGAACAGACCTTAGTTTTAAAAAGAATTATTTTAAAAAATATATAAATTTTGCGGTTTTCATAAAATGTGTGTGTTATTTTTTGTTTTTAATTTTTTGGGATTTAAGTTTTAGAAGAAAAAATCAAATCATATGTTGAGGAAAAATGCAGACAAAATATGTGACAGACAGACAGACAGGTGGACGCCTTCTCCGTTTTTTTTATTGTTATTGAACTGAATTATTTCATAAAATTTAAAAAGTGCATGAAGTAGAATAATTGCCATTTGGGATCAATAACCTTTCATATAAAATTAATGAGATATTAAAACACATTAACAGTATCATTTACAATAATGTGTGAAGAGCAATATCATACTTATCGTAAAACCATTATAATAACCGTTGTTAAAAACAGATAAATAGACGAGTGTAATTCTGACACAGCAACCACGGAGATTTAAATGGACTTTAACATGGATCTGTACACAAAACATTGATCTTTAAAATGTCCTGCGATTTTGCTAATTGAAATTCTTTCTAAAAAAATTACATTTGTAATCCTCATCCAATGGTAACATTTAATGGAGTACTCATAGATTTGAAATATGGATATTGGATGTTTGTTTGTTTTTAACATCTGTTAAAAAAGGTTTAGTTTTTTGTAATCGCCTGTGAGTATTTTTGTTAATAATGCGGCTCTTAGTTTTGTTGTCACGGCTGTATCGATGCCACGGCTGCGAGTGTTGTTGTCCATGACGCGGCTTTCTGTTTTGTTGTCACATGAGGCGGCTGTGAGTTTTTTTGTCCTGTGAAACGGCTGCGAATGTTGTTGTCCATGACGCGGCTGCGAGTGTTGTCAAATACGCGTCTGTGAGTGCTGTTGTCCATGACGCCGTTGTGACTTTTGTTGTCCAATGAGGCGGCTGTGAGTTTTTTTGTCCTATTACGCGTCTGTAAGTGATGCTGTACTATTACGCGGCTGCGAGTGTTGTTGTCCATGACGTGACTTTGGGTGTTGTTGTCCATGACGACGCTGCGAGAGTTATCGTCCATGTTGCGGCTGCGAGTATTGTTGTTTGATGGCGCGTCTGCGAGTGTTGTTGTCCCTGTTGCGGATTCGAGTTTTGTCGCCTTATGACGCGACAACATGTGTTGTCTATGTCGCGAATGCGAATGTTGTTGTCCGTGTCGCGGCTGCGAGTGCTGTTGTCCATATTGCGGCTGCGAGTGCTGCTGTCCATGTTCCGAGTGTTGTTGCCCTATGAAGCGACGACGTGTGTTGTTATCCAATGACACAGTGCAGATATCTATACCTATCAGCGCTGTGTTAAACGTAAAGGTGTTCCTTTCTATTAACACAATTCCCTGAAAGATATTTGACAATAACCGGATGTAAAATGCCACAATATGACATTGTCTGTTAAACGCCAATACAAAAATCATCGTCTCAAACTTTTTAACCTTTGTCCAGATATCTCTAAAACACAATAGGAACGTAAAAACGGTAATATCTGAATTGTTCTTAAAATGTTTTATAATACTTCTGTAATTTTTTTTTCTTGGATAACTTTTTGAAAAGTTTTTCATAACGAAAGAGCACCGGCTTTTATATCAATGGAAGTACATAATGAGATTTACAACAGAAATCGTTGAATTATATACTGAATAAACAATCATTTCAAATCTGATTTTAATTGGTAATAAAAAATATCGCTATTTTAGTTCCTAATGTCAATAAGAAAAGTTTCTTGAAAATCTATAAGGCTTAAACACAAGTTTTGGCGTGGAGTATCCAGGGGAGTGGAAAATGAAAAAAAACTCCTCTGAGACATTGTGTGCCTTGTGGCGCAAGGTATGTGTGTTAGGGTCAGAGGAATTTCGGATGATCTGTTGTTCAGATGTGGGCTTTCAATAAGACGTGTGAATAGCAAAACAGTGTTGCGATGCTATATATTATTTATTTTACAATTATCTTTGATAGTTGATCACTTTAGCATTTCAATTATCACGCCTGGTTTACGCGTATTGGTTTAGAATTTTTTTTTATCAGAAATCACGATTAAAAAAGTATAATGTAAATCTACTGACATATTCCTAACAGTTTCATGTGGATAACGAGATAGGTGAAGTTAGCTACCAGAAACTGGCAACTTCTTTTCTTATACAATTCGCCAGTTGCTAGTAGCTAACTTTACCTATCTTGGATAACTTACTTGTAAAAACATGTTTATATTTATGCATCCGCGACATGGACAACTTTTTTTGTAAATAAAACGTGCATTATCACTTTTAAATGCTCAAAATGTGTCGCGTGCAAGATTTGACACACCTTTACAGGAAGCTAATAATTTAAAACCTGTTTATTCAGTCTCAAGGTAAAGTCTTAATTTCCGTACCAAATGTTGAATTTTTATGGAAGGTGTTAAAGTCTTAAGATTACGGGTCATCTCTGCGTGTAAAATAAAGAACGCAAAAAACGCTGTATAAATACAGTTTCAAACTTATTTACTTATTATGAAGGTTAAGTCTTCATTTCCGTGTAAAATGTTAAAATTTAAAAAAAAAAAAAAGGTTTTAAAGTCTTTCAAGTGCAGGCTTCCTCCGCGTGCAAAATTGAGGTCAATTTAAAAACGCACGTGAAAACGTTAAAAATAGCGCTAAAATATCTACCATGAAGCAGTTAAAATACAGTTTTTCTTCTTTATTATGAGCAACAATTTAAAATCACCGTGAACCCTTTCATTTACCCCCCCCCCTTTTTTTCATGCAAACTAAAGACTTGCTGTATTTTATTTATTTAACATTTCCTTTTTAATTTCCAAATCTTTGACGTTCAAATAAAAACAACTTTTCAAACAAAATCATATTTACATTAATAAATTAAATGTATTCGACATTACGAACATGTTCTCATTTTACCATATCTTAAATTACAAAAAGACAATGAACGACTTAGAACGGTATTTTATAATCAATGGTACTATTATAAGTTCGTCTTTTCTAGTCATTATTAGCTCGGCTGTTTCTTTCAATTACGCGTATTGAGTTGTTTCCTTGGTTGTTGCCAAGGAGATTATGGACATAGCATACATATATGAACGTTGAGCGAGTGTTATTGTTTAAAGCCGCACCAGCATTATTGCAGCTATTCGAGACTAAAATGAACATCGATATGACCTCTTATAATTCGACGAGCGCTTTTTGTCAAATTTAAAAATATAAATCAAATTGAAACGGGCTTTGTTCGTGTCGAAGCCTTTTAACTAATGAATGTCATGTTAAGACAATTGTATTATTAATAAACATTGTTTATAATTAAATAAAGTGAACGAGGAAATCGGATTAGGTTTAGATTAAAACGTCTGTACCGAAAGGCAATATCAAGGATTTTGAACCACATGTAGGCCTATATATTCTTACATGGAATATAAATCAACAAGAGGGGCATTCATTTACACAAGCAAATTGTGTCTACAATTTACAAACTGCAATTTACAAAATTTTACTTTTCAAAAGGATGAGAAAAATACAAGAGGTTATTTTGGTCCGCATTCTGAAATGGTCTAAAAATTAACAAGTCTAACGTTGTTTGACCGATCCCTTTATTGCTCTTTCTCTGAAACTTGGAAGAACAATGAGAAACAGAGAGAACATTTCTGATGTAGAATCGTTGAAAGGACCTAACAGAGCCTTTAAAATGTTTAATAAAAACTGTGATTTGTTCTTAAAACGGTTGAAGTAAATGTTAAATCATGCTCCAGCCAAGAACATTTCACTTATAATGACAGTCAATTCAGACATCAAGAGGAAACTGGAGTGCATAAATAGAACCTACCACATTGTTAAGCTCTTAAAACAGCACATGACTTTTATTATTTCCGAATAAAAAATCAAGAGTTGTTGCAAGCAGCACTTTTTTTTACAAAGGGCAATTAAAATGTATATGTTTATGCTTGGACTGTAAATCCATCTTGTTTGATAGTAGGGGGCAAAATGTATCTTCAATCGATACAGTTCAAATTTTAAAGCCTACTTTACGCCTAACAGATGGCACAATGTTTCAGGTCAAAGGAAATTCGGACTACAAACAGAACTATTATTTTATAAGACTCGCAAGTATTTACAAATACATACGAGGAAGCAATAAATATACTTCAATAATAACAATTATTATAATTCTAAATAATAATACATGTAATAATAAATTGAACTGTGAAATATTTTTATTTTGCTGAAATCAAACGCTTCAAATTCACTTCTACACAAGCATAATAAAAACAGAAAATTTCACATAAAGCTAAATATTTTGATTTCATGCATTACTAATTATGTGTATAGAAATCAGTTTAAAATTAAATATGAATATTTATCATATAATGCATGTGAATATTCAATATAGATATAAAGTGTGCAATTAAAAATGTCTGAAACCATAATTATATCACAAAAATCAAAGGCTTCTTTTCCAAATGACTGAAATCGATTTATCTCAACCAACATGGCTTCCTTAAATTTATAAGTCAAAAGCTATATAGAAGGCTCTTGATGGTGTCAATGACGGCGCTTTTAATAACGTCACATTAACAAACAGTCGTGGCACATCTATAGACAGTGGGGTTTTTTTTATCATAACATGCCTACAGATTTAACGCCTTTATAAAAGTCCTGTCGCCTACAGTGACGACGTTTTTAATAACGTCGCGTTAAAAGCAGTTGTGACACGTTTATAGACATGTGATGGCTCTTTATCGTGACATGTCTACAGATTTAACGGTTCTTTACCTTGACACGTCTACAAAATGTGACGGTTCTTTATTCTTTTCACAATTCTTTCCATAGTTCTTTTTGATATTCCGACAATAGTGTCTCTTTTTTTACGATGTCTTAAAACATAGACGACTCCTTATAAAATCAATTACAGAATTCAAGCAGTCGATTCGCGTCAACACACAGTTGCGGCTTTTGACATGTCAAAAGACAGTCCTGTGGTAACTAAGGCAACTACAAACAGTGAAGTTTTTTTTTTTCATGTAACTTACAAATATACCGAAAGCTCTTGTCCATGTTATAGTTTTAGACACTCGTGTCACATCTTCAGACACCTACGGTTTTTAAGGGAGTCATGTCTACAGCAACGCCAGTCTCTCTTTTTTGAGAATCAATCAAAAGATAGTTGTTGGTGTAGAATGAAAATGTCCAAAAAATGTCCAAATAGTATTTTGTATTGTGTTGTAACCAGCAACAATTGACTTAAAATGTCAGTTACAATCCCATTTGACCATGTTGACCTAAAACAAAAGTTATCCCCCTTTCCTTTATATTTGAATAAGTTGAAGAATGGTAGAGATAACAAAACAAAAGTTATCCCCCTTTCCTTTATATTTGAATTAGTTGAAGAATGGTAGAATTACTTCCATCTTTTATGAGTTATATTAGTCATGTAAAGTGAGATCAAGGTGGAAAAAACTAGGGTTATTCAAATAAATCATGAAAGGGTAAATCAAAAAGATTTCATAAGACAGAATTTTATGCCCCTGGTTTCAGTCTCATATGCCACATGAAGAAAGTAAGCCTCTGATTTCTAGATGATTCAAATAATGATTTAAATTTGAGTTTAAAAATATTATAATTACAATGTTCTTACCATGAACTACAAAAAGACATCTCATACTGAGTACCTTATTTAAATACCAACAGTTACCATGACACCAGTTTTTTTCAATATATATATATATTACTTTAAACATTCTTATAAACATTTCAAATAAGAACCACCAGGGTCCTTTGTTTATATGCATGTTAAGGATTTGGAGAAAAAACGACCTAAAAACATATTCACCAAAACAAATTTCTAGAAAAAAAAAAAAATTAAGAAACACATATTTAAGATTTTTTAAAATTGGAAATATTTGTCCAACCTTTTACCTTTTTTCTATTAATAAAGTTTTTCTCCATGATTCAAAAAAATATACCTCAAAAGCAAAACATGCTTTATCAGAAAAGCTTAAAAACAATAACTATCATCAGGAAGTAAAACTGGTTCCATGATAACTGTTTCAAGGCTTGGTAGTCATAACAACGACCCTGTAAGGCTTACTGCCAAACATTTGCAGACCAGCTGCAGAAGTAATAATTGTTAACTTAGAATATATATATAATTTTAATCAAAGTACTGAAAGTACTAAACACAGGCAAATTAACCTGCCATGAAGAGAGAGAGACATTTGTGAGAATATTCAATTTTTAAAACAAAATATTTTTCATTTTTATAAATTGCTAAAACAAACCTTAACTGATATAGATGTGATGACAAACTCTATATTTTCAAACGAGTGCTGATTATCAAAAAGGTGCATCATTTAAAGCAAAGATTAAATATGTCATATAAAGAGGCAATTTTGATGGAACACATGAAAAAAATTCTTAATTAAATGCAAATCAAAAGGAAAATATTTTAGAAACACACATGCAGTAAACCAAATGACCTACAAAACACATATACATTTAAACATCATTTCAAAATTGCCAAGTTCCTTTCAAATGTATCTTTTTGTATGTCACATAGTGTTAATTAAATGTTAATTTCTTTTTTCTTTTTTTTTTTTTTTTTTTTTTGTACAACGTTCATCTTTATTAGTATTTCAAATCTGTAATTATTTCCAAACTGTATGAAAGACATCATACCAAAAAAAAAATAAAAACATGTTTAAAGCATATGTAAAACCATCAAGCATGTTTTTTAATAAAAGAAAATAAATAATATTTGTCAATTTTGTTTTTTTTACAGTAAGTATACTAATTTTCCTTTACATGGAAATGTTATCTATAATTTCTTTTCATTTTGTGCAAAACTTTATTAGTTTTAATTGCAGTTTTAGGTCTCCAAAGTGCAAAAACAAAAATCTCAAAAATGCAAACCAGACATATTTTCATTGTGAATATGTAATTCATTAGACTGTTCATTCGGTTTTCCATTAAACTATAAATAGAATTCAAATTCATGTTTGTCAGTTTTTTGGATTGATGAAAAACACTCTAATAATTTTAGTTTTCAATTTTGAAATAACTAAATTAAAAAGTTATTTGAAAAACATGTAGGTCAAAAATGTATGCATGGAACATTTAAATCACAAATAGCACACTGATACATTCTCAATACAGTGTTTTCCTTTATAAGTACTAATGGTGCTGACCATAAAAATAAATGAATTGATCTTTTCAGAGATCAACACAAAATTTAACCATAAAAATTCTGTAAGATCATTGTTTGGTAAAAACAAATATTTTTTTGCATTTTATTTAAAAAAAATTCAGATGTTAAATAAAACCTTATAAATGATACTTAGTGTATCAAGTATCAACCAACAAAGATCTACTTTGTTACTTTCATATAACTTTTATGTAACTTTTCTCAGAATTTCTGATTTTTTTAAAATTAACAATTATCTATAGTAATGATTTTAGAATGAAATTAGAGACCAACAAATCAGAATTTCATCTGGAAATTTCATTTCAAGAACACATTTATATCAGCTTAAGGAATATTCCATGTACTATTCACTATCAAATCTTCCTCAAGGTTTTAAAAAGGTACTATTTAATAACTAACTTGTTGATGTATTTTAAAGATACTGTTGTTAATACCTTTTAAAAGTACTTTTCAATGACGGACCTGTCAATGACTAACTCATGTACTAACCATCAAAAAATCCTTCATGACCTTTCAAGGTATTATTCCCTGACCAAGTTGCTAAAGACATTTCAAAGTACTTTTCACTGACCACTAATAAAATTGTTTAAAACTTTTCAGGTACCAACTGTCAAGGACCTTTTTGGGTATTTTTCACAGACCTTCTTTTTATTAATTTCTTACTGCTGGTACTATTGACTGACTAATTTGCTGATGAAAACATCTGTTCATTAGATCTCTAATTTACTTCCAAATTTTGTGGGGGATTTAATTAACCCTCTCTCTCTCTCTCTCTCTCTCTCTCTCTCTCTCTCTCTCTCTCTCTCTCTCTCTCTCTCTCTCTCTCTTACAGAAACATGCATATGCACACTCACCAACATTGCACATGCAATTTAACAAATTGCACTTAGATAGCACAAAAATCATGAAATAATTTGAAATGAATGGCAGTAATACACAAGATAATGTAACACAAACATAACATTTATAAACATAACAATGTATATACATATATACTTTAAACCATCTATTAAAATCTCAACAAAAATCATCTTAAGTGCAGTTTAAAATTTGCAAATTAATGACATCTACTGTATCATAAACGCTAACTACATCATCAAAGTGTAAAATTTGACAGAAAAGATGATGCTTAAAACACTACAGAACTATTTATACAATAACATTAATGATGTTTTCCCATAAAAAAACCTTCATTTTTCTGGGAATGTGTGCAGCAGTTTTTTTTTTAAAGTGTAACAAGTCGAAATGTTACAAGTCCTGTAAAAATAAGGTCTGACCTCAAAATATTTGCAGCAGATAATATTTTGTGACTAATTTTCTCTAAAATATTGTAATACATAGTTAAAAATCTACTTGACAAACTGAAAACACATTTTTGATGATTTTTTTAATGAATTTCTATTGCAAGAGGAGATAACTCTTATAAAACAGATTAAAATTCACTTTTAGCAGATTTGTCTAAATTGAACAAAGAAAAAAAAGATATAGCAGTCATTGGTTTTCTGTAACCATGGTAATATTCATATTTTCATTTAACATTTCTTGTGGTAAAATTGAATATATGGCCAATGTTTATTCTTTTGAACTTAAATTGTTGTATCCTGAATACAGTTTGTCATTAACAGTCACCAAATGGTACGTACAGGTGTAAACTGTAAAGTAACAAAGAACTTCTTACAAGTTTCAATAATTATTAATTTTATAATGCACTATTCCTCTGCAAAGTCTATCTTTTTTCACTTCTATGTATTTTTTTCAGCCAATACTGAGCTAGTCACAAAATAGAGACCTTCATTTTAACTTTCATTATGAATCATTCCTTTAAATTTGGTTTAATTTAAGCATTTTTGCTCCAAATTGCATATCTTTTAAAAGAAAAACCCTTTATTAAATTTTAATGCCAATATGTGTATAATTGTGAATCAGCTTTTGCAAAATTATCTGAGTTTTAGAAATATTTGTCATTACTGTGTAACTTGTGATTAAAAATAACCATATTCACTCATAAAATTGCATATTTTAATGGTATAACTATATTTTTCTTGACAAATAAACATGATTTTTTTGGTTGCAAATAGTCCGAGGTTCAGAACAATATTTTTTTTTAAATTGGGAACAAACAACTAAGTATCTCTGCAAGCAAAAACTGAAATAATCATTTTCTAAGTGCTTAAAACTCTTAAGTCAGTTAACTATTTGTAATTTATACTTCAATACATAACAACCAGGATAAAATAAAGGCATCATTGTGACATCAAGATTTTTAACAATATGTTTCAAATTCTCCTTTTATTTTTCTTGGACGATGACCCAAAATTTGAAGAGTTATTAAATATAGAGTCAGGACTCATGGGCACTTCATTATTTTTAAGCAAAAATTTCCATAAGCATTAAAAAATACATCATAGATACTTTACATGTAAAAGGCTAGGTTTTGATATATTATTCTTACCAGAATCAATTAATTGTACAGAAAATATTTTTCGAAAGGATAATAGTGATGATGTTTAACCAACAAATCAATGGCTTAGAATTGGCTTAGAGATCACAGTGCCTTAAAGTCTTGATTTGAATTCTGCAAGGAGTTTGAAGAACATCTGTCATATAAGCACTTGCTTAAAGAAAAACAGTGCCTTAATCCCTAGGTTAAAATTCTGTTCAGAGGTTTAAGAAGTTCGTCATTTTAGCACTGTCTTACCAATCAAAGTGCTTCAACCCTTCCAATAAAATCATATTCAGGAGTTTCAGAAATTAAAGCTGACCATTAAAATAGTATAGTAATTACATGTAGGTTTTTTTTTTTATATAAGAACTATAATTTCTATCAACATTTCTGAACTGAGTGACTTGATATACGTGAAAAAAAATTAGATTGAGGCTTACAACACCATTTCAGCTATTTAAATTATTATGATGCTAAATAACAAGAATATCCACAATATCAATTTTAGCAGTTTTCTCCCCAAAAAAAATTTCCAAGTAAAAATTGTAAAATGAAATCAAAAAATGTTAAATATGTTAGTCATAGCTACATATAATGGCATTTGAATATTATAATAATGTGATCTTTAAAAACAGCAGAATACCTTTTCACAAACCAGTTAAAATTCAAAAACGTCTGTAAAATACCATGCTTTTCACAAACAAGCTATAATACAGAAAAAATACCAATATTTCGGACAAACTTTCATTAAAATTTGAACAAACATTGCTGTGACAATTTTTATAATAAATTTACAATTTATTTTACAATATCACAAATTAGAACCTGATAAAATCAATGCTAAATTTGTAAACACACATATTTCATTATTTCAAATTCACAGACATAGCACAATTCCACAATAACAATATAACTAGCCTATAATACACAAGATACAACAGGAAATTATTTTCTGCAAGGAAATATGTTCTCATTAAGGTAGTGAATTGTGCTCTAAACTAAATAAAGCAACAGCTGACTTTTTTTTGTTTTTTTTTTTTTTGTTTTTTGTTTTGTTTTTTTTTTTTTTTTTTTTTTTTTTTTTTGTTTACTAACTTTGGTAATACAAAATGTGATCACTGGAATTACCATGTAATCTAGAACCTTTTTCATGCCTAAACTAAATAAAGCTAATGTAATGTAGCAAATACAAAACTGGGATTATCTTAATCTGCTGTGACATTGAGCACTTAATTTTTCTACATGTAGTAAAATGAATTTAAATTTGAAACAGGAAGTTCTCTAAATCAGGGCTTTTATCAGACCCTTATTTTTCATAATTAAAATTTTCAAGTTCACTCATGCCTTTCAGAAAGAACAATAAATGTTTGCATGGTTGTATTCTTGGTAAATCGATAGTGATATAAAAGTTATAATTTTGATAAAAATAAAATCATAAGCCAATAGGCAACAAAATTATATTTCAAATGCAAGATAAAAAAATTTAATTTGCGCCTGCGCATAATTTTGAAATAAGTAACTTACATGTACTTAGATTCAATCTTAAAAAGGCCCACAATCGAGCACTATCTTATGTCAAAATCTGCATAACCTTACGAATCTTAACCTTTTGATAAGAAAGTCTAAATGAGATTTCAATGAGATTCACACATGCTCTTCTAAGTAACCAAATTATTTGCAGAGAAAGACTGCTGATTAAAAATAAACTCGCATGAGATTTTTCCTGAAAGATGTCGGGCTACGATTGCTGCAAAATTGCTGAAGCAGCTTTAAACATCAAATCACTCAATCTGAAAAATGACATAATTTCTGCAATAGGTAAATAATCATTTTTAATAACCATTAGAAAAAAAAGGTCGTAAAATTTAGCGGAAATCAAGAAGCAATTGGTGAACTCTTTGGATTTCAATGACAAAAAGTTATTATTTCTCAAAAAATGTTAGTTTAACAGATAATTGTGTCTTCAGATCAGCAACATTTAAATATGTACATGTACATGGTTATTTATTACATTATAAGTAATCATTTCATCCCTATATGACAAAATTTTACATCTTGTATTTTTTTCTGGATCTATGCAATTTCATAATAATATATAATAAACAAATGTTTTTGATGACATCACCAAAACTTGAACATCAAAAACTGACATCACCCAAAACTTGAATATCACATAACAACATCATCAAACTTTGAATGATACATTATGCTGACATTCAACAAAATCTGAAAATATCATTACCTTGACATTATCAAAATATTTTAAATCACATTCTG
Source organism: Tegillarca granosa (assembly GCA_029721355.1). NCBI lineage: Eukaryota > Metazoa > Mollusca > Bivalvia > Arcoida > Arcidae > Tegillarca > Tegillarca granosa. The sequence goes on from CM056605.1 coordinate 24,967,288, forward strand.
TAACATCTTAAAAATATGGTAAACACATTGTGATGATATCATCAAAATTTGAGAAATCCATAATGATGACATCATCAAATTCATTATTATGAATACAAGTATCACTTGGAATAAACTATAATAATACAACAATAGTAACTTGTGATCATAAAAACAATTAATTTAAAACTTCATATATATATATATAAGTTAAAATGGCGAGTAAGTTTAACAATTAATAAATTTAAATTTTTTAGAGGTAACATTTTTGTCAATGTCATTTACATCCAATACTGAAAATTGATAAAGTTTTAGATCTTGTGATAATTTTTGAGATTGCAAGGAACATGCAAGAAACATCTTCATTTATCAATAATACAACATCTATATCAATACAACAGGTAAAGTTGATAGCAATAACTTCAATGAAATAAGGCATAAGTTAAAATTCTCATTAACAGGACAATATTTTATGACAAGAATTCCACGGAATTAAATGTCTGGCCTGATTAGTTTTTGATCAAGTAAAAATACATTATATTAACATAAACTTTCACATTTTGACATGCCGCTGCCACCTACAATGACACCAGAAAAGTAACACCTAAATCTCGCCCTATGGCAATCCCAGGCTCGACAAAAAAGCATTTCAAGAACAAGGATTTCATAATTTTTAAAATGTGTATCTGCTAATTAAAAAATGTTGAGCAGTAATTATTAATTGAGAAAATACACAGTAAATCAGTTTTTTTTTTCCTCAGGGTAGGTAAAAGTTGCCCAACATTTTTACCTCATCAAAACACAGCATATAGTCAGGTGCTTGTTGTAGTCCTGCGTGGGAGTTGATTAACAATTTTTTTATTCAAAGTTAAGATAATGTCATCTGTTTTAAGGCTTCATTTTCTGGGTCAGTTGATGAAATTGGTATTCCAAGTTTTTCACAAGCAAACTGATTTTAACATTCAGATCAGTCAGAGTGGAACAGGAACCTTTATAGAAGAACTCTGTGATGATATATGTTAGACAGAGCTTTAGAGTTGGACCACTTTACACTAAAGACACTGTCCCTATTAAATGACATACATGTAAACCTCTATTATCAGTTAAATACATGTGATTAGAATCTGATAGACATCAAGTCTTCTTCTAAAACAGGTTCTTAATACTGCTTCATGTAATTATGTCAATGATGTAAAACCTTTTACAATCACATATGTATATATATATAAAACAGTGAATCAATAACAACTATTTTCTATCATAAGCATGTGTGTGTGTGTGTGTGTGTGTGTGTGTGTGTGTGTGTGTGTGTGAATTAACCATGTTTAATGCTTGTTAAATGAAAAATAAATGGTATGCTTGATCTATCAGTGATTTTAATTTGCATCCTTTGTACTAACATGAAGTAATTTTTTTTAAACTTGAGAATTTGCTTGATCTATCAGTGATTTTAATTTGTATCCTTTGTACTTACATGAAGTAATTTGTTTTAAACTTGAGAATTTGCTTGATCTATCAGTGATTTTAATTTGCATCCTTTGTACTTACATGAAGTAATTTTTTTAAAACTTGAGAATTTGCTTGATCTATCAGCGATTTAATTTGTATCCTTTGTACTTACATGAAGTAATTTTTTTTAAACTTGAGAATTTGCTTGATCTTTCAGTGATTTAATTTGCATCTTTTGCACTTACATGAAGTAATTTTTTTTAAACTTGAGAATTTGCTTGATCTATCAGTGATTTTAATTTGCATCCTTTGTACTTACATGAAGTAATTTTTTTTAAAACTTGAGAATTTGCTTGATCTATCAGTGATTTTAATTTGCATCCTTTGCACTTACATGAAGTAATTTTTTTTAAAACTTGAGAATTTGCTTGATCTACCATTGATTTTAATTTGTATCCTTTGTACTTACATGAAGTAATTTTTTTTAAAACTTGAGAATTTGCTTGATCTATCAGTAATTTTAATTTGTATCCTTTGTACTTACATGAAGTAATTTTTTTAAAACTTGAGAATTTGCTTGACCTATCAGTGATTTTAATTTGTATCCTTTGTACTTACATGAAGTAATTTTTTTTAAACTTGAGAAAAAAATTATCTTTAATGATTGTGAGTCTTCAAAAGAAAAATATGTTGCCGGCATTTTGTGTTAATAATAAAACACAAACATACAAGTCCATGTCCAAAGTTGTTTCCTGTATTTTGCATGTTACTGGTTGCAAAAAGAAAGCCAAATGTATTTTTATATATAAAGAATAAAAAATAATATCCACTGCACAACTTCACTTGAATGAGAAAATATACTGAAAGTTTGGCGAAATATTATATGGCTAACTTAAAGACATGTCAGTTACACTACACTTCATAGGATGAATATCCTGAAATTCGGCTAAATGACTCAAGAGAACTAAAAGATAGCAGAAACATGTGACAATGAAAATGCAGAAAGTAACCAAGATAAAGAAAACTGACAAATAATGACGGATAGAAATATATGTGCCGGCTATGCTCTGCTACCAGGTGACACAAAAGTTGAAGTCAAAATAATTATTTCATATAAAGGAACAACAATCATTTCAATTTTAAGACAAGTGTTACTTATGGATAGTGTTCTACAAAATTTTTTTTTCATATTTGTGTCCTACAAAATAATGATTTTTTTATACTTTGAAAATCTAAAAAAGTTAATTCATTATTCATTCCAGTTACATTAGTAATAACCTGAATAATACCACCCAAGCTGAAATATTTGTTTGAGAATGTAAAATAAAATCCAATTGTGCCATTTGACCTTGAGTTCCTATTTTTTATCTTTTAAAATGAGCTATTGCAAAATATTTTAAAATTTTTAGATTTTAAAAACTTTAAATTTGAATTTGTAACAATCAGTTATCTCAGATTTCACAAGACTTTGATATTTTAAAACATAATGTCGGCTATTAGCTAAAAATTCAAGGATTGCTTTCCTGTCTAAATGGGCCATGTTTAATTTAAAAAAGGGTACAAATTGACAACACAATTCAGAACATTTTTGTTTAGTAGAACATCAAACAGAGAAAACATTTGAAACAATGACTACAAGTACAGTAACAGATTCCCAGAAATTAATCTTTAGATTTAATTTTTTTTTTTCTTATAATGATATTTTTTATTTTGAATCCATAAAAGCATATGGACATTGTCAGTTAAAAATTGGATTAATATTTGTATAACTATAAAACCAAACTAGTTTTATTTTGGTAAAACTTATTAATCTTTAGTATCAGTATTCTCAGAATGGAAAACATTCAATCAAACAAGTTTTTTGAAAAAAAAGATCATTTCTCAAAAATGCTTAGTGTTAAAAACACTGACCTAGGCATCATTATCACAAGAACTAGGTGTGGGTAAATAGAAAAATAATGTCCTTGATAGGTAGGATCTTAGTTTGATGGGCACTGGTAGCCTGGATACAATTTCTAACAGATTGCCTTTGCCCTTTATCCTCTGCTGGATAACTTTACGGCATAAATTCAACAATGTATGTGGTGAATTCATGTTCTTTTTATACCACAAAAAGAAGGCTTCATCGTCAGCCAATAATTCGTCAGGAATTCCAGGTCCTTTCCATTTCAACCAATCCACAAGATTCAGCATATCACATCCAGCTGCAAACAGAACTTTGATGCAGGGGACTTGATATTTTAGGTCCTCTTTGTACAGTCCTGTACTAAGTGAACTTACACAAACATACAACGGAGTACATCCCTTGTGGTCGACACAATTAACATCACTATTTGCATTTAGAAGCATCCTAATCATGTCTTTTAATTTCCAATGAGCAGCTACATGAATTGGTGCTCTCCCAGTATTATCACATCTGAAATTATAAATCAGGTAAGCAACTTCAAAATTTAATTTATTTTCTAAAAACTTTATTTCAGCAAGAATAACTGAAAAATTGCTGCCAGATGTGAAGTTTAAAAACATTAACAGGAACCAACAACCAACCATATTTAATGTAACTGTTTTAATTTATTGGTACATATTTTAGCCCAATTTACATTTTTGACTAATTCACGTGGATTTTAATTAGCGTAAAACAACTTTTGGGAAATAGACTACATTAGATACTTATTTTAGAGGTGTATTTAAATTAATGCCACTGTCATAGCATTGAAATCTCTTAAAATCAAAATCTACAGACTGAATAGAAGACTTTTTGTTTTGTTTTGTTTTGTTTTGTTTTTTCTTTGTTGTTTGTTTTTTTTTTTTTTTCATACAAAGTAATTTTGTTTCTCCTGTTGGATTTTCATAATACATTGTAATTACACACATCTTAAGCATGAAAAGAAAGACAAACACAGACTTTTAACTTTTTTTTAAACTTTTTGTCCATTTGACACCAATACTCAAGTACAACATATTCATACCAATATTTATATCACAAATCAATTCTTTTATAGGCCATAATTTATAACTTTTTATATGTATTTGAATTCAAAACTGGTCCATCAGTCAAAGTGCTGACTGCACTGATGGAAAGATTGGATAAACAATGTGTTATTTTCTCTTACCAGACCAGGTCTGACAGGAGTTTTCAAAGAAATCTGTAAAATTTTTATATAAACCTGATGACTAAGGGAAACAAATTACATATGTAGCAAAACTGGTTACTGTGAAAACAAAATGAATTCCTGTTAAGCATTTGTAGTTCAAGATGCAAATGGTAGATCACTCCCTCATTGGGTGAAATGAGTTACATTCTGTCAAATAAATACAGGGATGGTAGTCTATAGGCAAGAAAATTTGTTTCTCATATAAGTGACGGAAAATATTCTTTGCAAGGTGAAACAATATGCAAACCAAATCTCAAGAAGGAAATTATATCATCAAAGTGGTAATTACTGATTGCCAGAATAGACGTCTGCTGTCTGCATGCAGTTTTGCAGGCAATTGTGTCATAGCTGTCGATGGTTTTCAAAGTTAAGTGTGTGATAACCCAAAGACGGCAATATGTTGTCAGTTTTTACTTTCCGGATAGTTTAATTATGCATGTATGTAAAATTTTAGCATGTGAGCATGATTTACATCTAAAATGTGTGTGACTTGGCAGGCATGTTGTGTGATCTCTGCAACAATCATGCATTCCTAAAGAGTGGAATAATGTTGTTTTACATCCCAGTCAAGATTCTTTCAGTAATTTCCAGGAGGTCAGTTTGGGGATGGTGGAGCAAACTGGAGTGCCTGGAGAAAACCACTGACCTTCTGCAAGTGAACTGACAAACTTCCTCAAACTTGCTTCTGTCTTGAGGAGATTCAAACCCAGGCAGTGAGAGGTGCTGTGATCATTAAGCACTGTTTAGACCACTCAGCCTTCAAGGCTCCCATTCTTCAAAGATAAGTACAAAACTTGACATTTGTGTGCTCAGCACAATACAAACAAAATATGCTAGCATATTAACACTATAATATATTGACAGCTGATGGTATTGGGGCTCTAAATGTTGACATAGATGTCCTAATTTTGTTCCCATACGAGTGGTGTGAAAAAATTTTTTAGTACCATTGTAACATGTGTCCATCATGTTCATATATCAACTAATGCTATAGCTAGAAATATTAACAAGAACCAGCTTACATCTCTGAAAAATAATTATTTCTTTTAAATTAAATATACATGTAGCTCTGTTGCAACTGCAGTTGTTTGCAATACAATGTTAATGTACCACTAAAACTCTGTTTTTTTGTCGGACAGAAAAGTTTTTGTCTAAGAACGTGAAATTCTTGGACAAGTCTTCAAAGTGCAAGTACCATAATCCTTCTGTGTTTTCAGACACCCTAATTTTAAAAATTATTAAAATTTCCTCTAATTTTGGACGGCAATTTTTTACCTCTCAATCCGGACACGTTTTTGCTGAAACTCATGCAGCATGTGATGCAGAGCGCTTGAAATGAAGATTTAATAAAATCAAGAAGAAACTTTGTTGTTTTCAATTATTTTAACTATAACTTGTTGTTTTCACACGTTTATTTCATTGTGTATTGGCACCATTGCATCATAACGCGAACAGGTATGTGCAATGTATTAACGTTTTTATGTAAATTCAATAAAATCATACCTTAAGTAAGTGCTTTAATTTTCTATGAAAGTGAAAATAATTTAATTTTTAACTTTTATTTGCGAAAGACGGAACTTGTTCCATCTTTGCATTGTCATTTCTTAAAATGTACACATGTATGCATGGTAAAATATTGAATATTTGATTGAAACGAAATTCTCTGAACTTGATTAACAAATAATGCAACACACAATGTATAATAATAATAATCTGACTGCTAGCAATTACAAATAGAAAGCGGCATATTGGTGCACCTCAAACATTGGGAGTTAATGAAAAAAGTCACGTAGTTTACTTGTAAATAAAATGGCGACCTCGATGTGTTTTACTTTTAGAATCATAATTATTGATCAACAAACACTTTAAAATAATGAATGAATGAAATAAACAACACGAAAGGTAACTTTCACTTGTAATTTATTTATAAGTTTACTTTATCATTGATATATGCGTGGATATCGCTGTTAATAATGTCTTAAAATACCGAGAGGGTTTTTTAATGTATTCTATCGCGTCATTTAACAAAAACTATATACCATCCCGCAATTCAAATACGTACATAGAATACAATATTTGACGGGGGATAAGAGTAGACTATATGAAAACAATCGTTTTAACATTGAAAGCATGACAAACGCTTGCAATAGTTTCTTGCAATGTCAGAACTACATTCTTCAGCGTAGTAAGAATCAAAACGAACAGAACCTAGTGAAGAAGCTGCAACATCGGCTACCCCTGTGCGATGCCTTAGGAATGATTGTTCCAATCTTTCCGAAAATGCTCAAATAATAATCATGGTCAAAAATGCTCAAATAATAATTAATATTGGTCAAAAATGCTCAAATAATAATTAATATTGGTCAAAGATGCTCAAATAATAATTAATATTGGTTTAAATTTCCTGTTTTTGAATGTTTTTTTTTTTCAATCATTCTCCTGGCATCAGTCCAGTCTTTAAGGAGTAACAGTATACTCACAAGTGTATAGCCGCACCAGCAGCTAAAATTCTTTCTACAGCTGCATAACTTGAGTGTACAATGGCATTTTGTACACAGATATACAAAGGAGTTTGGCCATCTTTATCAGCTGTATTGATATTTGCTCCTGTTATAATAGAGAATTCAAATCTCAAGATTACTACTGACATCAGTGTTTGTAAAAAATACTTAAATTTTCATAGAGAATCCAATAAACTGGTATATGGTGTTTGCAAATAGATCTTTCATTCCCCTAAATTTGAAGTTTCATTTAAAAACTACTGGGTATATCCAAGTTCATATTTTTTTCTATGAAAATTTTTCAATTTTCAACTTAAACCACAGTGATTCTAATAATGAGATCAGATGTCAACCTCTATAGTTAATCATTAAAAACAATTTACCTAAATGTATGTAACAAATATGAACTAAATTCATCCATGATAAATGTGTAATGATCTTTTATACGTTCTTCTTTTCATAGTAATGTTGGCCATTTTCATGCCCAATAAGACTACCATAAACAAAATTCAACGTACTCAACTTTGACTCCTCTAATTTGCCTCAATACTTTCTGGAGAAAAGGTTAAAGTTTATGCATGCAAGCTTTGTCATGCCATACACTTAGCTGGCTATGGGCAGCTTGATTAAATAAGGCAATACAATTTTAATATGAATCTGAGTGCAGCAAAAAATCAACAGCTTTTGAAATGAAAAGTAACAAAGATAAGAACTAAGCCCAGTCAGAACTTTGATCATTTAGGCATGTGGGCAAGTTAACAATCTAAGACCTGTTCACATATAACAGAGATGCTTTTGAACACAGTCTTTTGTATTTACATGTACAAGTAACTTTAACAATCCACGATCAGGGTCCTACAAAGTACTTCAAACTTCAACAATCCATGATCAGGGTCCTACAAAGTACTTCAAACTTCAACAATCCATGATCAGGGTCCTACAAAGTACTTCAAACTTTTACTATATTACCACCTGTGGATGACAGCATGTAATACTTATTTCTGGTGCCCTAATATGTTCTGTCCAATAAAAATGTTATCTCAATATGTGTTTATTATATTTTGTATTAAGTAGATGATTAAACAAGCAGCAAGCATAGCTGCTTTTATACAATAAATATACCCAGAAAAAAATATCTATTACTACTTCTCAAGTGTATTTTGTAACAAAAGTTAATCTTTTTTGAATCATAAACAGTAATTACCTGCTTGTACAAGTATATCTAACAACAATGGACGTCCATGAAATGCTGCTTTATACATTGGCGTACAACCGTTTTTATCTGTCCTGTTTATGGATGCCCCAGCTTTTATCAATATCTACAAAAATAGAGTCATAAATGTAAAGAGACCATCAAGTTTCAGGATAATACTATCTAAGAAATACGGGTATTAGCATCAGCTAGGATGTGGTATAATATCTACAAAAATAGAGTCATAATTGTCTAGAGACCATCAAATTTCAGGAAAATACTATCTAAGAAATATGGGTATTAGCATCAGCTGGGATATGGTATAATATCTACAAAAATAGAGTCATAAATGTCAAGAGACCATCAAGTTTCAGGAAAATACTATCTAAGAAATATGGTATTAGCATCAGCTAGAATGTGGTATTGCCTTGAGTAAGAGACTAATTTTTAAATTGTTCCAGTCCATACAGCTGATTATTAAATGAAAAGGAGTGGAGGAATGATGTTACATGTATATATGCTCCAGTCTAGATTTTGTAAATGACATTTAGGTAGTCAGTGTTGTAATAGTAGAAGAAACCATAGTTGTGAAAGAAAACAGCCAACATTCAGCAAAATGAAACAAAAACCTTTTAAACAGTAGAATCTGGCTAAGGTGATATAAATATCTGTGATCCATAACCAGACAATTTTGACCACTCTGCCACAAGGGACTGGGCTTCTGACAGAAATTCTGATTAAACCTTGCAATGAAAATTCTCAATCAAACAGGAAATGGTAAGCTTAAACATTTCTTTCACAAAACTCCAAAAATCTTTGCATTTATTTACACAAACCTCTGTTATTTCCACATGGTTCAAGGACACAGCTGCCAACAATGGTGTTGTGCTATCTTTCACACTAGGAACTGCTGGGTTGCTCCATGGGTAATTTAAATTAGTTCCATGTGCTATATGCAACTTAACTTTTTCTTTGTCATTTGCCATAACAGCTAGATGTAGTTCTCGCTCAGGCTGTGGCATTCCCAGTGACACTGTCTCACATTTTGTTGATTTTGAATTACCCATGATAATCTTAAGATGGATATTATATCAGAGAAAAAATTTGGCTGCAAAAAAGTAATAATAATAAAATGTTCATTACTTGGAAATTATAACATGTATCGGAAAGTTGGTGTCTTCTGAATTTTTTCAACAGATTTGATGAAACTTTTGTCAACATGAATTACTTATAATGAGACAAAACCAACTGAAGATGAAGCTACAAAAATTCAATTTTAAGCATTGTGCTAATGGTAAGGGATGGCTTTTAAAGTTAAACATGTCAAATGTAAAGATATTTAAAGATCCAAGCTTTTGCAATACAGTAATATTTTTAGCACTAATTTTGTGGTCAAAGGGAGACAACCCTTATTTACAAGAATGTTGCCAGACAATAAATTTATATTTGGTGTATGCTCAAAACTATTATAGCTGAAATAACAGAAAAAGCACACAGTTAAAAATGTATTTTTGACCCCATTTTAAAGAACAAAATTTACATGCCATGTACACATGCCATCTGCAAAAAGGAGACTCTCGTTTATTTACCTTACCCTCCTTTAGAAACTCTACAAGCCAAGTACCGTAATTCTGATTTTGAGTGTATTAGAAACGGTGTATTGCTGACAATATTGTGATAAAAACAAATCATGCAATTTTGCAGTATATTTTAATGTAAAACACTGTGAATTATTCTATATGTTATACAAAAAATGCATATTTTTTTCTTCATATTTTTATCATTTAAACAGTTTTTGTAAATCTAAAATGGGCTACCAGTATTTCACATTGCTCTTTGTGGTATGGTATTTGTAATAATGTTATTTAACATGAGTAAGTGAATGTTTTGTGATGTAGACCTAAATTTAGGTCAACTTCGTGGCTCTAAATGTTAAAATTGGCAACAAAATCATGTATATAAATCCCATGAAGGAAAAAAAACAAGCGATTTCTTATGGGGAACTAATATAATGTAAATTCTATGAGCAACAAGGTACCTGATTATCTTTTCCTGTAAGGTTTTATTCAAATTTCTGGAGTACTGTTTAAAAGGATTGGATATGATTTATGGTGTTTTACACTCCCAGTCAAGACTTTTTCACTTGTATTGAGATGATCAGTTCTAGAATGGTGGAGGAAACCAGAGTACTGAAGAAAACCAATAACCTTCAGCACTGTTGTAAAGAGACTGCAGGGACTGGTATTAATATTAAGGTCACTTTAACAGTACTGACAGTTGATCCAAAAGCATTTTATGCTTAAACAGTAAAACACTAAAACATCAAAATAAAACATTACATTTCACTAAAATTTACTATAAAAAGCATGGCAGCATAAAATGAAGAGGTAGACCGAGATGGTTGTTGCTGAAGCACAGTTTGTAAATATAAAGGAACCATTATGCTGTTATTATTAAATCAAGACTTATGGTAACTAAAAAAATCTGATCTTTAAAGATACAACAAAACATTAGCATGCATCAACTCAAATTTTATCTATCACTAAACATTAGATGATGAGACAATATTAAAATCTACAGGATATACAAGACACAGGTGGTAATCACAATTTATGTTATCACTGATAAAGATTGCACAACAGAGATAAAAATTATCGCTCAAGTTTTTAAAAATAACATAACAACATCACTGTTTTTTTTTATTGAAAATATGATAATGAGCTATGTATGAAATTTTATTTCAGTGCTACAATATGCTAGTGGGTTGGTCACCATATTTTTATTCACTTGGGTTGATCAGCTAGCATCCAAAACTGAGATGTACCCTAAATTTTCAGAGCTTGGGATATTGAATTTCATTCTTGTTATATTACAGGGGCATAGCTTACAATGAGGCAACCGAGGCAACTGCCTCAGTAAAAATCAGATTGCATTATTTTTTCATTTTTTTTACAGAAACAAATATCAAATCATGTTTTGTCCTTGGCTGTACAACCTTTATTATTCAGATGGTCTTAGCAAATATCAGGTTTAGGTGTCACCAGAATGTACCAATTAACATTTTCCGCAGGAGCTTGCCACCAGACCTCCTAGATTTGAAGGGCCTTTGTTGCTTCCATTTTTTGCCTTACCAGTTCCAGTTACCAGTTCTTCGAGGTCTTTACTATAGGCTACTGCCTCTCTGACCCATTTGATTAATTCTACATCTCAAATTGTCTATACTTGTCACTTCCGTTCCGGTTTTGTAACAACTGGGGTCAAATTTGATTTCAATGTCCTTCCAGTGTTCGTTCAGTCTGGATTTGAACATGTTTAATGATGTTGAATTAACGACTTCGGATGGCAAGTTGCCTTGGTTATAATTTGTTCCTAACTACGTCCCTGTATTGTCAACAGTCTATGCATAATGAATCATTTTAAAGAATAACAAACTTGATATACACATGTGCCCATTTTAGAAATCCATATGGATTTAGTCATGAAGAATTTCGTCTTTTAGTTTTGTTTCTTTTGGCACAATTGATAAAAACTAATTAATTGGGATATGATATACCTGTAAGATACATTATAATAAACAAAAATAATGAAGATCTATCACTGTTTCACAAAACACCCAAAACAATAAGGTAAGACTTTCTTTTGTATTGTAACCTTATTCATTCAATATGAAATATTTGAAATACTCAAAATCATTGAAAATGGCTTAATCATGTCAACTCATTTCACTAGTCCTGGAAATCATGACTCTTAACGGCTTTGCTATATGGTTATGTGTAGTAGTGTGCGGTGCACCGGAAAGTTCGATGCTCATGAGTCAGTGAGTTTGATTGGAATCTCGAGTCAGAAATTCCGGAATACGATTCAATTCGATTCGGAATTTATAATTGCCTTACATAAACAACATGGCGGCACGGAGATCGAAAGTCTAGGATCACTTCTCTCTCCTGCAGAAGGAAGGAAAGATTGACAAAAATACCACCGTCTGCAACATATGTGAAATGAACATCAAGTTTTATTGTGGCTCAACAACTAGCATGACAAATCATTTAAAGCGGAGGCATAACATCGCAACTGAAATGCGATCTTCAGGCGGCAGTACCACTGAATTACCCAAGAGTAGTGGTTCGTCAAAAAAGACACCTTTGTGTAGCACTAGCGGTCAACTACGTATTTCAGAAGCATTTGCGCAAAAGAATAAATGTGATAGTAATAAACTTATTACACTGTAGTTAGTAATAGTAACTTAGTAGCAACATACACATTAACTCATTTGACTGTGCCAACTTTCAAGTATCTACAGTTGTAGCTATAGTTTAAGTGCCAAGACTATAAAATATAATAGTATCAAGTCATTAACAAATGAATTCTCATTCTATTGCAGAAATTCTGATGCCATAATACCCATTCAATTAAAATTCTACTTTTTGTTATTTTTTGTTGATATTTTGATTTTGTTTTGCCTTAAATAAAGGTATCTTGTTTGTTATGAAGGTGTTGTTACTTGGTGGGGTAAGCATGATGTCACGTGATGGTAAGAATATAAATACATTACAAAACATGTGGTTATTAATTTTTCTTGATTCGATTCGAAAATATTCGAACCGAGGTGTCGATTAGAGGTAAGTCTGATTCGTCCCAGCCCTAATTATGTGCCGTGTCTGTATTTCACTTGAAATTAAATTTAAGTGGATGTTACAAAAGGAAGTCTTTCGTATAATAAGCAATCCTTTATATGAAGGTGGAATGCACGTACATAAAATGGGGCGATTCGACCTAGGGCGAACCTATTTAAGAGAATCGATCCAGGGCTAACGACTCTGGATGCGAAATGGTTTCAGGGCGATGCGACCCGGATCTCTAAATTTCTGTTCACACGGTGACAGATATTTACTGTTTGTTCGACTTTTGTATATATTACAGCTGAATTTACCTGTGCTTATGTCAGGATCTACATCTTGGACCAACAATTAAGACATGTCCTTTTTAAATAACAAGGTATATGACTATATTCACTATGTTGTTTACTTCAAAACTGTATTTTCTCAGATTTCACATCCCATATCCATCACTAAAGTGCCCGGATGTAAATATTGAAGGGAGAATTCATTAAGGTCACATTGTATTATTACTTTTTTATCCAAAAACATTTTAAAAAATTCAAAACCTTCAAAGTAAAAAAAATAACTTAGTTGTTTGTTTAGTAAAATAAATGAATCAATTGGAGTTTTTTACATAGCTAACAGCCAAATCAATTTGTTCTCAATTTTTTATATAGAATACCCATTTACCGTTATAAGAGAAGGGGTTACTTCCCTTTAACCATCGATTGAGTTGTTTTGAGTCACATCAACCTTTTTTTTCGGGTATTCACAACGAGATCAAGGTTATTAATCTAAGAACAAGTTCGTGTTAAATTTGTATTATGGCCTTCCGTGTACTAGGCTAGTAACGTGAACTAGGGGGCGATTTATATGCTCAGTAATGTTATGTGCTACTTTCAGTGAATTTTTTTTATAATTATTTTTTTAAATTATGGTAACAAATACGGTGACTCGATAATAAATACGGTAATTCAGTTTAATGTCCAAAATGCCCACATAGTTGCGAAATGATATAAAATATACGAAACAAACTGTTTTCCGTTATAGTTAAAACTTCAGTCACCCCGACAGGCTCCGACTAGACTGCCGAACAGTGCAAACTTTACATAAAATTCGGAAATAACTTTATACCAATTAAATTACAGAAAAAATGTGAATATCCAATCAAATTATGCGACTTAACAAGATTCTCATACTATGATTGCTTTATTGAACCGTTTCATTAGTATCATTTGAATTTGAATAAAATACTAAAATTTAATACGGTTGCACCATTGAATTTTCGTCTATATCTAATAATTTTGTGTACTAAGTTTACATACTAAAATGCAATGAAATTCGCTACCAATGTACAATTAACATAATGTACATTTTCTATTTTCCCTGTTAATACTTGACCATCTCATGTTCGAGCATTTAAGTATGTCTATTTATTCATAGCTGCAAACTTACACAGCTGCCGATGAAGTATCATGAGGCAAAACCGTTTTCTGGTTCTCGTCAGAACATGTAGTTACAAAATACAACATCTGAATTACAATAATTATCTATAGATATGTTCACTTACATTTTGTCCTCCTCGATTTTCCTATTTACGTACTGTTTGTTGACGTTCTTTCATTTCCCATCTTCAAGAATCTTCACGAAGTGTTGTACTTCATGACTCGGGATTTATTAAGCAAGTTTTTTTTCTATACAAAATCCCTACTTATTTGAAATCTATGTCTTATTTTTTTCACAAAAAGTTTCAATAACAAGCACTTGGCAAAATCCAGACCGACAAAGACTGACACACCTGAGCTAAATGAAATCAGCAAGAAAAGGAAAAAAGATAGAAAATAACAATTTACTGAAAAAAATACACAAATCCTCTTACTTGGAAGAGATGACAATTGCCGTTTTTCTAAAAGAGAGATGAAACTAGCCATTATCTCTAACAAAATTCAACATTTGAATTACCATAATTATCTATGTTCACTTACATTTTGTCCTCCCCTCGGTTTTCCTGTTTACGTGCTGTTTGTTGACGTTCTTTCTGTATCCCATTGTTTGTTGTCACCGGTTCCATGTCCTCGTACCAGGGGCATCAAGATGTCTTTAGGTTCGTGGGAAATACTTTTTTTTGGCAATTCATGTTTTCTTAACTATCCGACGATTCAAAAAGTCCGACATCAAAATAAAGTTTCAACGAATATCATTCATTTTTTTTCGCGCGTTTTTTTTTTTTTTTTTTTTTTTTTTTTTTTTTATTTCGTTTCGCTGATTTGTAAATCCTTATATCATTTGTTTCTCTGGGAAATCTTTCGTTCAAACCTTGATTATCTCAATATGTTTATATCCTTGTCCTGTCAGTGCTTCCGGTGGTGCCGATTTGCGTCTCATTTTCGGCTCTTAAAATCCTAGAATTTTGCAATGATCGGTCTGGACTTTCCTTGATTTTTTGACTCATAGATACAATGTACTCGTTAGATGTTGTTCTTATTAATAGTAGCGATGTTCTGATAAAGTCTATAAAGAAATCTTTTTGTATGCGAATGACAGCTGAGGTGCTAAGGTTACAATATCTATTAAAAAACAAAAGCCTTCTTCGGTCGATTTTGCTGTTAATGCGATGAAGTCTTACCGTCCTCTGGCAAATATCCCATCTAGTATTCCATTTGACACCTTTGATTTTTTTGGTTATGAAATGTTTAAAAACATCTAGCATTCTAATGTCTGACTGTGTTAAGTTATTCCAGAGTCCACAGTCAAATAGCATAGATTTTAGATCAACTTTCCTGTACAGGCTGATCACAGTAGTCATATTTAAAGAATCTTCTGATGGAAAAGCAAAGAAAGAGTTTCTGTCTTTTATTTATTTGTTAATTTATTAATAGTTTTTTTTTTTTTTTTTTTTTTTTGTTTTTTTTTTTTTGCATGCCGTTTCTGTCTGAAATGATGATGAATCTGATTATTGTATAATGTCGAGATGATTATATGTAGTTTGAAGTGGAAGGTGCTTGTTGCCGATTTTCCACATAAGGTTCTGCTTGCAGGTTCTTTGAGGCATGTATATTAGTACGACTGATTTTAACGGATTAAATTAAAACTTTTTTTTTTTTTAGTAATGATAAGAAATATCTAGTATCTGCTGAAGACCGTATGGTGACGTGTTTAATACAAGGTATGTCATCTGCTAAGGTAGGATTTCGAGATTTTATATTATAATATGTACAAGTGAATGATGGGCATTTTTCAAGCTTGGAGAGAAGATTGTCTTTAAACACTAAATACAAGAATGCCGATAAAATACCACCTTGTCTTACACATTGGATCTGTTAAAACCAGTCTGACTGAACCGAACTTGCAATGACAGCACTTTCTGTACTCACATGAAAGTCATTAATAAGGGACCATAAGGTGCCTTAATTTGTGAAGCTTCACACAGACGCCAGTTCTCTATACTGTGTCAAATGTGTTTAAACTGTCTAAGGAATGCAACGAAGACTTTACTGCATAGTTCTATATTGCCATAAGATAGTCTCTTAAAGTTAAAATGAGACTGTTGAACATTTAGATTCTTTACTAAAACCTATGCTGTTGCTTGGAGGGAAAATGGTAAGATAAAAAAACTGCTTTAGTTCGGTTAAAAGTAGTTTTCCTTAAAAAAAATTAGAGATCGTTGGTAAGAGTGTCACTGTCTGTAACTATCTGTAGAACTTTTAACTATTTCTCTTCTTGATCTATTGGTAAATTCAAACCGTGTTTCCATGCCGCCTGAATGTAATGGTTATTAACGATGCAATTAAACAATTTTGTAATTACAGCGAATAACGCACTGCCTCTTGAATAAAGTGCTCATTTTGAACACGGTTGTGACCTTTACAAACTTTATGCTCCTGAGAGCTCCTTTAACTTTGAGTCTGATTTTCATTCACTAAATTTTCATCACTGGGAAGATAACTGTGTTCAGAACTATTTTATTATAAAATATTATTACATTCAATGTTTACACATTATAAGATTTACAATCAAACTCGGGGTCAACCACTTGAATAGTAATCTGAAAAAGCGTTATCAACATCTTTAAGTGTGTCATATACCATTTTTGCATTTTTGAATGTAATCATAAAATACATTCAAAAATGGTATATGACAGGTGTGTTATTAACACAATTCTTTTTATTTTAATTTTATCATTTTATTTTTTATTTATTTTATTTATTTTATTTATTTATTTATTTATTTATTATTTATTTATTTATTTTTAATTTTTTTTTTGCTTTATAATGATTGTTTTAAAATCAAAATGTCAAACACAGTTGCTGTTTTTTAATTCGATCTAATAAATTGAGTTTCATAACTTTCAACCAATTAGAAGGTTGTAAGAGAATGCGTGTAACATTATTCTAAAATGATTAAATATGATTAAATCAAACGGATACCAAGACCGAACACTCCCTATTGCAGTGATCTAAAAGTACTTTTACAATTGGAATAACATGATATGGTAGATGGGTGTTGCCATTATAGTATACAAATTTGTTGTATTTTCTTTGTCCTATATTTGTATGTATACATATCCTTATTCAATGCACATTCAAAATTTACACTAGCTGTTGTTTTAATATGATTAATTTATTGTATAACTTTTCATGTTATACCATTTTTTACTTTAAATAAAACTCTCAAAATCAATAAAGTTCAAACAAATAAGCATAAACAAATTAAATACATCTATTTATCAAAATCGTGTTAAACGTCAATAATTTTATATACAATAATTCTGCCAAATTTCAACAAACCCTACAAATCAAAATTAATTTTAGGTTCAGAATAAAATATTTGTTTCAACGTTGTGTGATAGCAGTCTTTTTTCTTTATTGACACCGAGGAACGTGTTTGAGATTGATTTCAAAAGCTATGGATTTTTCTAATAGGCGAGTTTTGTTTTAAAAATTTGAAATAAAAAAAAAGTTTGGCCTCCCAGTAGTTGTTTCTTTTTTTATAAAAATGTTAACTTTTTTAAGAAGATGTCTGTATGTTGGATTATTGATGTGGTATTTTTGGAAGATCAGCGAGTCTAGCCATTTCCGGGGTGCTTTAATTACATATGAACCAACAGGCTCAAACAATCAGGTAAGTCATTTTATTTCACCTTGCTCGCTTTTTTTGCAATTGTATTTTAGTAAATATGACATAAAGGATCGTGGATTACTTTCCACAAATATTAATTGCCATAAGAAGATTTTTTTTGTTACGTGTGTTGAAAAATTTTGAAACTTTTAGTATCGACATTTAAAGTCAAAAATAAAATAAAATAAAATAAAATAAAAAAAAAAAAAAAAAAAAAAAAAAAAAAGCACGCAATGAACGGAAGTCGTAGCGTAACATGTGACCGATACTTCTTAACATTAGTTCGCGCGGAAATTTATGAAATAAAAACAATACAAGATAGCATCGGATTTATGGAGAAAACGTCGACTTATGCATTCAATATCCAATTAGACAAAATGTTCTGTTCTGAGGTATGTGACGGTACTATGCAGGCGAAATCCTTCGAAATAATGAATATCGTTCCGTGTAGCAAAATCGGCTATATAACTAATGATTTCTTTTTCGGAAAGACAAATAAACGTCATCATATGACCGAAAATAAATAATCAAACATTGTACTTGAATCTTAAAGTTGTGGAACAATAACATGTATTGATATAAAATTATATTTGTGATTGTGGGTATTGGCTTATATATCAAACTTTGGGACACGTAACATGTAATCCCCTCAATGTTTCATATATCCAATTTCGTCAGAATTTTGTTCATTATACACGCATACCTAAACATGCGCGTAGTGGTGAAATGAATGAGATGGCTCGGGCCTTTCAACTTGAGCTTTATCATAGGGGCCTACATGTGTATATCATAGGTACAATTGTTTTTATATGCCACGTTCGACTAAAGTAGAGAACTTTGAAATAGTTTTAAAAATTTGTGTTTTTCATTGTTCAATTATTTAATTTGACAAATTTCTACATTTTCATTAATTAAAAAGGTATAAAAATGAATGTTTATCAACGTTAATCAAGCACTAGCATGTTCACGCATGACGTAAATGACGTAACTTGTAACGTCATAAAGGACAATATCATAACGTACATGTATGGATCAGAACGTATAATATTTCGCATTTATTTATTTATTTTTATTTATTTATTTATTTGTTTATTTATTTATTTAATGTTATTGGTTTTTTAAAAATAAACATTAAATTTATCAAAAGATTGAGATTTTTTTATTTTTTCATCAGAAATTTAATTATCAACATTAAATATGCTTTTTTCAGGGTCATTGAGAAATTCTAAATGACACAAATGAGAAACAGATCCAATTCTTGTTTGTTTTAAATTTTGAACTTTGAATCATTGGCTAACATTACTTTATCCCAATACCGTTGGTTTGTTATTTCGCGTTCTTGTAATTTGCAAGTTGACAAATTCTATATTTCTATGTACATATACAACACATATATTCTCCACAATCAGTCTTTGGTCAATGTGCATAATAATTTTTTGCAGAGTAATATATTAAACCATGGAGAAGGAAGTAGCGGTTGTATTTTTATAAAATAATTCCATTTTATATCTTTACTGTTTTATTTTAAAAAAGAGCAAGCAAGGACTAGACATAGAATAATCAATGTGAATGAAAATACAAAATGCAACAAGTTTGGTTATAAATTGTAATACTTTATTTGCTGGTGGAATCTAGGTACGACGAAGAATATGGTACCCAGACTCCTATCCAGTTTGTTGCACGGTTGTACAACAGAAGATGAGCATATAATGCCTTCTTAATTCATCAAGACAAATATGGTTGCCTAAAATATAGTGTGATGCTGGCATAGTAATAGTTCAAGTCTTTTTAACCCTATTTGACAATAACCTTTCGTCAGTCCTAATCATTTGGTTGGAAGATTTGCTAAAAAAAATTGAAGTTCTGGAATTCCGAATAAACACTTGAACTACACCGTGTTGGCTGTCAGAGGTAATAAAATTTATAACCCGAATATATTTTGATATATGTTTATTTTCTGTCTAAATTTTATTCTACTTTTGTTTGTTTCGACTTCACATAAAATTTAGTTGTGGGTTTCTTTTTTTGATTTTTAGGTGAAAATCACATTTCGGATTGCCTGGCGACGAAGTTTTAGCACCCGCACATTTTGCAACGATACCACTTTGGCTTCCGGTGAATTATCGGCGTCAATGGTGAACTGATTTGTTATTCCGGCTGCGCGGGCTCACTTACGGATTATGACGTATCAGTGTACTGATTACAGCATCGATGAAGATTGGTCCGCTGGGACAAAAAAGTACAGTGGTTAACTTACCTGAGACAAGAGATAAAATCTATATATTTGGGTAGATATTTTTGTAGTTTTTAACGACTTTGTAGTAGCAATTTTTTTTCTGAAAAATCTTTTGTAAAACTACATGGATTTAAAATTTATTGTTTTAATCATGCATTAAAAAACACGTCATTTCTATTTGAAAATCTTTAGAGTTAGTATTATATTAACAGCATATTGAAATGGGGATTTTACCCTCATATGTTCTGGTGGTCATCGTGAAATTGTCAGTAACGATTTTCATGCTTCAGGGATAAGTAACCTATCAAGACTTGACACATGTATATGCAAGTGTGATCAAATGTTATTAGACAAAATTCTTCAAAGATTAGCCTAACCATCTTTCTGTGTATCTATCAACTGGATTAAAATAACGTTCTTTAAAATACTATCTTAAGAGTAATACTTTTGCTATATAAAACTATTATATTATCATAGTATATTGTTTTCGTTTACCTTCATTTTGCGCAAGACAGAACATCAAGAATATTAATGACGTGTTACACTTCATGAGATTTAAGCAAGTTTATGGTAATTACAAAAAAATCCAGGACTCATTTTTTCACACAAAAAGTTGTAAAAGCAGGCACTTGGTAAAATCCAGACCGACCAAGAACACACCTTAGCTAAATGAAATCAACAAGAATAGGAAACAATAGAGTAAATTAGAAAGTCACAATTATATAAAAATCTTCTCACTTAGAAGAGATGACATTTTCACTTATTCCTAAGGACAGATGACACACACAGTTAATTCTAAATTGTGTTCATTAGGTTTGCTGTTGAAAAGTACAAAGCATTTTACTTTAGTACAATTGCTGGTTTCGAAATAAAAAACATTTCAAACGAAGACCTGAATCTTAAAAATGTTAATCAATTGTCCAAGATATGTATGATTTACATAAAAATGTAATAAGTTAGTAATGCTTTTTAGATGAGTATATTTAATATATTTTCTTGAAAAAATTTAGATACACCGGAGGAGATTGGATTCCATTAATAAGAGGTGGTGGTCATTGGGAACTTCGGACTACAGCTAATCTAACGTTCCGTGCTAAGACTAGTCGTCCAAATTCGTCTCCTGTGACAGCCATGCCTCCTATTGTTAGACTACAATATGGCTGTAACCATTCGATAGAGATACCAGGTATTAATCATTTTGAATAAGGTTCAAGTTTAAGTTTAAATTATAAGTTTGTTTTGATGCCCGGCTTTTTTTTGTGAAAGATCAGACCAGCTTTATATAGTAAGAATACAGTACGACTGTAACCATTCGATAGAGATACCAGGTATTAATCATTCTAAAAAGTATTAAGGTTCCTTTTAGTGGACCTTTTTTAAGTTTGTTTTGATTACCGACTTTTTAGCGAAAGATTACTCCAACTTGACATGTAATGAAGCCAAACCGAACTTGAACGACTCGAACAGCAAAATCGTTTCAAAATTAATCACTGGCACTACGTCAGTCACTTGTTTGTATGTCGCATAGACAGTTACATGTTTCTTTTTAGAATAAAATCTTGATAAGTGGCCAGGAAAACATACATCAATTTAAAAAGACCATTATTTTTTAGTAAAAATAGTAAAAAAAGAAAAACCATACTTGTGTAATTAGATAATTATTGCATGTAACAAATAAATATTAATAAAATGAGGGAGTGAAATGAAATGTTATGGTCCATTAAAAATTCTTTCGTTTCTGACCATGCCAATTTCTTGAAGTTAAGTAGCAGAAATATTGATGATATGCAATGCGTTTTAAAAACGAAAGCGTTTTTATCTTTTCATTTCCTTTTTACCACAACACTAGTCTTTTTAACTGTCGCTTTTCTTTGTACTACACAGTGACAGATGTTGACGGAGATAAGGTTCGCTGTCGGTGGGCGGAATCAAGTAAAGGGGAATGTGGCGGCGTTTGTAAAGCCTTCGTTGACGCTGTGATGATAGAGGTAATATGTTACACTTAAATCTATGTATATGATATTTGAAATTCTGATGTGCGATAAGAGCTCAAATAAAAGACAATAGTTGTAATGACACGAAAGTAGGACAGAACGAAAACTTGATGGCGAATGGAACAACAATATCCCTTCTGTCCCTTCAATCCTTATTGCACCTAGTTTTTGCTTCTCTACTACCGTGTTTTGCTTCGGTAGAATTACAGTTTGTTCGATAGAATTGTATGTACGAACAATTATAAACATTCGACTTTAACCATTTATACCCAATTGTTATCATTCTGTCATATGCTTCTTTTGAAGTTTTATGAAATGTTTTATTTCATAAAGATTCAAAAGTGTCATATGACACATCATAAAGAACAATATATTATTTAGGTCGTTTTCTTTTTTTCAAAATAAAGTTTAATATACTTACTTCAAGATTTTTTTTTCATATAATGCGCAACTGCTGCCCTTTCAGTAAAAATTTAGTTTATATACACGTTCTAATATAAATGACTGTTTACTATACATACGAGCTTATTATGAATTATCCGAGAATGAAATAAGAATTTTCCAGAAATAACTTTGAATTTATATACATCTTTAAACACTGCTTAAATAAAAAGATATGTACTAAGAATTTTTGTTATATGTTCAGTAATTAATATTTGATTTCAGGAAACGTGCACAATTTATTATTTTGCTAACGGTGCCGTTGGTTGGTACGGCGTTACTGTCCAAATAGAAGATTTTGAAACCGACTCAAACATAAATACCAACCCGCTGAGTAGTGTACCACTACAGTTTTTGGCACAAGTGTTCGAATCAAACGAACTATGCTCTAGTAAACCCACGTTTATTGGACCTACTCCAACAGATAGTTCCTGTATTGGTATACCCTTCAACACAGTATACCATTCAACTATTGTAGCAAATGCTTCATCGAAAAGTGACAGGTACGTGTACTAAACCTTTATTTTAAATAATGTCATTTTAATTTTTTAATTTTGAAATTGTTATAATTTAAATTTGCTATAATCTTTTAAAGAATACAAGTATTTCTTTTCAGTCATTGTTCCGTTGTTTATTTCATTCTCAAGTTTGATTACATACGTAACGAGGTAAGTTAGCTAGACAGGACGTGCTTAACCCTCCAGAGCACCCTGCCTCCCTTACCAAGTGGAAGATCACTTGTTATCACTTGTTTAACTTATTGTCAATTTAATAGTTTGGGACCGTGATTTGAACAAGGGCCTGTTTATGTTTGATCATGGCATCCGTGTTGTATGTTTTGTGAGTTTCATTCAGTATTTGTGAGTGGGAAGACGAAATCTCTCCATTGACACTGTGCTTTGTATTGCAAACGTTTGGTATTTTTTATAAGTAGTACTGTTCAGACAAGAGAACCAGTTTAAATATTATGTTGTGTTGTACATAACTAGAATTATTAATTAATTAATAATTTTTTTAGTATACGTGAAATCAACACAGTATCTCCGGTTGGTATGACAAAATCTGCTGTATTACCCTATGGAACGTCAGGCACTAGTTATTATATAAACGTTACGTGGTCACCAATGACATCTCAGCAAGGTTCACATATATTTTGCTTCTCTGCTGTGAACTTGGCAAGGTAAGCTTATAAAGAATCGAGAAGTAATGGAATATCAAGTTTGAAATTGTCTTAAATTTTTCATAGTAAACGCCATTAGTGAAGTCAGCAAAATGAATTCTAAAAATGATAGGATTCCTTAAATTCTTTTTTTCTTCTATATATTTCTTTTTTTATTCGTCAAAGTCTGACTAAATATCTCATTTATTATAAATCAATTTCATGGATCCAAGAATAAAATTTTTCAGATATGTTTAATTTGTTACCTTAATAAATATATTTCTGCATTGTCTATTGTTTATTTTACGAAGGTTTACAAACATAATATAATGTTTAAAACGGTGAAAAACAATTAATATGTTTTGTATTGTTATGCAGTGCACTTAAGTGTATCAAATATATAATACAAATACCAGTTAAATTTTGATGTGCCAGATGTGCACATTTCGGAAATTAATTCCTCATCATTGACACTAAGACCGAAAAGTTTGATACATAAAAAATATAAGCCAAACAGTTGAAAATAATGAATCTCAAGTCTCAAAATTATATAAATCCAAATCCAGCTAAGGAATGCTGTGCATGAGGGAACAAACC
Source organism: Tegillarca granosa (assembly GCA_029721355.1). Taxonomy (NCBI): domain Eukaryota; kingdom Metazoa; phylum Mollusca; class Bivalvia; order Arcoida; family Arcidae; genus Tegillarca; species Tegillarca granosa. The sequence goes on from CM056605.1 coordinate 24,991,707, forward strand.
TTAGTTTTAAATTAATTCCAAATTTTAGACGACTGAAACTTTTGCTAAATGGTACATTTTCTGACAGCACAAAGTACTGCCTACTGAGTTATGGATACCCTCGGGGAGTATTAAAATACTACGGTAAAGTGTATTAAAATACTACGGTAACCAACACAATGTACATCTTTGAAATCAAACAGGGAATGTATAATGTGCTTTTTGTATTACATTATTGTTTTAACTATTAAACTCTATTTATAATTGATATTAGATGATTTTGATGATATTAATAAAATAAAAGTATAATATGTTTTAATTTATATTCTTTTTTTTCAGATTATCCAGCGACCAAACATGTGTAACTTTGGTAGTTGGAGGTATGACAAAATAAGAACGGAATTCATCAACACACCACGTGATTCACCTTGACATTTAAAAAAAAAATTAAATATTTACATTTACATTTTTGATATTGAGTCATTCAAAAGCGACAGGGTATTGACTAATATTCTATTCGAAATCAACAATCCGTAGGTTCTCACAAAAATCGTGAAAAATGCTTTGATTGATTACTCGGAATTTTGTTGAAATACAACAATCATTTTAGATTATTGGAATAAATGGTGCATTCAAACATTGAGCAAACCTTTTTAAATCGGTAATTTTCCTGTAAATTTATTTCAGTTTCTTAGGGGAAAAACTTTTTCTTAATACCAGACAAAGGCCTGTTGCGTAGCAAATCAGTTATTACACACATAGAATATTTTCTGAGAAGTGAAATTATGGTCTTGTTAAGCTGTTATCATTATTCGAAAAAAGACTGAATATAAAAGGTTCAATCTTTAAATCGAATAGGGTCCCTTCATCATCCACCGATACTTATTCTTTTATTATATTCTAATCCATTTTGACCAACATTATGTTTCCTTACACAAAATCTTACTAAGCAACCCTGGATAATTTGATTTTTGTTTTGAAAATCAGCGCTTACAAAGCAATAATCAGTGTGTTTTTTTTATTGTAGCATCTCCTCCTAAAATAATTAGTGGTGGGTTACATCCAGTTGGAGTTGTCTATCCCGACCAATCACTGTGGTACATAGAATTCGATCAGCAGGTAAGATGTGATTGGAATATTACAAACCTTTATATGTCTTTGGAGTTCAAGTTTCACAATCATTCACTGGTTTGAATGTACACTCAGTTCATAGTAGAGAATATTTCAATGTCAATTTTAAGACTTTAAAGAGTTGATATTAAATATCTTATGTTATATTTAAATTGCTTAGTGTTGGCTTGATGAACAAAACAAAATATTGTCACATAGGCTTACATCTTTTGAAATATTAATCAGTGACAAATGGGTTTGAGTTAAGTGTGCACCAAATTGAGTGAATGATTGTGAAACTGGGGCCTGATAGAAGAATGTAGTTTATTAACATTCTATAGTTTATAATGACAGCTATTTCTACCCGTCAAGCTGTACATTGTGCATAGTTATACACGTCATGTTAATGTTTAATTTCTGCATATTTCAAATAAAAAATAACCATCAAAACAGTTATCCAACACCGAAGATGTTGCACATCTAACGCCTTTTCTACAACGATTTTTACAGGTTATTTAATGTATGACACACGCGTTAGCTTTCATTTATTGGAATTCTCTTTTTACACCAGTAGTTCAGTGTACAAGCACGTGTTAGCTTTCATTTATTGGAATTCCCTTTTTACACCAGTAGTTCAGTGCACAAGCACGTCTTTTTCCGCAATCAATTTCTACTCAATAATGAGCCGTGATAAAGAAAGGACATAAGTATGATGGCTCCCGTATCTTTGCTTCATTAGTATGTAATTAATTTGCTGTTGATATATGAAATGTTAGGTTTTGTTGTAGGTGGTAAAGTCGACGAAATCTTCCTATATAAACTTCCACCTAATAGACGGATCTCTGTTTCACAGAATAGATGTGTCAGTGGCTACTAATATTATATTATCACAGAACAAGAGGAGTCTTACTTACCACAGTTACTTTGTACTTTTTGAGAAACAAAAGTACTACATCACATTAGATAAAGGTAGGCTTCTAAGTGACTAAAAGTAAAAAAAAAAGTCAATAATCATTTGCTTTAATAAAAATTCTGAAATTAAAAAAGGAACTGATAAATGTTTGATGGAAATATATAACAAAAATACCTGTGGAATTTTGATGTGTCATATATGCATATTTCGGAAAATTATTTCTCATCAGTAAAACTAGTGGTCGAAAAGTTTGATAGATAAAAACATATGCCAAACTGTTGAAATTAAACGAATCCAAAGTTCTAAAATTATTTGAATCCAAATCCAGCTATGGAATGCTTTGCATGAGGGAACAAACCTTAGTCTTAAATAAATTTTAAAAAATTAAGACGGCTGAAAATTTTGCTAAAACGTACATTTTCTGACAATACAAATTACTGCCTATTGAGGTTTGGAAACCCTTGGAGAGTTTAACTTCACCAGCAGCAGTATCCGCTCAAGGGTAGTAAATATATAACAAAACTACCTGTTAAATTTTAATGTGCCATATATGCACATTTCGGAAAATCATTATTATAAAATGAAGAAATAATATAAAAAGTGATCATCTTTGTGACATAGTTCTCTAAAATACACAGTTTATTAATTAATTTTATGCGAATATAGGTACTGCCTATTTCACACTATTTATGTAATTAAAGGCAAGGACACAAACTTCAAAATGTCATTTTGTTTTACATAATCCCGTTAAGAATCAGAAAGTCTTATACATATGTATATGATTGTCGGTGTATTGTTTTTTTTTTATTTCGTTCTTTGTATTACCCACTTGTTCCTTTTTGCATTTTCAGGCATCGTTAAAAGTTTACAGTTTTGTGGAGTAGACTCAGACAATTTATTTCAGTCATGGCAGTTTGAAACGAGTAAGTTTATCTAAAGATTGTGTTGTAATTTTTACTTACTGATAGGCCACATTAAAGATTATGCACCTGAAATTAATACTCATAATTCTGCAATTTAAGGATTAAACACCATGCCTGTATTTTTCTTGCTGAAACACTAAATGGATATTTATGGAATGGCATTTTTTATATATAAACTATATCATATTCCTGTTTACGAAGAATTACTTTTCGAAAGTATTAGTCTCTTGTTACTTTTGGCATGTATTGTTGGGGACAGAAGTTCCATTTATTTATTTATTTATTGTTTTCACTTGGGACAAAATATGACAGTAGGTTGGGTGCTTTAGTTGCTTAAAATTACTGAGTAAATAGTAGTTCGTGTGATCCTTGACTTGTACACATTATCCTTATCTACCCCTCCGATTTTCATAAAACTTGCCCACTTCAAGAAATAAATTCAAGTAAATTTATAATTGATCATAAACACAAGTGATCCTGTACACCGAGGTTTATATAAACTCTGCTTGTATGTAAATGTATCGTCCAAAATATTCAAAAATGACTATACACGCACCTCCATGTCAAATATCATATTTTCTTTTTATGTCATCGATCACAATTTTGTGGGTTTTTTTTTTTTTTCATTATAAGAGCGTGCACAATAGAGATTATTTATTTTGAGACGGCACTACCTGGCCGATTGGAACTTTTTCCACTTTCGAATATGTAGAACTTCTTTTACTATTTACCTCGGTTTCCTATATGTTGCGTTTTGATTTCTTTTGATGAGAAACTTCGTAACTGTCACTGAACTTTTTGAAACTCCTTTGTACTTGATTTTCTTGAAAATCTTAAAAGTACCACACGGATATGTTCTGAAAAGTGAACTTAAATTTTTGGGGTTGTTGTCTAAATATGTAAATAATTTTTTGTTCACTTGTTTGAAAATACCATACTTTGAATCACCTGGTATCTGTCAGCTTTAACTTATCAATTTCATTTATAAAAGTTATGTTGCGTTTATTGCATGCTATTTACCTAATAAGTATTGTAATTTCATTAAATGACCTGTGTGCATTTTCGAGTCCTGAACACAACAATTATCATGAATAAAAACCGCGTCAAATTGAAGTCACTAAGCAATTGGTCGTTTGACATAATCACGGCACTTTTTAAATATCCGCGTTGAATCAGTTCAGTGAGAAATGATCGTTTGACGTTATTCACCTTGCAAAATCAAGCCATTGAGCAATTAATCGTTTGACGTGAAATTAGGTCATTAAGCAATTGGCCATTAGTCGTAATCATGACACTTGTCACATGAGTTCACTAAGCAATTGGTCTTTTGACGTAATCACGACACTTTAAATCAACCGCTTTGAATCGGGTCACTATGCAATGGATCTTTGAGGAATCATGTCACTTGTCAAATCGAAAAATAAATAAAAATTTTTTCTATTACTTACAAATCTTTTATTATTGAATGTTCTAGGTTGTCGCAAAGGATTCTGGGGAAATTTGTGCACTAATCCTTGTGTCTGTAATCAGCAAACCTCAGTAGACTGTGACCATAACAATGGTTTATGTTACTGTAGCTCTGGATGGGAAGGATATGACTGCAACTCGGACGTAAACGAATGCAGGAGACCAAATGTTTGTTCATGGAATTTTGATTGTATTAATACAGTTGGATCCTATACTTGTAAATGTAAATCCGGTTTCCATTTGGTGCAAGGAAAATGTATTTCATGTAAGTATGTTTTTAGATCAATAGTTTTGAAGTAATTGTATCGTTTTTTCCCTTTTGAATTTTAAACAAAGTTTTATAAACGGTTTGATCAGATGTAAGAAACGAATATGCAATTTAAGCAGTTTTTTAAGTGAAAACAATAAAACAACTTTACCTTTCTTTAACCTTTTCGAAACATATTCACTTTTTAAATTGCTTGAGAAAAATATTTGAAAAAAATAATGACCAAGATATTTAAATATTGGAGAAAGGTTATTCAATCTGCTTAATAACCCAAATGGATAACAAAACAGATACAAAGCAACGATATTGTTACTAAAGATAATAACGTTGACATATTGGTTACTCAGCTAAAATAGCTATCTAATAGCATCTATTAATATCCATGCATTGACGCCTCAAAGGTAGAAATTCAAGCCCGACACCTTTAATATTCTCTTAATATTTTATAAATAAAATTACAATTTTTCTTTCATCTTAAGCAACCGCCTCACGAAACCGGATTAGAAAGTTTGGCCTTTTGTGCTGACTTATGTTGTATTATTATAAGGAAGAGTTCCCTCTCTTTAAACACACAAATTGTTGGTTTAAAAAAGTTATCTTCAACATCGAATATTGTAAATGAAGTTTTAATAAGATTTTTTTTTAATTTCAACACTTCCGTTATTACGAAAGCCTATTAAGCTCATGAATAAAAAAAATTAAAAGGCGTAATAACGCGAAATAAAGGCGTAATAACGCGAAATAAAGGCGTAATAATGCGAATTATAAGGCGTAATAACGCGAAATAAAGGCGTAATAACGCGAAATAAAGGCCTTATAACGCGAATTCAAAGGCATTATAACGCGAAATTAAAGTCGTATTAACGCGAAATAAACTCGTTATAACGAGAATTGAAAGGCGTTATAATGCGAAGTGAAAGGCGTAATAACGCGAATTGAAAGGCGTTATAATGCGAAGTGAAAGGCGTTATAATGCCTTTTTGTCTATATATAGAGCAGTCACTTCCCTTGAGAATCGTTTCTCTCCAAAGGTTAATATCCCTTTCCACAAACAGATTGATTTTAGTTTAAATTCTTTTAGACAGCCTAAAGCAAATGAAAGTGAATAAACCTTGATCTATCCATATTAACTAAGATAGACACAAATGTCATTTAATTACTATTAAAAGTTAATCAGGATCTAATTCATTAATAGCCATGTGTACAAATGATACTCTTTATGAAAAAAAACTTAAAAATCGACATATGGAACGGTTTCAGAAATAACTGTTCATTTCAGCGCAGGATAGGATGATGTACAGTTTTTTAAATTTTCATAGAAATTATACATATAAAAACTAATTACATTACATATAATTGTGCAGGACACACACACACACACACACACACACACACACACACACACACACACAGAGACTTTTAATAATGTATGTAATTGGGCGGAAAATAGACCTTTAAACCCGGGACCTCCACACCATTATGGTAAGCAACTTGCGTCATAAAACGAAATAAGGGGTCTTAAGGCGAGTTGAAAGTCGAAATAACGCGAAATAAAGGCGTAATAACGCGAAATAAAGGCATAATAACGCCAAATAAAGGCGTTATAACACCTTTCAATTCGCGTTATTATGCCTTTATTTCGCGTTATTACGCCTTTATTTCGCGTTATTACGCCTTTCAATTCGCGTTATAACGCCTTTATTTCGCATTATAACGCCTTTATTTTGCGTTATTACGCCTTTATTTTGCGTTATTACGCCTTTCAATTCGCGTTATTACGCCTTTATTTTGCGTTATTACGCCTTTATTTTGCGTTATTACGCCTTTCAATTCGCGTTATTACGCCTTTATTTTGCGTTATTACGCCTTTCAATTCGCGTTATTACGCCTTTATTTCGCGTTATAATGCCTTTGAATTCGCGTTATTACGCCTTTATTTCGCGTTATTACGCCTTTATTTCGCGTTATTACGCCTTTCAATTCGCGATATTACGCCTTTATTTCGCGTTATTACGCCTTTTAATTTTTTTTATTCATGAGCCTAATAGGCTTTCGTACGTTATCAATTATTTACTTCACATTATTTTACGCCAGAACTACCTTATGCAAATGCCTACAATGTGTGAATTTGATATATTTGATATAATAACCACTTTAATTACTAAATATTTATTCAACTATTCACATCGCTTCACGGGAATATGATTACTGCTGTGACATCTGAACGTATTTTGAAGGTTTATTATGTGCAATGGCAAAAGTCTGACCTTTGCATTCGGGGATATGATTTTAAAATTTTTGATAACTGAACAATCCAATCTACGTTGCCACACCAACAATGATAAACAACAATAACTACAAAACAACTTAAGAAATACTTTTTTAAAAATTACCATTCCGTCATTGCACAAACAAGAAAGAAGGAAAAGAAACGAAGAAAAAGAAAGAAAGAAAAAATAAAAGTAAAAGTTGCCTTTAACAAATTATAAACCACTTCTCAAACTCAGATTTGGATAGTTGCTTGTCTATAAATCTGCTCTGTCACGAATGGTTAACCTATTCCGTATTTAAAAACCAATCAACGATTGAGCAGATGAACCATTTGCGATTCCTACAGTTCAATTACTTAAAGCATTTGTTCACTTGAAACGGCTAAAAACACCCGTTCCAAAAATAACATTTTTATTGAATATTTATATTCAAATATTTTAATCCATGAAGCATTTCTGTTATGTATTTCTATTATATATTATTCACATTTACAATCAAAGAAAAAGTTGTACATGAAAAGAGTGTACCTTGCATTCATATAAAAAGGAACACGATACAATACAATATATGTTGCTACATATATCTGAATATAAAGGTCGTTGGTTCATTGTTTGGGGCTGATTGTTTATTGTGCGTATTAATAAATAATTAAACGTTGTAAAACGAATGGGCTGGTTTGGGTCATCATTTAAATATAACCAGGAAAGTGGGCATTAATTCAAGTGACCTTTCGGGAGATTCTTTTTTCAGTGATCTAAATAAGAGTGGCACTATACTGTGTTCTTTAGCTGTTGCTAGGTACATGTTTTAAATTCCTTTTGCTTTTTCTAAAAATCACGATTATGGTAAGAGATGTAAGGTTTTTCAAAAAATCATAAGTGTTTTAAAATATGCAACCTCATTTCAATTTATCAAGAAAGATTGTCTGTACTAGAAAAAAAGTTTATATATATATATATATATATATATATATATATATATATATATATATATATATATATATATAAACTTCCTTTTTAAATCTGTTTCGTAGGCGTAACTTGAAAAAAAGTCATCAGCAGTGTCAGTTGACAAACATAAACATATTGTTTATTGTAAAAAATCACGTTGTTGATCAGAATAGAGCCTTGGCAATCTTACCATCTTTAACGCGTTGAATTACATAACTTTAAGTAACAATGATAAATCACAAATAAACCAGCCTATCTTAATATTGAATATTGTGTTCTGATCTTGAATACTATTGCCTGTCATATTTAATTTATAGTTATGTCAAGATAAAATCAAACACAAAAAATGATTATAGGAGGATTCATAAAATCTCATATTACACGTGGCCTTGCTACTGATAATTTTACTGAACGCAAAATTAACGTCATTACTTTAAATATGAAACACGGTAAAATGTTTTATAAATTTATATTTATATAACATTTTTATGTTTTATTCTCTTCTGTTTACCTTCACTTATATGAAGCTTTTGTATGTATATACTAAAATTTATCTTAAGGACGTTTGTACTTTTGGTATTAACATTTTGTACTTCAAGAGTTGAAGTCTAAAAAATAAAATATGATTTCTTTGTCAACATACAGCTATCGATAACATTTAACTATGTTTTAGCTAGACAATTTAAAGCTGCATAAGGTTTTCTAGTAGTTTTCCAAGCAAGATGTAACCCTGTGGGATCTAATTTTAGAACATGGTTACGTCATAAAAAAGGATCATGTAAATACAACTTACAAAACGCTGAAATACGATTAATTAAACACAGAATTTCATTAAATTTGTCATTTGTGACTGTGTAAGGAATAAATAACACTATCGAAAATACATTTGAATATCAATGACGGACATTTAATGCAATTTGTCAGGTTTCCCCTTTGATTCATTCCAGTCTCCGTACATCAGTGCACCTGCTCCAAGCCATATTATAGTCGTTAAATAAGTGACTATCACGTTAGATGAATCCGCTTATATTATTAACAGCTAATATGAATGAAATTTTAGAAAAATTAGTCTCAAGGATCGTGATTAGAAGTTATCAATTTTAAAAAAAGTATATATATTTTTAGAAAATAAAAAATTCAGAAAATTAAAAAAATTAATGCAGCTTTTTTTTTTTTTTTTTTTTTTTTTTTTTTTTTTTTTTTTTTTATAAAAAAATAAAAACAGTGTAAACTTTAGAGGAAACTTGGAGAAAAAGCTTTTTTTTTTTTTTTTACAGATTTCATACCAATTTCAGTATCAACAGAAACGTGTTCCAATTTTATATTTATCAATATAGAGGTGTATAGGAAAAACCTCTTGGGTTTAAAAATAATTTGAAACACGTTTTTGCCTGGTATAAAACATATTTTTATCATTAATAATGCTTTTCTTTTACGCAGGCATTTTGTACTTTGTTACTCTGCAAGAAAATACAACTTTTTAAACTCTGCCTTGTTAAAAACTGAAAAATCTCTTATCTTATCAAATCATCTGCTCGGTGGCATAAAGGTTTCCAGAAAAATTGAATGTCTGGTTACATAATGAGTTGGACTAATTGACATCACACGTAGCCAACAGAGATATAGATCTATTGAAAAATCAAAGTAAATTTGAAGTTTGATAAGTAAACATATACTTCCTGAATTAAAATTTTATGATTTTATAAAGGTTGAATTTCATAACGACACGCCTATTTTGTCAATAATACATGTTTGATTTTTACGCATATGACTTTTTTCCCCACAAAAAATACCTGTTTTATATTGATATGCAGTATTTGCACATTTCTGAAAATCATTCTTTATCAGCGACACAAGGGACTGAAAAATTGATAGACAAAAAACCATAAGCCAAACAGTTGAAAATTAATAAATCCAAAGTTCCAAAATTATATAAATTCAAATCCAGCTAAGAAATGCTTTGCATAAGTTTTAAATAAGTTTCATAAATGAAGACGGCTGAAAATTTTGCTCAATGGTATATTTTCTGACAGCTCCAAGTATTGCCTACTAAGTTATGGATAACCTCAAGGAGTTTTCTACACCAGCAGCCGATACCCGCTCAGGTGGTAGTTAATATATTACACAAATACCTGTTTAATTCTTGCACATTTCGGAAAATCATTCCTTATCAGTGACACTAGAGGCCGAAAAATTGATTAAAAACAAAATCCAAACAGATGAAAATTAATGAATCTAAAGTTCCAAAATTATTTGAGTTTAAATCTAGCTAAGGAATGCTTTGCACGAGGGAACAAACCTTAGTTTTAAATAAGTTTCAAAAATTAAGACGGCTACATGGTAAAGTTATTTAAGATACAGAAGTACAATGTATATTTAAGTTACCATGGGGGCATATTGATAAGCATCATAAACAAAACTGAAAGTGCTTTTACCCAACGTCGTCAGCTGAAAGCTCAGATGATCTATTGCTATCCATCTTCGTCCGTCGTGCGTCGTCCGTCGTGCGTCGTCCGTCGTGCGTAAACTTTTTACATTTTAATCTTCTCCTCCGAAACCACTTGGCCAAATTTAATGAAACTTGGTAACCATCATGTGGGTGAAGCCCTTTCAGATTTGCACGAATGAAGGAGTTATGTCCCCTTGGGGCCCCATAAGGGGGAAATAGTGAAAAAAAATCTTCTCCTCTGAATCTACAACAGATATTCCTTAGTTAGTTCATTTGTAACATTCTTAGGTCATCTATTTTCAGATTTGCACAAATGGTAGCCATGGGGCTAAAATGCGGAAATTGTAAGGCACTGAGTGGGGAAATGGCTAAAAATTATATATTTGTCACTATATCTTGAAAACTGTTAACTTTTTGTATAGGCATGTGTAGGCATAGAAATGACGATCATTTCGATGTATGGATCAAGGTCATATGCTGAAAGGTCAAGGTCACAGCTACAGAGAAAACTTAAATTGCTAATTATCTTGAAAACTATTAACTTTTTGTATAGGCATGTATATAAGAATATTGTAGGTATTGACATGACGATCATTTTGATATATAGTTCAAGATAATATGTTGAAAGGTCAAGGTCACTGCTGCAAAAGAAGATTTAAATTGCTAATTATCTTGAAAACTATTAACTTTTTGTATAGGCATGTATATGAGAATATTGTAGGTATTGACATGACAATCATTTTGATATATGGGTCAAGGTCATGTTGAAAGGTCAAGGTCACATCTGCAAACGATTACTTAAATTGCTGATGATCTTGAAAACTTTTAATTTTTTGTATAGGCATGTATATTAGAATATTGTAGGTATTGCCACAGCGATCATTTTGATATATAGTACAAGGTCATATGTTTAAAGGTAAAGGTCATATCAACATAGGAATACTAAAATAATTAATTATCTTGAAAGCTATTAATTTCATGCATAGGCATGTATATTAGAATATTGTAGGTATTGACATGACAATCATATATGGTTCGAGGTCATATATGTTCAAAGGTCAAGGACATAGCTGCATAAGTATACTGAAATTGATTAATGATTTGGAAATTATTCATTGCACTACAGTTACTTCATGCATATTATATAAGCTACTTATAAATGAAATGTGAATGGATATATTTCTGATTAAGTTTTGTGGGAGTTCTTAACTTGAGAAAACTGTTAAAGTTTCTTTTCTCAATATAGTGTCTATTGCACTTTGCAAACAATATTGGACATATCTTCAGGTGAGCGTTAAGGCCCATGGGCCTCTTCTTTTTGATAATGTGATTTGTTTTTATAATTTGTCAACATGAACACAGTGGCAGAGACAGTAAAATGAATATTAAGAAAAAAACTCAAAACTGCTGCGAGTGACAAATAAAACCGAGTACAGTGCTACAAACAATTAAAAATCTCTTCTTTTTTTTTTTTAAAAAAAAAAAAATATGCACACGTGTAATATAACGCAGCATCAAGAATAAAAACCACTAAGACATTAAAACTAATAGTTCATTGAACTAAATGTTTACGAGAAATGGTTATGTAAAATTAACGGCCATGAATGATTTATGATAAAAGAGAAAAAATTACACAAAAATCCGAAAAATAAAAACAATTTTAAAAATATAGATAAAATACACCCTCTTTTTGTCAGTAATTTATGTGGTAACTTAATATTTTAATGATAAAAACAAACACTTTTCTTCCTGTTTATTTTGTAAAAAACTAGCAAAAAATTTGAGTAGACCAAAACATGTAAATATATGCAAAATTTTATTTAAATAAACATATAAATTCATATTGTGCCTAAACAATTCACTTTAATGTATACGTGCATGCGTGGTTGTATTATCTCAGATTTTAAGACATTCTTTAAAATGAAGGTTTGACTCTGTCAGTTAATAAAAGGAATTTATACAATAAATAACTTTTAAAAGACGACATTTTATTTTGATATTATCTTGTAGGTTTGGTCCATCAAGGTCTATATAGTTCAACAGTTTTATCTCTGTAATTACAGAACATGTTGTTAATTCTATTGTTATGTTGTTAAATATGAAATTGAACCAAATTAAGTTTTCCATTCATAGAATGCATTTCAGATTTTATTCAAATTTCATTTATCAATTATTTAAGATAAATGGTTGCAAAATCGGAAGACTCGATCCAATTTTATCCTGATGCATATTCAATTTTTGCTTTTTTAACACTTAATACCTTCAGCATTCACCTGCATTTCAGTTAATTCATAACTTCTTTATGGATTTGTTTTGGGGCAGGAGAAGTGTCATTTTGCTTTCTAGCCCTTTAAACTGAAATTTGATATCCATCCAGGACAATTAGAAATGAGCCGAATGTACGCTGTTTACTGTTGTTCTAAATCGCGATGCAAGAGTTATAAGCTTTGCTCTATTTTTGCAAATTATTTTCTACATTTTAAATCAGACTCGACACCTTTTATCGAATTTCTGACAAAAAAAAACCATTTACATCATAGGCAATATATTCTATTTTTTTAATCTGAAAATCGAAGATAATTGCTTATTGATGCATTATCTAAACCAAAGACATATAGCAAACGCAAAAACGGCTGTATTATCCTAGAGACATCATAACAACTTTACTTTATGGTCCAATAATTCGTGTTCCGAAAAAGCTTTCTGTTCTTTTAATCAAAGAAATCTTCAGGAACTATAAGAAAAAAAATTTTAGATGGTAAACAGAAAATATGATAAACGTTAAAGATTAGAGATGACAAGTTTTCTGATAATGTGATACTGGGAGCGGTATGCCTCTGTGGTATACTGAATCGGTGGGCTAGCACCTTATCCAAAAGTCGTCCTGAGTGCGAGCAAGTACAACACAGACCATAAACACACCTGCACATCTCAAGCACACACGAACATGTTCTTAGAATAATCTTTTAGAGACTTATAATCTTGCTTTTGTCGCGAGTAGCTGAAAAAATGCTGATACGACGTGAAATTATAATTGAACAACCAATCAACATTTTTATAATATGTCACTTTTCACCTAGGAGTAGTTAAATGTTTGTATAATATCAATTAAATAAGTCAAATCTTAAGCTTTTTTAAACATACGTCATAATGTAAATATTTTAATCATTTTGTTATTGTTAACATTTTTTAAACTGGTGTCTCCGCCCTTATTAAATAATCAGATTGTCTATATATCTTTTCCTCTTTATGAGAAAGGCTGCATGGTCTTTAAATATTTATTTATTTATTTATTTATTTTTTTTTTTTTTTTTTTTTTTTTTTTTTTTTTTTTTTTGTCTGAGGAATAGAAACTTTTTTTCAAAAAGGTCAGTTTTTTGGCCTGTAACGTCATTTGTATATATTTAAATCCCTTCATTCCGTTGTGTCTACATCTGACAACACCCTCCTTAGTTTTTTAGCACATTATCTTCTCTCTCTCTCTCTCTCTCTCTCTCTCTCTCTCTCTGTGAAAAAAGAAAAAGAATTGGTCGAATTTTTATCAAATTTTTTTCACGTTCATCAAACATGTAAAATTACTGTCATGTGCTACGTTTGAATGTTATAAGTGTCAATGTCGGTCCTCTTTCTTCTCCTTCTTTTTTAAGTTCACTTGTGATGAAAAATGAACACACGGTGAAATAATGACAGCGCGAAGCAACAAAGATGAAGTCAGGACATGGTCGTTATCTTTTTAGCAAGGCCTAAATGGTAATCCTTCTATCCGTTGCCATAGCAATTACATTAGGTCACATCGAACACAAAAGAACAGAATTTAAAAAAACATTAAAAGACCAATACTGAGAGACATACGACATTTATTTGGTTCATTTTGATTAATAAAAGCAGTGTTGGTTGCAAGTTCAAACGTTCTTTGTCGGATACCTTACTTAGCCGTTTTATTTTTATTATCATTATTCATTTATTTATTCATTTGTAAAGCTTAATAATTTATTCTATATAATTTAACCATTATATTGATTGTTGTTTTGCTTGTAGCAGAATTTACCTAATTTTGTTCGCCACAGGGAAACTACTCTTTTTGAAACTCTGCAAAAGTAAAGGTGCCTTTAGCGTGCAATGTGATAAAAAAACAACAGTTTTAACAACATGCTTTGACCCACCTAGCAAAAGTTAACTTATTACTTTAGGTGATAATAAAGATACCATTACTGTTACTGTTGCGACTTGTGTGTAAACCTACTACCCTCAACTTGGCAACCAGTGACACTCTATTAATTATGTAATATAAGGGGCCTCGGTGGCCGAGTGGTCTTAAGCGCGCTTCCGGATCACAGTGCCTCTCACCGCCTGGGTTCGAATCCCACTCGGGACAGATTCTAGTGTGAGAAAGATTGTCAGTTCGCTTGCCGAAGGTCGGTGGTTTCCTCCGGGCACTCCGGTTTCCTCCAACATCTCAGCACTGACCGCCTCGAAATAAGTGAAAGAATTTTGACTGGGGCGTAAAACTCCATTACTTCACTACACTCTTACAATTTGATAATTATTTTTCGACAAGAAGACGTAGGAAAGCCAATTTTAAGTTTTTTTCGCTCATCTAAAAGTTAAATATGTGCCTCTAAAAAGTAAACAGACTTTGTAATGGGGATTTACATAATACTATTAAAATCAGACATTTAGATAAATATTGATACAAAGGACTGTACTTGTAATACTGACCTTGACTTTCTACCGGTATCTGACCAACCACAGGTTATTATTTTTAGGACAACGTCGAGTCTGTAATTTTTTTAACAGATAGTTGTAAACAAAAACGTCTTGATTCATTGCATGTATTTGATCATGCTATTCTCGTCGGTTGTCTTACTTGTTGCTTGTAAAATGTCTTTACATCATTTGATAAACTTACAGTTTTCGCTGGGGGGTGTTTTTTCCCTTTGATTTGTACTATCGTGTGTGTGTGTGTGTGTGTGTGTGTGTGTGTGTGTTTTATTGGGGCAGAAAAATGCTGCCAATGACAAATCACCTAACTTGTGACAGTAATAGTAATATTAAGCATTTAAAGAATAAAGTACATTTAAGTTGCTATATTGACCAAAATTTATAAATATAAATATTTAAACAATTTGACAAAGAAATCCTTTAAGTGTAAAGATTCATAAATCACCAATAGGTCTTAAGTTTTGCGTAAACAATGCTTTTTTCACCTGGACAAATTATGTCGATATGGGGTCGTTACTCATCGAAACAGATACAAAACGTATTTTAAAACGTTTAAAGTTTCAACAAATAAAGTACCAAAAAAGATCTATTATAAATAGGTGAAAAAAGATAACATCATAAATGACCTATTATCTGAATCCTTTATCTTATTCATTAAATATTTAGTAGGTCACAGTTAAATGAAAACGTATGTCAAAGATTATTTTTACAACATATATCATTTCATTGAAAACAGTACGGTGCGTAAAGAAATGTGATCAGGGTTTAACCCGCAAACGTGAGAATCCGAAGGTATGGAACCTGTTGCCTTACTAACTCCACTCGGTCAGTTATTTATTTTGTCATTATTTCTAACATCTAAACTTGTTATATATATATATATATATATATATATATATATATATATATATATATATATATATATATATATATATATATATATATATATATATATATATTGTTTATTTTTTCTTCTTTATATGTGCAAGAAAATTCGCAATAACGCTTCATGTTCCCTAACATTATCAGTCAATGCGGTATATTATTCTCACAATAACAAGTACATATCTTCAGAATGAAGGAAAACAATTCATAGACAGATATATCTTTATATCTTTTGTTGCAAGACAAAAGAATTTCACTAAACAACCAAACACACATACGAGCGCACCATTTTAAATGTTAAGATTTCGATTGAGGCGAGTGGTTTACATCCTTAACCTAACCGATGTAGAGACTCAGTGAGTTATTTAATATTCAACAGAACTTTGTATTGCGTAATGAGTTTTACGTATGCCAAGTCCTCAAAAAGCAACATGACGCATACAACTTCGTTCTAGACTAAGAGTAGAAGTGTTTTAAGCCTCAGACAAGATTCATCACTTATATCTAGGTGGTCAGTTGTGGGATGGCTGAGGAAACCGTAGCGCCCGGAGAAAGTCACCAACCATCGGCAAGCGAACCAACACATTTTCATACTAGAATCAGCTCGAGTGGGATTCTAAAATAGACGATGAGAGGTGTCCCTGATTAGAAATTGTGTGCTTTAGAACACTCGGGCACAGAGGCCCCTCTGAATGAATCCCCACCAAGGTTTCTGGAGCAAGAGAAAAACATTAACCTTCCTCTGTGATGTCTGAAGCTAAACACAGAGCAATTCCAGCAAAATCCACATGCTAACACTTGATAAGCTTCCGTGATAATATTAACCTGGCTATCACATGAATAAAATATGTTAATGTTGAGTCGTTCTTAATTAAAAAAGTTACAAAACGCATTGAAAATCAGGACATTTAACTAGTAAACCCCAACTTAAAATTAAAAAAAAAATTATATATATATATATATCACATAGACGGTCTTTATCAGAACCTCCGATCTCTTTCATTGTAATTTTTACAAGGTCAATTTTTTACAAAAAGTAGGTAAAATATCAATTTAAAAGCAAAAAAAAATTAGATATATTACATTCAAACAAGACATTTTTAAGACATATAATTATATAAGATAACCTTGAACCTCTTAATTATTGTATTTTACTTAACGAAACAATCAACATTAGACTGAAACTAATACCAAGTCGAAAAAAAATTAATTGCATCAATTTTTTTTTTTTAAATGCAAAACCTTCTTTTGTCTACCTAAGTGTATTTTATTGCTTATTACTAATAATCAGAAAATTAAAAAAAATAATTAAAATTAATTTTTAAAAAACACGAACTGAAAATATATTACTGATTTGAAAACAAAAATTAATTAATATATCAAATTGTAGCAATTCAAAAAAAAAACAGATTCAATTATATGAAATAGAAAAAAAGCAATTTGCACTTTCTACGCCTAAACATATACAGGTTGTCTCTTTGAAAACAATACATTGTTTTAAAAAAAATGAAAAAAAATAATTATATACCGGTTTAAGTTTTAAAGTAATATTTGATATTTTTAAACTGTATTGAAGTATATACATATAAGTAAGAACCAGTAGCATGTGTTTTTAAATTAAGTTGTAAGTGCCATCATTTCGTTAAAGATTTAATTATTATTTAAGCAAATAAATACTTGCCGGACCGGTTCACAGTACAAACAGTCTTTTTTTACTCTCACATACCCTTGATCGATATATATTTACTAATGTTCGTTCACTTTTAACGTGAACTGGATCGGAGAATGGAGGGTAGTAGAAATTTTATATTGTCAATATTACTGCCCGCAGTCTTGTTGTTGTTTTTGTTTCATGCGTGTTTGGCTACAAGTAAGTTTTAAATTATCTTAATTTAAAATTTTAATTATTTAATCAATGTATATGTAAAAGTATAATGTTGTGACAATTGCAAAACAGCACATGAATCGCGGTTCCAAACGCAAGCACATTGTCACACGTGTATCTTAACGAATATGGATAAAACCAAGAAAGTTGTTGTTGAAAACATGTGCTTGGTAATAACAAATACTCATATACAAGCAAGAACACATAACAAAAAAATTATGAATAAATAACGACTTTGGACTGACACTGAAAAATTATTTAAATTCAGAAGTAGAGAATCTTAAAGAAATTTTACAAGAATTAGTGATCCTCTCCAAAACAATCAGCTCATACAAGATGCATTTAATATTGTAAAGGAAGATTTAGTGATTAAAAGGATAAGATTAAACGTGTACTTTGAGATGTTTTTTTCTAATTAGCAAAATATTTTCCTTCGAACATATTTATGTAACCAGGAAGGATTTTTCATAAAGATGCTTAATTCAAATCATAAAGACAAAGTATTTTAGTTTTTGTATACAAAATTATAAAAAAAAATTGGCTATTGAATGCTTTGATGTTTTGATGTTAACAACTACGGCAATCTTGATACAAAAATCATGTATGTAATAGGAGATTATCAGAAATATGGGAATGCTGATTGTAATATTTCGATTATATGTGGTCACTGGGCATAATAAGTGAAACCATTTCCAGTTGTAATACAAATTGGGTGTTTACATACATGCACCAAAAGACTTTGTGCTAGTACCATAATACATGGTACTAATGACTAATTACATATAGTGTGATACATTTAGACTACCTTGTAGGTACATTAAGAATTCTAAATCAGATTGTAAGACAATCCATTTCCGTCTGTAGAACATTATCAGCCCTACCAATTTCACAAATGTGTAGACTTTTTAACAAATTCATTTTACGATAAAAAACTAACTTTCATGTAACAAACAGTGAATATATATAGATTCCATAACTCAGTAGGCAGTACTTTATGCCGTCAGAAAATATACCATTTAGCAAAATTTTTAGTCTTCTTAATTTTTTAAAATTTATTTAAAACTAAGGTTTGTTCTCTCATGCAAAGCATTCCTTCCCTGAATTTGGATTCATTTAATTTTGGAACTTTAGATTCATTAATTTTCAACTGTTTGGCTTATGTGTTTATCTTTCCAACTTTATGATTTTCGGAAAGGTGCACATATGGCACATCAAAATTTAACTGGTATTTGTGTTATTTATTGTTAAATTTTTTTACAACATATATTTTCTTTTCCTGGATGTTTATAATAAAGTGGTCAGTAATTTACTTTATAACTGATAATTGATAATGCAAAAAAAAAAAAATTAAAAACAATCTCTCTCTCTCTCTCTCTCTCTCTCTCTCTCTCTCTCTCTCTCTCTCTCTCTCTGTGTGTGACTATCTGTTTTATAATTCATTGTATGGAAATACATTTTGGTCAATACACATATATGATATAATAGAAATCATATGCCACTGAATTAAAAACTGATGGATATGCATTATCTTGTATTTGCTAATCATTTCAAACTAATGTTATTATAATGGTTAAATGTACTGTTTTAAAAGAATGTAAATATTACTTTAAAAACTTATTGATTGTTTTGATTAAAAGAGATGTTAATGGGTTGACTTCTACTTCAGTATTAATGATGATTCTTCAAACTATAGACTTATCAATTAAGATAGCACTGACTAAATACTAGACCACTTGCGTCGCCTGTCAGATTGACGTCAAATATTGCATCATTTTGCGATCCCCACTCTTACTTCCGTGGGGCTAGAAATATAATTCTTGGTATGCTTTCTACCGCCATTAAAGATGCCATTTCTAGTGGAACAGTGTTGAGTTATTGCTGTCCGATGGCCGTCATTATGCAGTACTATATGTAACCAAACTAGAAATGAATCGCACATAACCAAATTGCTGTTATATGAATACACATGATAAGGTTGTGTGTAGATTCATATGTTTATTGTAATTTTTTTTTTTTTTTACTTCCTTTCCAAATGACCCCGTGCTTTTATTTCTAAAGCCGAGTGCTTGGCGAAAGAACAGTCATTACCTAATTTTAAGTCTATGTCCGACCAGGCAGATTTTCGAACCCCCGCCTCCCAAGTACGAAGTGAGCACTCTACCTACTGAGGTTCCGTAGTGGTCATTATAAATATTTTAGTTTTGTTATATACAGGCATAAGTTTTTTGGAACATGCAGACACATAATGTTTTTATGTTTTGTAAGATACTAACATTTGATCCTTGTTTACGAGATTAACGATCATGTTGCCAGATATTCAAAAATATTTTTATGTAATAAGCCCTAATGTTAATGGTTCGTATTCCAATACCCTATTCAGTTTTGGAATTCTCGTATTCATTATTTAAAGCACCTCATGACAGACAGACGTATATGACCTTGATGCATTAGTAAAAGCACAGAACCAACTTATCATCGGTATTTGTACTAGAACAGTATTCTCAGCACTGTTGTCTTTAATGTAATGTATTGGGCTAATTTTCTTGTTTGTGGTCATTTAAAAATGGCACCGCTTCCAATTCAGATTGATTTAAAACAACAGGAATTATATTTATCTTCCAAACATGGTATATTTTTTTTTAATTATTATAAAATTATCTAAATCATTCTTAATAAAGTAAAAACAATTTTGGAACTGTCACTGAAGTCAGTGTAATGTTTTTAGAAACCAAATGTTTTAGAAGATGTCTGTATCATTGGTGCACTTGTTAAACCAGTAAGTACAACCTTTCCTTTGTTTACATATCATTGCTATATGTACTAGTACCATTTTACATGGAACTACTGATTATTTACCTAAAGGGTGGTACGTTAAACTCCATTGTAAGTACATTACAAAAAAACGTTTAATTCCAAAACAAACACTTTACACTATACAAATATTCAAAAGAAAGTGTCTGTAGACTATGTATTGGTAACCTATATCATATATCAATACATGGTCGGTCAATTATAAGTTGAATATGGAATTGTATAAATAATGCTATAATTATGCCTTGTGTCAATAAATCTTTGGTTTGAGTACAGGGCATGGTCTTAAACATGCATTTTTGTAGGATTTGATCAAGTGCGTTATACATAAACGTTACGTAAGAGTTTGATTATGTGTTGGGTGTGCGAGAACATTTTCACTAGAACGCAATAATAAACAGGTGTTTGTTTATTTTAGAAATTTATAATTACGGATAAGAAATACCTAAATTGAGAAGTGGTTATTGGGAAAATAAACTCACAAAGCAATGACATACTTGTAAATACGAGCTAAAACATACCATCGTAACAGTTGAGATCCAGCATTAGTTAATCACAAAAGAACAAACTTCACTGCTTAATTTTCTTCTCAAATAAGCAAGTGTAGAAGTGTTGAAGTCGATATTGGTATGTTTTGTTTCAGTCAAGATTCTTTTTTTTATATCGAGGCAATGAGTTTTAAGATGGTGAGAGAATCCACCCAGAGAAAATCGCAGAACTTCGGCAATCGTCCTGACAAACTTTTTCACACTAGTATTTGTCAAATTTGGATTCGAAGTAAAGCGATGCAAACCCTGTGATTTATAGGTTGGCTATTGACCACCAACACCACCATTTCAGGTCACCAGGTACACGTTTCGACATATTTTTAAAAAATTCACATATACTACGAATATACTACAAATATTCGCTAGCGTGTTTTTCAGCGAGCTTTCCACGGCAATTGAAGTTCAAGCTCTATAAACGCCATTTCTAGACAGTTCAATGGTTAAATTGTATCAATATTTTATATTTTTCTGTTCTTCTTCTTGTTCTTGATCATCTAAATATGTCAAAAAATCGTGAACACCTATGAAACTCTACTTTGAGCAAAAAAAAAAAATATATATATATATGTGTGTGTTTTAGTTTTGTTTATAAAACTGGTGGATTGTTGGTTTTTCTGTTGTTTGTTTAGTATTTTTTTTGTTTTTAATCGGCTGTTACATAATGATTGTACGTAGTATGTTATTTAAAAGTGTTTGCCGTTGTAAATGGATTTGTTCTTAACTTAGTCACTTGAGTGATCCGACAATAATTAAAACAAAAAAAAAAGACTTAGGGTATATGTAAATAACAAGAAAAGGGGGTTTTGAAATTTACAACAATTTTCACAATTTTCTCAATGTCTCGACTAAACTTTACGTTTTTTTCTCTTTATTTAAAAAACTATAAGTCTCTCAAATAATTGCGTTTTCTTCTCACTGCAAGTCTCTCTTTTAAATCAAGACATGGGGTCACACTCTTGTTTATTAACTGAAGGTTGATAATCTGGAACATGTATTATTCTACACAAAATGATATAAATCTTGTTTTTTAATTTTTTCAAAATTTTAAAATACATTTCATCATGACACAATAACGATAATTTTTGTTAGTATCTTTAATGTAAAGTGATTTATTTTAATTTTATGGATGGCTTAAAACCAACAATGTTACTAGCTTTAAATTATTTATCATCTCAACTTTATTAAGTGACCTTCAACTTTTTCAAATTTTTTATTTCGCATTTTCATTTTTTAGAATTATAAATGTTTAGGACATAAATCAAACTTTTTTCTAGACCGTTTAAAAAATTTCAAAATTCAAATTATGAATTTTAAATGGTATAAAAGTCACTAGAATATCATGTCGTCCGATTATTATGAAAAAAATATTTACATTTCTGTACGCTTAGGGTATTTTGATGAATAGTAATTCCGTACTAATGTTGATCATAAAGTTAGTTTTTACGTGTGGTCTCAAACGCCAGAAGCGACTCTTAAAATTTGAGTAAAACTCGGGTAAAATCCATGTCTGAGAATTTTGTCAAACATTATTTTAAAAAAAAAAAGCACGTGATAACCATCACCATGGCAGCAGTTATTGAAAGACATGATTGTCAGACATTCAATCAAACTTTAAATGGGTATCAAAAAGGTGATACATGCCATTAGTAATCACCCTTTTCACATGATAACACCTCATTAGCATTTTGAACACTGGAGTACCCATCCGTTAAGAAGGAAAAGACATTGATAAGAATTTCGGTAATGTTTGATAAACCTCTGCATTATACCTCGGAGTAATCTAAACGGTTACAAATACAAACAACCTTGCCAAACAACCAAAATAGCAAACAACAGGAAATAAGGTCTTTACGACAACTGATGCTTTTAGTTACTGACTTTGAACAATCACCGTACATGACAAAGATATATCCAGCAATGTGGTTGTTCTTCTTTTGTTGAACCTTTACTACCAAGTACCCTTAATCTGAAGTATTGCCAGGAATAGCGAACTTTGAGCGTTCTTTAACACCATTGATTGGATAAATTTATTTATTTATTTATTTATTTATTTTTATTTATTTACAATGATGTAATTTATAATTCATATGCCAGTTGTAAACTTAAAGCAAAATTATTGTTTTTATTATTATTATTGTTATTACGTTTATTATTATTATTTTTATTATTATTATTATTATTATTATTATTATTATTATTATTATTATTATTATTATTATTATTATTATTATTATTATTATTATAAACATTGAGTTACGCGCGCGTCGATCAAAAATTGTATCCCATATTTCACTTGATATTTTTTTTATCAGTTAAACATTTTGATAACTATTAATGTTTTGAGATTTCGTACTCTACAAAATAAAACACGCAATTAAAATTTTATCCTATTCGTCTTGATTATTTCTTGTTTAAGCACAGTATATTTGAGTTAAACCGCTTTGTGCGATTGTCAGTACTTTAGATTGTTAGTAACAAAACCAAACCTTCATTACACAAGTACCAGTATAGAACCAGCTAACGTCCACAGTTTCGCATTTAAATATGGAAAAAATGAAAATCTTGACATTTTGTTAGTAATTGAGATATTCTTGATAACTGTAGTGTTTATTCAAATGTCACTTTAAGCTTATTGCAGCTGTATTTCTTTTTGACAAAATTTAAAGTATCAAAATAGATTTACAAAATGCTATTTTTAACCAAGGAATGATGCTAAAACGTATCAGAGTTCTGCAAAAATACTGAGTAAAAAATTGCAAATAGAATCGTATTGTAACCAAGGAAAATGTCCGAAAATATAAAAATAAGGGAGGATATTGGCGTTACATTACTTCAGACGTTTAATAAAGGAGGGTAGTATATTTTAACATGTCATAGGATACCCTTCTTAATGTATGTCACGCTTTTAAAAATCCTATCGCATCAATTCATTGATAATAAAAGAAAAAAATAAGTGCAATTGTATTTTTAAAAATGTATGAATTATTTAAACTGACGCAAATCTAACAACATAATGATTAACAAAAGCTTCCAAGTTCAGATTTTTTTCATTTAAAACCGTGTTGTGGTCTAGTGAACAGCTTTCAAAATGTTGGATATTTTTTCTCTTCTATAAGACTCTCAGTAAAACAGGTTTTATGTCACCCGACTATATATAACACACTCGTACATTTATTTCACTCTCCGTACTGTAATACATTTTTGCTTTATGATCACGATGCATTGATATAATAGGACTTTTATAGTGTTTGTAATTATGAAGGTTTTTCTATGCTGGACATTAGCCTTTGTGCTTTGTTTTAGTTCTTATTGTTCAGGTAAGTAGGTTGGATTTTTTTTTAATTTCTGGTTATCCTTTTATACTTTTTTTCAGAATCTTTGATGCGTAGATATTATCTATAACGCAATTTAATCATGAAATCATATCAATGCATTATCACTTAAGATAGCAACTTTAAAACATGATTTCCATGTAGATTTGTAGCATCAATATTGTGATCTTGCATTTCCTCAATGTATACATTGTATGTAGAATATTTCTATAGTAAGTGATGCTACAAGATATTTGCCGAAGGTCCTAATTATCAGACTTTATAGCTAGTTGTTTTTTATCCATAAAAGCTTTGCAAACAATGGTTATTCTATGTATAAAACAACCCTGAATCTCAAAAAACAACATTTAACTAAGGATTACCTCCTCCAAAAAAACCGAATTGCTTACACCAATATAAATGAAAATGACACTTTTTGGGGGAAACAACGACAAATAGGCCTAGAAAACAAAAACATATAAATTTGAAGCACATTAGACTTGCACCGGATTTAAAAGCAAGGTAATGTAAGGAAAGGAAAGGTTACCAGAATATAAACGAATTCTTTAAGTCCAGAAAAAACGCAATTAAATAGCATTTGGTACTTAAATAAGGACTGGCTTTTGGCGTTGTGATTATTTTTTATTTTTATATTTTCCTCTTTTGACTTATTAGCCAGGCACCCAGGGTTACAACACCATTCTAGAAGTGACTGCCCCAATATAATGGAACTAACCTTGGAGGAAAACGTTATTTCTTCACTCTATTCGATTTTGAACTACTTGACTCTGAATACAATTATTGTTTGTCAAAACACAGTTTTTTTGATCTACAGTTTTTCTATTATGAACTATAGTATGTTGGGATCGATTCTCCCACTGACAAAAGCAATAAATTATTATGCTGATGTACACAGATTACGAAACTAGTTGAGCATTTAAACTAAATGAGTAGCCTAAAACATCACGGTCTACATGGGACTCGAATTTGCAACCCTTGTCCATATGTCCTAGACTATAAGCACTGAGCAATGTATCTTCACAAAACAGTATTTTAATGATTGAAATTATTTATTGCTACATGCTTTATTAATTTATCTCTTTTTTTATTTTACAGCATGCAGCGATCCTCTTGGAATGGAGGATGGAAGTATAAGGTCTGACCAGTTAGCCGCATCATCAATTAAAGATGGTCTTAATTTGGATTTCGGTAGATTCAACTGTTGCTCAGGTTTGTAAGAACATATCTTAATGAACGTGTACAGGGTTTATAAAAGATATATATTTTATTTAAATTCATTTCCTTTAATCGCCATTTTCTTATACACATGCAAAACGTCAAAACTTTTAGTTCTTGAAAATAGAATGAACAATATTTATTGATTAAGATTATGCAAGCCTCAAACAAACCATTTGTCATTTGTCGGGTACCACAGGTTTGTGGCATCATTTCGAAATAACATTTATTTTCAACTATATATTAAAGTATAATTCCGAACTAGTACTACTGATAATACACACGGGTTCCTTATGGTGCCCGGAAGTTGTTTCAACATTATTATGCTTTCATGGGCAGATGGAGTTATCTATATTATTTAATATATTATAACTTATTTCATAAAACATAAATCAGAATATGTTTGCGATTGTCCAGTTCTCAGAATATTGGTCTTATACAACGTTTAAGCATCAAGCTTTTGATTCCTTTTTTTTCTGTATCATCAATATTGCTATAGGAAAAGTTGGGACAAGCGAAGTCGTGTATGAGCAACTCATTATATATATATATATATATATATATATATTAAGACGTGTGTGTGGCAACAACCAAGAAAGTAAAGAACAATACAAAAAAAGTACTTGTTTGGACCACTTATTGTTTTAATTGAATCGGTTTTTGTTGGAGCAGTTTATTTCTATTGTCTCTTGTCGATTACACGTTTTAAATGAATTGCATAGGAGTAAAACACGACCAAATTTTGCTACATTATGAGTGACGAAGTACAAATCTTTTTAGAGCTTTCATATATATCATTTTTATGATGTAACAGATCTAAATTATCTATTGACGAACATATTAATGTTAAATATTGTGTAACACCGTTTGACCTTTTAAACCAATTAATATATGATTAAGTTTGCAACAAAATAAATATTTATACAATTTCTCTTTATACACTAGAAATGTATGCGTTTTTCAATTAAAAACGATTAGCTGTAAAGAATTTATTATAAAGTCATACACTATAAGACTCAATTAAATCTCAGCGGAATTCTATGCTATAGAGATAATTATAACAGCATGGTTTAATCCACCAAGTGTACTCTTTTCACAGTTAGAATTAATCTTTTTAAAAAGTAAAAAAAGTAAATACAGTTCAGACATGAAAACACACGAGTTGTATAAGCTCTTTGGATAGCAGATGTTTAAATCGCTATTTGAAAATATGTAAAATGTAAGAATTTTTTAACCAAGTTTTTCTTTCATTCGATCACTGCACATGGCTCTTTTATTTGAAAAAAAATACGTATGTTTTAAAAACAATTTTCGTCCGTTTTCTTTAGGTTGGTTTTAACGTATGACATAGATTTAACAAAAAAGGGATATTGTGTAGCAGATCTTCTAAACCTATTGAGTATATGTTTATTTTGCAGTTGGGTATTTTTTTCTTGCATATTTCCATGTAGAAACGGATTATGTACGAGGGATTTAATTAAAAACGTTTAAGCGTGAAAAACCCGTCATAACTTGAAGTGTATAAACTCTCAATAAAATCTAAACGGAATATTTTAAACAGATAACTGTTCGATTTAATCCACTGATAGTATTTTATTGAATATCTTTCTTTTCACAGTTAGACCTGATCATTTTTATGAATGGAATGTATCGGAAAATAACGATATAGCTCACATAGGGCAAAGGTCGTGTTTTACACATTCAATATTTAGTTTTAAAGAGATTTAATCACAAGAATATATATGACACCGTTTTATTTTATCCTCATATATTTAAATTGACTTTTACACACAATTATTATTTGGTCTCCAGTGAAACCGTGTAGTAAACAAGGTGAAAAACTGTGATCATTACATAAATATTATCAGCTAAGTTGGACTACACAATGAAATTTCATGATTTTTTAAAAAGAACTTGACGCAAGATCCTTGATTGATTTTTATAAATGCATGTATCTGTCAGGTAGTTTTATTTCTCTTGTCGTATACCACTTTTAAAATTTTATCATTAAAATATAAAATTTTAAAAAGTGGTGTATATATCTCTCTCTCTCTTATTTTTAAATATATTATATATCAAAGTTGCTATTGACGGACCATTTAAGAAAAAATATACTTGGTTACAACAACAACAAAAAATTGATATTAAAATATTTTTAAATACGACAGGTTTGCTTCAATAAAACGCACAAGCTTTGTAGAATTAGCAAAAAATCTGTTAATTCGTTAATTTTCAATGTTCTATTTGCATAAACCTAAGGTATTCTAAATTATTCTATAATTCTTTTATATTATACAACTATCTTTAAGAATTAATGTATAAGCTTTAGAAAATCTAATACTGATATACATGTTACAAATGATATAATAATACAAAAATTCATCAATTTAAATCTTTATTCAAACCGATTTAAATATCTTCAAAACAAGTAAAACAAGTTGTTATTTATATTGTATAATAAAATGGTGGGTGAGTGCGTGCTGCTTTATTCCCGTCGCGCCATTTTATTTTCTTTTTAAAAGTGAATTATTTTATTTCAAGGTTTAAGATTACTTACGTTAAAACTTGGTACTTATTGTCAAATAACACTATTTAATGTAGTCAAACAGCACCTGTTATATTATGAGATATAGGAAATAGGAAAAACAGCAGTTATATCGGGTATCCCAGCCTGCATATCGCTTTTGTCATTTCGTTTTAGCCTTTTTTGTATCTAGTTTGATGTTGTGCGGTTTTTCATTTCGGTTTGGCCTTTTTGTATCTAGTTCCTTGTTGTGCGATTTTTTTTTTATTTCGTTTGCCTTTTTTGTATCTAGTTCGATGTTGTGCTATTTTTATTTTGTTTTGCCTTTTTTGTATTTTGTTCGATGTTGTGCGATTTTTCATTTCAATTTGCCTTTTTTTTTGTTCGGTGTTGTGCGATTTTTCATTTCATTTTGCCTTTTTTGTATTTTGTTCGATGTTGTGCGATTTTTCATTTCGGTTTGCTTTTACTTGTATCTAGTTCGATGTTGTGCGATTTTTCATTTCGTTTTGCATTTTTTGTATCTAGTTCCTTGTTGTGCGATTTTTTATTTTGTTTTACCTTTTTTGTTTTTTGTTCGATGTTGTGCGATTTTTCATTTCAATTTGCCTTTTTTGTATTTTGTTCGATGTTGTGCGATTTTTCATTTCATTTTGCCTTTTTTTGTATTTTGTTCGATGTTGTGCGATTTTTTATTTCATTTTGCATTTTCTTGTATCTAGTTCGATGTTGTGCGATTTTTCATTTCGTTTTGCTTTTCCTTGTATCTAGTTCGATGTTGTGCGATTTTTCATTTCATTTTGCCTTTTTTTGTATTTTGTTCGATGTTGTGCGATTTTTCATTTCATTTTGCATTTTCTTGTATCTAGTTCGATGTTGTGCGATTTTTCATTTCCTTTTGCTTTTCCTTGTATCTAGTTCGATGTTGTGCGATTTTTTATTTCGTTTTGCCTTTTATTTTGTTTTGGTTTGCTTTTTCATGTATCTAATTGGATGCTGTGCGATTTTTCAACAAGTTTTGTCTTATCCTAAATCTAGTTTGATGTTGTGCGTGTTTGATTGGATAACTTTTTATGTGATCGTCATCTCATGAGTCATTTCCTTCTCTCTCTGTTGTTGTGGCCAAGTGGTCTGAAGCGCACGTTTACGGATCACAGTGTCTCTCGCCGCCTTGGTTCAAATCCAACGTTGGTAGTTTTTAGAGTAAGAAAATTTGTCAGTTCTTGCTGAAGGGTTTAACGCCATTGCTCCACTCCATACCTACTTGATCTTATTATAGAAATGACAAGTGCTTTTTTCAACATTTTGGACAAAATTAAGTACAGTAAACACGTCTAAACTGTATAAATTTAAGTATGTGTATTGAATAAATTAAATTAAAAATTAAAAACATAATGATACACGTAAAAAAATTCACATCGATGACAATAAATGTCAGAATATGTGTTTTCTGTTCATAATTGAAAAGACGCAATCTAGTGAAAAAATTTTGCTCACCTAATTTCAGGTTAAGTGGAGGTATTTATTATGGAAAATTTGTGTCTCGAGTCGAGATCGACGTTTAAATGACGTACATTGAAGAATGACTTTATCCAAAAGTTTTCAAAAAGTCAAGTTTTCTATGGATCACAGAACCTTTTGGTTATTAATGGTCAAGTTTTCTATAAATCACGGAACCTTTTGTTTATTCATGGTCAAGTGTTCTATGGATCACAGAACCTTTTGGTTATCAATGGTCAAGTTTTCTATAAATCACGGAACCTTTTGTTTATTCATGGTCAAGTGTTCTATGGATCACGGAACCTTTTGTTTATTCATGGTCAAGTGTTCTATGGATCACGGAACCTTTTGGTAATTTATGGTCAAGTTTTCTATGGATCACGGAACCTTTTGTTTATTCATGGTCAAGTGTTCTTTGGATCACGGAACCTTTTGTTTATTCATGGTCAAGTGTTCTATGGATCACGGAACCTTTTGGTTATTTATGGTCAAGTTTTCTATGGATCACAGAACCTTTTGTTTATTCATGGTCAAGTGTTCTATGGATCACGGAACCTTTTGGTTATTCATGGTCAAGTTTTCTATGGATCACAGAACTTTTGGTTATTCATGGTCAAGTGTTCTATGGATCACAGAACCTTTTGGTTATTCATGGTCAAGTGTTCTATGGATCACAGAACCTTTTGGTTATTCATGGTCAAGTTTTTTATGGATCAAAGAACCTTTTGGTTATTCATGGTCAAGTGTTCTATAGATCACAGAACCTTTTGGTTATCCATGGTCAATTTTTCTATGTATCACTGAACATTTTGGTTATCTATGGTCAAGTTTTTTATGGATCAAAGAACCTTTTGGTTATTAATTGGCAAGTTTTCTATGGATCACTGAACCTTTGTTATCCATTGCCAAGTTTTCTATGGATCACGGAACCTTTTGGTTATCCAACGTCAAGCTTTCTATGGATCACAAAATCTTTTGGTTATCCACGGTCAATTTTTCTAAGGATCACGGAACCCCTTGTTATCCATGGTCAAGTTCTCTTGGATCACAGAACCTCTTGGCTATCCATAGTCAAGTTCTCTTTGGATCACAGAACCTCTTCGCTATACATGGTCAAGTTTTCTATGGCTCGCACAACCTCTTAGTTATCCATGGTCAAGTTTTCTATGACTCGCAGAACATCGTAACCTCTCGGTTTGAATTCTACTAATCCTAGTTTTATAAAGTTTGTCAATTCGGTCGTGCTTTTATCCTGGTACTTACGGTTTTCTCCAAATTTAATTAACTGAAGTGAAAAAACCTCTTGACTGGGTGGTAAAACCTATTTTTTAAATTCTA
This sequence comes from Tegillarca granosa, assembly GCA_029721355.1. Lineage (NCBI taxonomy): Eukaryota > Metazoa > Mollusca > Bivalvia > Arcoida > Arcidae > Tegillarca > Tegillarca granosa. The sequence continues at coordinate 25,022,797 of CM056605.1, forward strand.
ATTGCATGTTCATTCCTTATGTATTAGTTTGTTGGGTTTCTGCATTTTAGCAATTATTTAATGCATTGTAACAGATAATCAATATTTGAACAACATACTATACAGATAACACAAACTTAAATTGATCTCCAAAATGACATCCTTAGAATTCTGGAAAACTAATACAATATTAAGGATTCAAATTTGTCAGATTTTAAGTTATGAGAAAATCTTTGTAAAATTATGGACGAGGTTAAGTTAGTAGAGAGGTATTAAGTTATAGATAGGCCCACACCTGCAATATACACGTCGGTTACTGTCACATTACTCAATAAAAAAATTATGCAGGTAAAGTAAATAAATAAAAGATAAAATTAAAACGATATTGATACACAAAAAAGTTGTAAACCACTTCAATGAAGATAAATGTCAGACATTGCATTTTACTTGTCAGGAACTAAAAAGGTTCAGTGTTGCGAAAAATGTCGATTTCATGATTTTTCAGATAAGATGTTTTTAATTCAATAAAATATGACATGATTTGCATACCAATGTTGCAATCGCAAATTGTGATTTAACTACTTATTTGCTGCACTTTAAGGATATTATAACATAAATTAATCTCTCTCTCTCTCTCTCTCTCTCTCTCTCTCTCTCTCTCTCTCTCTCTCTCTCTCTCTCTCTATATATATATATATATATATATATATATATATATTGCTCAATAGAAAGTGAATAACGCACACTAGTAGCTAGACCTTTTTCGTATGGTTTTATAATTGGATGTTTAGATGTATTTAGATAAAAAATTGGACCTGGTCACCGAAAAGCAACTTTGACATTTCTGCTATTTACGCTTATTTCACTATGTCCACTCTTCTTGTAGAACGCCTTTGTGGCTCATTTTCAAGAGCGGGAGGTCTTGTGTTCGAGACTCGGCCTGGTCATATAATATAAAAGACGTTAAATTTGACACACTACTTCCTTTTCTGGTGTTCGGCAAGATGACAGAATATTGACCTGTTAACCGGGTGCCAGATTAATAAGACAGGGGAGTGTTATGTGTGTCTCAAGCATACTGACTTGGTGAACTATCACCTTAACAAAAAGCTGTCCTGAGTTCGTGCTAGTACGTGCAGGACATAACACAGAATCGCGCATGTCACGAACTTGTTTTTAAATTAATACTAAGAGATTAAACTTGCTCCCGTCGCGAATAACTTAAAATTTCCGATGCGACGGAAAAAAAATATCATCACACAAAACCAAGTAAATTAAAATTTCCGATGCGACGGAAAAAACGTCATCACACAAAACTAACAAGTAACTTAAAATTTCGGTGCGACGAAAAAAATCATCACAACTTACCAACAAACCTTTCTAGTAGGAAATGCATTTTTACAAATTTATTTAAAACAAGATTTAGGAAAAAAGTATGTGAATTTTATTTGGACCCAACACAGCAATAAGAGGCTCAATTATCAAATTTCTGCAGGGCTTTCTGTCTACAAATAACAACTTTTCATTTAATAACTTATTATCAACAACGTTTAACTAAATATTAGGATAAGCTGCAAAAAGGCATGTTCCAGTGCATGTTCCTGTGTAGAATATTAACGTTCAAGAATCTTATCTTTAGTATACCGATATAACAAGCTTGTTATTGTATTATCAAGGGAAAACTTTTTTAAAAAAAAAATCGGTGAAATTCTGTATAACGGAAATGTCAAACATATCCTTTGTCGAATTTCAAAATTTCTTGAAATGTCCAGAACAAGTACTTTCGAGTTTTGGACAATCTGAACACTAAGAATGTTTCCAACATTGAATAATTTAGGACCTTTTGAGGACAAGATAACTTCTTTGTTTTACAAATACATATATTTATAAAATTTAATTTAACCCAGTTATTGTATGTTTTTATCTATACCGTCTATTTTGAAAGAATATACTTCAAACATGCAGAAGTTGTATATTTATGTAAGCAGAAGTTGTATATTTATGTAAAATCTATTTTTTACATGCATGCTTTGTATTTACAACATAAGGAGTGATTAATTTAATTCAAACAATATTTTATTCAAACATTTGTTTTGAAAAGGATTGGGCAGCAGGCATTGCCTATGTAAGTCCTCTCCTTAGTCAGAGTACATATGATAATACTAGTATATATATAATTCCAGAAACCAAATATCGCGAAAATAACATTAATAATAATAATAATAATAATAATAATAATAATAATAATGTCCAGTGTTAGTATTATTAAAAAAAAAGAAAAAATCGTGATTGTTAGAATACTAAAGAATAAATGTAAAAAAAAAAGAAGAAGAAGAAAATAAAAAAAGAAAAAAAGAAAAACAAAACAAAATAAAAAAGAACAAAAACAAAGAACACCAAAAAAATTGTAATCTGTTGTTATATAACACTTTTCATCGGATTTTAGGGAATAAAAAGTACATTGTCACGAATTCTCTTTTCGTCTTTTTAATACAATTCTCTGAATCCTTACATCTTTGGTTTGGAGTCACCACAAATACATAACTATGTTCTCGTGTCAAGAAGGCAATCCAGGTACATTTTAAGACGATCGAGAGCAATAAATCGCTTCAAGAATATAACTCTTGAACACGATGATCACGTTCTAATGTCAATAACTTATTTCTCACGAACAATATAAAATTAAATGGCATCTTGTGCTTAAAATATTGGCTTTTGAAATCGTTCCGGATGAATAAAATTTATAAAAATTCCTTCGATCAAGAATTGATATAAAGGTAATAGTACAAGCTCTTACAATAGTAAGTACTTGTACAACATTCAGTCTTATAGTATGTGGACCCCTTCAATCTGTTACCTCTACGGTAGCTCAGTTGTTAGAGTGCTCGCTTCGTATGTGGTAGGATGGGATTCGAGCCCCAGCCGGGTCAGACCAAGACTCGAAAATTGGTATTGACTGTTCTTTCGCAAAGCACTCGGTATTCAAAAAAAATGAAAGTTACTGGGTCCTCCGGAGGAGACCTTAAAAACCTATGTCCCTTATCACGGCAGGCTGACATGCTAAAGAAACCTTACCGCTCATTGCCCTAAGCGCACTGCAAAGTCAACATTTCTGCCACTTTACCTGTAGCTGATGTAGATGTAGCTCGATATACGTGAAATATTCTTGACTGTGACGTAAATTACCATTTAATTAAACTCTTAAATCTGGGTACCATTTTTCATCAATACCCAGCTCCTGTGTGAAGTTGATTTCTTCTAACATTGAACGCTGTAGTAGGATGTTTTATTTATCTTGTGCCTTTGTTGTTCGTTTGTTTTGACGGATTCTTGGTTTGCTTAGAATGTTTCCAACATATCCTGTTACAGTATCCAATATTTACCAGTAATTATTATTATTTATTTATTTTTTTTTCATTTATTTAATATCTTTTTTTTTTTTTTTTTTTTTTTTTTTTTTTTTTTTTTTTGTAGTTTGGGCGGACAGATGTAGGGTATGATTTAGTCATGAACATCTCTCTCTATAAGATGTACCTTACTGTTGTCAATGTAAATACAGTTAAAGTTAGTTTATATAGTACACCGTTCTTCATTTAACTCGCATTTATTTAAGTTTATTTATTAGTGTTCATATTTGTTGTGGGTGGAAATTGGTGATTTTTTATTGATAAAAAATAAATACATTATATTTAAATCAGACATGTTTTCTGCTATTTAATTCTGAACTTAATTTCTTTTATATATGGTCATGATTCAATTTTATTCTATTGAAAATTTCTTTTTAAATAAAATCAATAGTCAATCTTAAGTTTAATCACAAATCATAAGCGGTAAGGATAAAAAAAAGGAATGTTTGAACTGATTGTATTGTGTCTTAAGAAGACTAGTTTGTAAGAAAATTTGGGCGTGTACACATTCTGGTTTATTTAGTATATAGAACTTATTGAAACTCAAGTATGTCGATTTATACCCCCATTGGAAAATTTTAAACACAATGTTTATAAATAGGCTTATGTCCTTGAAACAAGAAAAGTGCATAGACTTATATGACGTCTTCTGGAAAAAAATCTATATGCTGAAGGAAAAAAAAAAGAAGCCCCCCCCCCCCTTAAATGAAAGGTTGCTGGTTTAACCCTCGGCCGGCTTTGCAAATATCACAATTTTTCAAAGCACTGTGATATGCCTTTGGGAATAAAACGGATAATAGCTTAAACCTCTTTACAACGATAAAGAACCCCAAAGCTTGTACCCTCGACCCGGTCTTGCAAATAACACTTGATCAATTTAACTTTGAATGAAATTGGGTGATACCTTGAATCTCTTAAACAATAAAAAACCGACAATGCTTATTGTAAAAAAGGAACTGTTCTAAACTTTACATCAATCGGTATAGTTGGTGAGTTCTCGATATAACTGTAGTAATATTCACTGAATATAAAACTCTATTTGGTCATTCAAACAAACAAAACATTCCTAGGCTATTTAAGATAAACTTTCTTAAACACGACATAAAAAAACTGTTATGAAAAAAGTTTGGTCTCGGGCGACATTTTCACGCCACTCGGATAAAATATGATGCCAGCATAAATTTGGAACAAACATTGATATAGTTTCACTTAATACATGGCCAAGTTCAATATGACTGCTTTTCTTTATATGACGTCCTCGGTGTTAATGATGGTAACTTATTTTAACGACCGATACAACCAACGTACATCCACACCAATTTCTTTAAATGTCTGACGTTAAATAGCCCTTTGGTGGACACCAAATCAAATGGCAAATAGCCTACCATCCCCGGTTTGTTTGGAGGTGTTCAATGTTCATCTTATCTGTCGTTGTAAAATATTTTAAAGGCGTTTCACAGCAAAACATTATCACCCCCGGTATTGCATTGAGGCGGATGCTCTACCTATGAGCCAGTAGAAAAATGTACTTGCAGTAGCCAATGTAACCAAACGACACACGAGCAAACAAAAGATAGAGTTAAGTAGAGGTGTTTTACGCCCAAGTAAAGGTCATTTACTTTTATCGAGGCGATCAGCTCTTGGGAAAGTGGAAGAAATCGGAGAGCCTGAGAAAACCACCAACCTTCGGCAAGCGAACTTACAAACTTTCTCACGCTAGGATTTGTCCGAGTGGGAATTCGAACCTATAGGCGGTAAGGGACACCGTCATCCCTAACCCCGCACTTTGGACGACTTGGTCACCGAGACCCCTAAAGAATCAAGACAACAGGAAAAGATAAACACACCAAACGGTTAAATATATCTCTCTCACTTTACGATGAAACAGCTCATGATAATTATTGTGTTCTTGTTATATCTCTGTATCGTGTCATTAAATGTAACGTCATGTCACAGATTATCTGTCGTACTAGTATTTGTTTAATTGTTCATCTTTAAAAAATGTGATGTACACGATAACATTTTAAAAATTTTAAACAATTTTGGTACTTTTTAAAATTTTAATTTTATAACATTATAAGTTGATTTATGCATGTCACACATTTTATTCTAATTTTTTAAAAAATTCTATCTAATTTTTATGTTTTCATTTATTTTTGCCGTGTGTGCGGGAGTTTTTTTATTTGTTACATGACATATAAGGCGTTGTACCTGTTTCTATTGTTCCTTTTTTAAGATGTGTACGATAGATATTTTAAGGGCGTTAGTTATGTAGCTTAAATAAGTCGTTGAACTCACTACATAATCTATATTTCACATGATTAATTGTAAATAATGCCTATTACAATTCAAATGTAAATTACTACTAATTATTGTCAGATTTTTGTCATAGAAAGCTAATAATGTCAATGAAAGTTGAGTGAAAATGAAAGAAAGTAATGCATGAATACCCAATAAGCTTTTTGTGACATCTAGTGTATGCCCTTGGAGTTTAAAAATGTATGCATCAATGCCAAATATTTTTAATGACGTCAGACTGGAAGATTACGCAGAAAACTAAAGAAAACTGTTTTGTTATCGACAATCTGACATAATAAATGAAAGCTGAAAAACATGCATTTAGTAATCGGGAACGTAAACAAAAACTCGAAAAAACAAACAACCAAATTAAGTTAACAATCAGGGGTGTAACTTATTATGAGGCAACAAAGACAACTGCCTCGGTAAAAATCATCTCGTATTTATTTTTTAATTTTTACAGAAACACGAAAAAAAGAGAAAAGGATACATAATTCATAGTGAACAAATATAAAATTATGTTTTGTCCTTGGTTGTACAGACTTTATTATTGACGGTCTTAGCAAATATCAGGTTCAGGTGTCGCCAGAAAGCATTATTTAACGCCGGTTTTTTTCCCTGGGAAAAAGACTCCTAGATTTAAAGCACGTTTGGCGCTGCCATTATTTTTATTTATTTATTTTTTTTTTTTTTGCCTTGGTTATAATTGGTTCCCATCTACGCCCCTGACAATGTAAGATAAAAACATGATATAAAGCTCACGACTTTAGACGGGTTCTGATTATAATGCCAAAATGATATGATGCTCAGTGGTGTGGTTCATTTTCAACCGTTTTAGAGTACATTTGTAGGAGTTAGCTATCTTATTCAATATGCACAAACCTTTTGTTATGTTCTTTTAAAATTTTATTCTTCCGTTATTTAAAAATTTAAAAGTAGCACATGACAATATTTACCAAGCCTGTTTATCCTTGCTAAACACCAGCCTCGCTTTGATATTCATACAATGAAATGTAAAAATGATCATAATTTATTGAAAAGTATTGATGTTGATACACATAAAAACCCACTAAATTGGAATATATTTACATTCATATTTTATTTTTATCGTAAAAAAAAACCCCATGCCGTTGCTAAGCATTGCAGGTTGCTTAATCCAAAATACTATACCGAGCTTATCATATACCGCTACACGAAACAAATGCTTTCACATTTGTGGTCAACCACCCTGGTCGAACCCGCTGAGGAGACGCATTAGGTTTTCATGGCTAACGCTCTTTCCACTTTGCCTCAATGACTCCTGCTAGTGTAACTGATATGAAACAGTTAAAATAAAACAAACTTTACAATTAGCACTTATAATTTATACCCTCGGTATCCTTGGCTGAATTTGGATTCATATAATTTTGGAACTTTAGATTAATTAATTTTCAACTATTTGGCTTATGTATTTTATCTGTCAAACTTTTCGGCCTCTAGTGTCACTGATGAAGAATATTTTTACGAAATGTGTACATATGGTACATCAAAATTAAACAGGTATTTTTTTATTTTAAAAATTTTTCAGGCGGTTTAGATCTTGGAGCATGGTGTCCATCTAACACAACTGATACTGGTCAGTGGTATGAAGTGTCATTTAATACAGCATATAACGTGTCTGGTATAGTGATACAAAAACCTGCAGATACAAAAGCAGACGCCTACCTAACTGAATTTAGTTTGGAGTTCGAACTAGCCTCGTCACCTCCTGGAAAACTTTCACCGTATCAAGAAAATGATACGCAGGTAAGTCCAAAACACAACGGTCAAATTATATGTACATGTATTTTTGGTTGTATAGCAGTATGGAATTGGTTTATGTTACAGTAAAGATTGATCGACTTCTCTCAAGATGTCACGAGCAAAAGGCTGATCGAGGTGTAAAGAAAATTTTACATATTGCCATGAATAATCAGAGTTCTTTTTCTTTTCTGTTTCGCTCACTATTTGTTATTATTAACGAAGCTTCGATTTTAGGTTTTTTCTAAAGGATATATATGTTTACCAAAAACTTAATTTGATCAAACCTTTCAACTTTTTTAACATTAACTTGTGCAACATTCATGTATTATGAATAGCGCATCACAGAAACGGGGTGGGGGTGTAGATCAGAATTCTAAAAATATAAAAGTGCAGAAATGGGGTTGAGGTGTGGGACTGGAGGTCTAGGATTTAATTTCTGTACTCCGATTACATTTAAAATCAGCTCGGGTTAGCAAACAGCTTTGATTTACTTATTAAACATAATCTATGGTATCTGGTTTACATGGCACATAATCTATGTTATCTGGTTTACATGACACATAATCTATGTTATCTGGTTTACATGACACATAATCTATGTTATCTGGTTTACATGACACATAATCTATGTTATCTGGTTTACATGACACATAATCTATGTTATCTGGTTTACATGGCACATATTCTATGTTATCTGGTTTACATGGCACATAATCTATGTTATCTGGTTTACATGACACATAATCTATGTTATCTGGTTTACATGGCACATAATCTATGTTATCTGGTTTACATGACACATAATCTATGTTATCTGGTTTACATGGCACATAATCTATGTTATTTGGTTTACATGACACATAATCTATGTTATCTGGTTTACGTGACACATAATCTATGTTATCTGGTTTACGTGACACATAATCTATGTTATCTGGTTTACATGGCACATAATCTATGTTATATGGTTTACATGACACATAATCTATGTTATCTGGTTTACATGACACATAATCTATGTTATATGGTTTACATAACACATAATCCAAGTCATCTGGTTTACATGACACATAATCTATGTTATATGGTTTACATGACACATAATCTATGTTATCTGGTTTACATGACACATAATCTATGTTATATGGTTTACATGACACATAATCTATGTTATCTGGTTTACATGACACATAATCTATGTTATCTGGTTTACATGACACATAATCTATGTTATCTGGTTTAAGTGACACATAATCTATGTTATATGGTTTACATGACACATAATCTATGTTATCTGGTTTACATGACACATAATCTATGTTATCTGGTTTACATGACACATAATCTATGTTATCTGGTTTACATGACACATAATCTATGTTATATGGTTTACATGGCACATAATCTATGTTATCTGGTTTACGTGACACATAATCTATGTTATATGGTTTACATGGCACATAATCTATGTTATCTGGTTTACATGACACATAATCTATGTTATCTGGTTTACATGACACATAATCTATGTTATCTGGTTTACATGACACATAATCTATGTTATCTGGTTTACATGACACATAATCTATGTTATCTGGTTTACGTGACACATAATCTATGTTATCTTGTTTACATGGCACATAATTTATGTTATCTGGTTTACATGACAAATAATCTATGTTATCTGGTTTACGTGACACATAATCTATGTTATCTGGTTTACATGACACATAATCTATGTTATCTGGTTTACATGACACATAATCTATGTTATCTGGTTTACGTGACACATAATCTATGTTATCTGGTTTACGTGACACATAATCTATGTTATCTGGTTTATGTGACACATAATCTATGTCATCTGGTTTACATGACACATAATCTATGTCATCTGGTTTACATGACACATAATCTATGTTATCTGGTTTACATGACACATAATCTATGTTATCTGGTTTACGTGACACATAATCTATGTTATCTGGTTTACGTGACACATAATCTATGTTATCTGGTTTATGTGACACATAATCTATGTCATCTGGTTTACATGACACATAATCTATGTCATCTGGTTTACATGGCACATAATCCAAGTCATCTGGTTTACATGACACATAATCTATGTTATCTGGTTTACATGACACATAATCTATGTTATATGGTTTACATGACACATAATCTATGTTATATGGTTTACATGACACATAATCTATGTTATCTGGTTTACATGACACATAATCTATGTTATATGGTTTACATGACACATAATCTATGTTATATGGTTTACATGGCACATAATCTATGTTATATGGTTTACATGACACATAATCTATGTTATATGGTTTACATGGCACATAATCTATGTTATATGGTTTACATGACACATAATCTATGTTATTTGGTTTACATGACACATAATCTATGTTATCTGGTTTACATGACACATAATCTATGTTATCTGGTTTAAGTGACACATAATCTATGTTATATGGTTTACATGACACATAATCTATGTTATCTGGTTTACATGACACATAATCTATGTTATCTGGTTTACATGACACATAATCTATGTTATCTGGTTTACATGACACATAATCTATGTAATATGGTTTACATGACACATAATCTATGTTATATGGTTTACATGACACATTATCCAAGTCATCTGGTTTACATGACACATAATCTATGTTATATGGTTTACATGGCACATAATCTATGTTATATGGTTTACATGACACATAATCTATGTTATCTGGTTTACATGACACATAATCTATGTTATATGGTTTACATGACACATAATCTATGTTATCTGGTTTACATGACACATAATCTATGTTATATGGTTTACATGACACATAATCTATGTTATATGGTTTACATGACACATAATCTATGTTATCTGGTTTACATGACACATAATCTATGTTATCTGGTTTACATGACACATAATCTATGTTATCTGGTTTAAGTGACACATAATCTATGTTATATGGTTTACATGACACATAATCTATGTTATCTGGTTTACATGACACATAATCTATGTTATCTGGTTTACATGACACATAATCTATGTAATATGGTTTACATGACACATAATCTATGTTATATGGATTACATGACACATAATCCAAGTCATCTGGTTTACATGACACATAATCTATGTTATATGGTTTACATGGCACATAATCTATGTTATATGGTTTACATGGCACATAATCTATGTTATATGGTTTACATGACACATAATCTATGTTATCTGGTTTACATGACACATAATCTATGTTATCTGGTTTACGTGACACATAATCTATGTTATCTGGTTTACGTGACACATAATCTATGTTATATGGTTTACATGACACATAATCTATGTTATATGGTTTACATGACACATAATCAAAGTCATCTGGTTTACATGACACATAATCTATGTTATCTGGTTTACATGACACATAATCTATGTTATATGGTTTACATGACACATAATCTATGTTATATGGTTTACATGACACATAATCAAAGTCATCTGGTTTACATGACACATAATCTATGTTATCTGGTTTACATGACACATAATCTATGTTATATGGTTTACATGACACATAATCTATGTTATATGGTTTACATGACACATAATCCAAGTCATCTGGTTTACATGACACATAATCTATGTTATCTGGTTTACATGACACATAATCTGGTTTACATGACACATAATCTAATGCATGTATCAATTTACGTTGTTAAGTTAAAACATACAATGAAAAATAACAAATCTGAGAGAAAAAAAAAGAACCGCAAACATCTTTCATGCTGAACAAATCACATAAATTCAAAAAAATTATCGATGATCTTTTGTTAAAATAGCCCCATATAACTAAAAACAATAAAAATATTAATATTAAAAAATTAAAAAAAAACATAAATAATAAAAGAAAAGGAAAGAGAGAAAGAAAGAATTGAACCTCGATGCATCTTTCATAATGAACAAGTCACATAAAATAAAAATTATCTTTGATTTTTTGTTAAAATATTCCCTTATTTGAAAACCACTTTATTTTTTCCTGTAGTTATTTCAAACAACGCCAGATGACATGTCGACTAGATTTGATTGGAGGCCAGTTTCTACACGAAGAATCAGAATAAATATACGAAATTATACATCAGAAGCTTGTTTTAGAATGGAAGTACTTGGATGTGAATTATCACGTAAGTTAAACTTTAGTAAATCCGTTTTACGACAATGCCATTCCGTTTTCCTTTTTAATTTTTATAAACCAATGGTCGTCTGTCTGTAAGTAACTTAATAAGTTAAAGCGTATTGTTTGAAATAAGAGAGAAATGCGTCTGTTGTCAACATCAAGCGTTACACAAACGTTTTTTTACTGTGATGAAGGTGAGTCTTCATCAAATGACACGCATTTGTTATATAAGTTTCCCACTGATATTATATTCCAGTATCATGAGTAGGTGTAATTTCACGGACATGAAATTACGCATTTTCCTTTTCCAGATTTCAGTCAGTAATTTACTTGTTCATTGATAATGAAAGAAAGTGTGTGTGTGTGTGTGTGTGTGTGTGTGCGTGGAAGAAGGTAACACGTGTGTGTATGTGTATGTGTGTGTGTGGAAGAAGGTAACGCCTAAAAAAAAGTCCACTTCCTCTCAAACTACCCAGGTTCAGGATAGTCCACAATCCTTCCAGGTGATATGCAAGCAATCTTTTAAAAAGGCTAAATGATTTGAACTATAAAGTCTATCACAATTCAAAAAACATCAATAAGAAAATGGTGGAATTTATCTTTTGTTAATTTAACTTTTTTGTCATACTATCCCTGTATTCACTGAGGTTTTGCTGTACATGTAAGGATAATTTTATTTGTCATTTGCCCATTCACACTATGCTGCAGGGGATCCCAGCTACATTTTAATCAGTACATATATATACTTAGTGTATACAGGGATAATTTGATAACCAAAATGTCAAGATAATTTATCTTTTCAATTTGAAAACATAGAAAATAATCTTTACATGACAGCGCACCACGTGATCAGTACCTCTTAACGTTTGTGCGGAATAATATGGATTATGTTTACGTCAAATATTCCCAAAAAAAACATCGTTATAAAGGGAAAAAATCACTTTATGTTATCATTTGTCAATAGAAATAATTGTCCTGCACAAATGCTATGAGGTATCACATGGTGCTCCGGGGAATTCCATTTACATATGACATTATTATGTGAATTAAAAGGACATACAGAGCTGATTTCTTTTGTACATGTATTGTAAAAAATCTTGACCAGTTTGAAAAACACTGTTACTCTTATCCAATTCAGTTTTAGACGAAACAGTGATCAATAACTTTGATTTATTTATGCATATTTTAATATTTCAGCCCCTGCAGTACCTGTTGGTATTAAATCACCAGATATTTACATGTCATACACCAGTCTACAAGACATCAAACTAAAATGTGACATCAAAGATGAAAAAAGTTACAGTATACAGTATTATGTCACATGGTGGAAAGGAAATGATAATGTGACCTCTGAACTTTTGCAAAAAGGTCAAATGTCAACCAGTCTCACTGTCTTGTCTAGTGACTTTACTCTTGACACAACGGTAAATACTATATTTTAATATTCTTTTTCATACCTCTCTGATTTTTATAATAAAAGAAGATTTTTTTTGAATATCTGCAGCTGCAGTTGTCAGATATAATATGTTAGAAGTTACAATTTTTATTGTAGTCAGTTGAAAGCTATACCATTACAGCATATACATATCAGTGGCCAAGTAGTCTTAAGTGCACATTTATGGATCACAGTAACTCTCACTGTCTCGATTCCAAACCCATCGGAGGCAGATCATAGTATAAGCAAGTCTGTCAGTTTACTTTTCAAATGTCTTTATTTTATTTCAGGTACTCCTGTTCCCTTCACTTTCCAGAACTTATTTTGCAATACAAATAAAAGAATCTTGAATGGGGCATAATATACACTACTACTCCTTCCACTCAACATATACAGATACTTATTTATAATTTCTGTGAGTTCTTTCTTTTGCATTTTTAAAAAGTGTTTTTCCTTTTTTCTCCCTTTTTTCTGTCATTGCAATTTTTAGTGTCTTTGTTATTTGCATTAAGTAGTTATTTTTTCTTTGTACTTATTACAGTATAGATGTTCAGTAAAAGCCTGTTATACACCTGGTTGTGCTACAGAAAGTTTCAGTGATGAACAGTACAGTGAGGATTTTAAACCTGAGATTAAGGTAACTAGGAAGTCATTTTTAATATATACAGTACAAGGAATAACCTATCACTGTCACACTTGATAAGTGATGGCAAAAAAATCCCACTAAAACCATTTGCCTTGAAATAGAATATCTTTCTGGTCTAGACATCTGAATAATTTTAAGCCTTGTAAATGAAATGCATTTAATGACAATTTTAAAAAAGTATTTGCCAACCCTTTTGTTTAGTCAAAGTTGGATGTAAATATTCTGGTTTGGTTTCTTGCTTGGCACTCGGAAGTTGAAGGACAGAATATAAACCAGTTCACCAATTACCACGATAGTGTGACTACTAGAGTAATATGCCTATATACAGAATACTGACACTGTGAGCTAGCACCTTGACAAAAACCTCCCAGATTGCATATTAATACAAACTTAAGCAAACCATTAAAGACATTCACATGTTTTACACATGCAGACTTTATAATTACTCTTATCACCAATCCAGTAGCTAAAACATTGCAAAGTTAAACAAGTTAACAACAATATGCTTTTAGTTTTAATGAGTTTTGTAAAAACTTGTTAACAAATTATACATGTCTTGCCCTCTCTTGTTTTTCTTGATTTTATTCTTGTTTTGAGTTCAGTGAAAACTATATACCATTTGTTCTAGCATTATTTAGAAGTTTTGTGTTAAAAATATAGAGATTATATAAACTAAAGCATAAAAGAAGGATTTTATGATGTAAAAATATTGTGGTGATAGTGAAACTACAACAATATCAAGGTGCACTATATTGAGATTTTACTGTACTTAATTGCCATTTCCAAAATCCGTTTTTTTCAGCTAAATTTTTTTCTCTGTTGAAGGTTGTTGGTGAAAATACTCTGACCATCACAGAGGGAGGCCCTGTTAACCATATACAGATCATGTCTACAGTCCCCCCAGCCATCTTGTGTATGGCAAATAAACTTGAACCAACATGCACTGTATCAGTTAAAGCTTCAATCAAATCCCTGGAAAGCCGACCTTTAACGTGTGGGAATTCAGGTGAGTACACTGAACCTTGAAAGATTTTCATTGATAATTTTATACACAACCATATGTCTTCAGATTTTCCAACATTGACTGGGACATAAAATACCATAAATCTATTCATTCATCTAAGATTTCCATACTGGACATGAAGCATTTCCTACAGATCACAGATCCTCTCACTGCAAAGTTTGGAATATCCCTCAAGCAGGTCCTGGTATGAGGAGGTTTGTTAGTTCACCAGATGATTAGGTTAGAGGTTTTTCCCTGAATATTCCAGTTTATCTTGACTTTCCAGAACTCCTTTATTCTTGATGTTCATGCATTCATTCATCAGTCTTCATGTCCATCTTCAGCAATTTTAACTGTACTTGCATGCACTGAAATTATATAGGTTAAGTTTGAATTAAATTTCTTTCTCTCCAAGGCTTTTTTCGACCTTGCTGGCAGATTATTCTAAATAGAAGAATTTATCAAATTTGTTAACACATGGAAAACTGATTGCAAATCTGATACACTGTTTCCATTTTAAATGATATTAAAGGCAGTTGATGGAATTTTTTTTTCTCCAAAAATTTACATTTAATGCAAATGTAATTATTAATTAATCATTTAATCAGTATTCTTTTTGTTTCAGTTTTTATGATAAATTTTGTGTGGAAAAAGGGTATTGCTTTGAAAGTGAACGAAACACTGATTTACAGCGCTAAGATCACTTGCTAAGGTTTGAGTCCCACTCAGGTCTATTCAGATTTTCACTGCCTCAATATAAGTGTAATAAGTCTTATCTGGGACCTTAGACACTATTTCAACCATCATAACTAACTGTATTATAATTTTTATTCTTGCTCAATGCCTGTGGTTTTCTTTATTGACCCTGGTTCCTTTCACACTCTCACAACTGACTATTTTGATATAAGTTGAATGGTTTTGACTTTGATGTACATAATTCTAAAACCCTCAATCCCTCGTCTAATTAAAATCCACCAATATTCATGAAAACAGTCCTGTAGAAGGGTTCCCTTTCAGAAAAAATTAACTTTTTCATAATTATGTGTAATTCTTGTTTTCTTTAATTCATCAGGAACAAGATTACCTCAGGTTGTGTTCCCAGAGCAAGACAGTGGACTAGAATCATGTGTTTTGGAAATCAAGGATTCTAACTGGAACAACAGAAACAAAATGGCTGTGTTGGCATCATTAGATGGAAGAATTGATTCTACAAGGCAGGCAGAAGTTTCATTGACAACAAAAATAGAAAACACAGCATTGATTAACAATATCAAAACAGTTCAGGTGTGTATTTATTAAGTATTCATTTTAGTATTGATAAGAAATCATTAAGTGGTACTTTTTAACCCATATAATCATTGTTTATTGTAGGTATCATGCTACAGCCATATATTGTAAAGTGTTTTTGATGTGTGCTAATAAGATATGCAACTGTATCTTTTAAAATTTATATTTTTTTTTGGATAGAGTGTCAATGGTGCTTTGTATTAGTTTTATAATTTTTAAGTTTTAAATTTTATATTGAAGTAAATGGTTTTTCATTCCTGTGTGAAATGCATTTTATAGAGGTATTAATGATGTTTCATATCATCCTTAATGACAATTGGTATCATTGTTAATGATGTATTGTCCTAGTGAATTCATCTTTTTTGTTGGTGTTAATGACAATTTGTATCATTGTTAATGAAGTATTGTCCTAGTGTTCATCTTTTTTGTTTGAGTTAATGACAATTTGTATCATTGTTAATGATGTATTGTCCTAGTGATCATCTTTTTTGTTTGAGTTAATGACAATTCGTATCATTGTTAATGAAGTATTGTCCTAGTGAATTCATCTTTTTTGTTTGAGTAAATGACAATTTGTATCATTGTTAATGAAGTATTGTCCTAGTGAATTCATCTTTTTTGTTGGAGTTAATGACAATTTGTATCATTGTTTATGAAGTATTATCCTAGTGATCATCTTTTTTGTTGGTGTTAATGACAATTCGTATCATTGTTAATGAAGTATTGTCCTAGTAAATTCATCTTTTTTGTTGGAGTTTATGACAATTTGTATCATTGTTAATGAAGTATTGTCCTAGTGAATTCATCTTTTTTGTTTGAGTAAATGACAATTTGTATCATTGTTAATGAAGTATTGTCCTAGTGAATTCATCTTTTTTGTTGGAGTTAATGACAATTTGTATCATTGTTTATGAAGTATTATCCTAGTGATCATCTTTTTTGTTGGTGTTAATGACAATTCGTATCATTGTTAATGAAGTATTGTCCTAGTAAATTCATCTTTTTTGTTGGAGTTTATGACAATTTGTATCATTGTTAATGAAGTATTGTCCTAGTGAATTCATCTTTTTTGTTGGTGTTAATGACAATTCGTATCATTGTTAATGAAGTATTGTCCTAGTGAATTCATTTTTTTTGTTGGTGTTAATGACAATTCATATCATTGTTAATGATGTATTGTCCTAGTGAATTCATCTTTTTTTTTGGAGTTAATGACAATTCATGTCATTATTATATTTTGTTTTATATGTGTGTTTATGACAATTCGTATCATTGTTAATGATGTATTGCCCTAGTGAATTCATCTTTTTTGTTCGAGTTAATAAAAATTCTTGTCATTGTTATATTTTGTTTTATATTTATATAACAATTGTGACATTTTGTATCATTGTTATATTTTGTTTTATGTTGGTGTTTATGACATTTTGTATCATTGTTTTTTCATATGTTATAAAGTATGTTTCAAATCAGTTTTAATGAACTTTCTATTTTTGCTAATGACATTTTGTTTTAGTAATAATTATCTTTCAAATCATTGTTAATGATGTTTAAATACAGTGTTAATAATGTTTGTTAATGACTTGAATGATGTTTTGTATTGTTGGGATACTGTATTCTTTAACTTGCCAAAGAGACAGTTTATTCTATACTATTTTTCACTGAATTACAGTATTATTGTTTATTTTGTTAGGTTACTGTAAAGGATGCTGATACAAGTGCTGTATGTATGTCTGTTAATGATCCACACATAACTATGTTTGATGGAGGGTATGTATTTACATAGAACAGATATTTTATCAAGTAAAGTCACTACAAATGTTTCTAAATATTTTATCAGTTTATTGGATTGTTTATTGTCTTTCCAGATTAGTCTTAAAAATGGCAATAATGTTGAATCATCTAGTGTCATAAGAAGCTTTAGAAATGCAAATTAATTTACATAAATAAAAAAATAAATTTTCAATAACAATAAAATTATTGCAATTTGGTTAAATTAATAAGTAGACTTGTATGGTGTTTATAAGATTTCAGAAAGAGAAATAATGTTGATCTTCTAGTGTCAATGGAAGCTTCAGAAAAGTGAATTTATTATAAAATAAATTTCAAAAAAAAATTGCAATTTGGTTAAATAATTTTGCAGACTTGTGTCATGAGAAGCTTCAGAAAAGCGAATCTATATAAATAAAAAAATAATAAATGGACAGGGACATTCGTGTGTACAATATGAACCCATGCATGTTTATTAAAGGGATGACATCTTTTTTATACGCCCGTCAAAGACGGGGCGTATTATGGGATCACCCTTGGCAGGTGGGCGGGCGGGCGGATGGGCGGGCGGGCGTACTGGCGGCGGGTTTGTCCGGCCCATAACTCTGACATCTATGGTCAGAATGACTTGAAACTTGGTATGCCTAGTTACCACGATGATGCGAAGTGCAGTGCTTAGGAACCGTAACTCTAGCTTCCTTAATTTTTGAGTTATTCCCCTTTGAATGCTGTTAGCATGTTTTTCCGGATTATAACTTTGACATCTATGGTCAGAATGACTTGAAACTTGGTATGCTTACTTACCACGATGATGCCAAGTGCAGTGCACAGGAACCGTAACTTTAGCTTCCTTAATTTTTGAGTTATTCCCCTTTGTGTGCTGCCATAGTACGCGGCGGGTTTGTCTGGCCCATAACTCTGACATCTATGGTCAGAATGACTTGAAACTTGGTATGCTTACTTACCACGATGATCCGAAGTGCAGTGCTCAGGAACCGTAACTCTAGCTTCCTTAATTTATTCTACCAGGGAGCAGATACACATAGAGTTGTAGGCTGAAGTACTTGCTGTCTTTGAAACAACCCAGTATACTAGAGATTACCTCAATTTTGTGATGAAGGTTACAAGAACATGATGGTAAAATTATATAAATGGTGTGGCTGGTGGTTAGTCTATTTTGTTACTGAAAATAATACCAAAATCTCAATAATTACTATTGTTTTTTATTGTACTTGTTGACTTGTGCACTGCATTTTGTATCATTGTGATGAATAATTGAATTGACTTATTGATTATGAACAGCTCATATGAACTGTATAAGTCCCTTTACAGTTCATAATAAACAAAATATCCACATAAATGACTTGCAGATTTGACGGGCGCATCATGCTCTGCCATGCGGAACTCTTGTTTCAAACATATTATTTATATTTCCAGAAACCTAGATGCCCACATTTCTGGAGAGTTTATTTTTTATAAACATAAAGACATGCCTTTAGAGGTAATTATTAAGAACAGATTATAATTTTTAATCACAGCTTAGAATATATAATTTTTACTCAGCAGATTTAAAAAAAGCTGATGCCTGCAAAGAGGCACATGCCCCTCATCACCTCATTTTTTAGCAATATTGTTCCGTAACTATATGAGTACATTGGTTGCAGAGTGGTCCAATGTACATACTTAATTACCAATCACAGCACCTCTCATCTAGGTTTGAATCCCACTTGTTTGTCATTTTGCTTGCTGAACGTTGGTGTTCTCTAGATACTTCAGTTTTTCTCAGCCATTACAGAACCGAATGCCTCAATGTATATATGGTTTGTTGATTTCTTTTGATTGTGTATATATACTAGTATACATAATCTTTATTATGGTCCAAGCAGGATAAATTTAATTTGAAAATGATTTGAAATTTTACTGACATTTGTAAAGCTTTTCTTTAACTTAATACTAGAAATGTTTAAAGATTTCAAAATTTTTCTTAAATAATGTTAAGAATTTGCTTGAAATAGGTCAAGTGTTAAGAAATTCTGTTGATACTGTGAGGACCAGTATTTTTGCAAAATATTAACAAGCTTTAGCCACAATAAATGTTTATATTTTCTCTATTTTAGATCAGAACATTTTTTCGTTCATGCCAGAATGGATTATTACCCACCTGTAATTGTGCTGTGGTGGTATTAGTTGGAGATGATGTTATACGTTTTGATGGATGTGGTGCTAAAGACACTGCCAACTCAAACAACGAGCCCTTAACTGTACAGATGTATTTAAATGGGGATTTAGAACCTGGTGTCTCCATAGTCCGAATTGATGCAGGCAAACAGTATCAGGTATAACAAAAATAATTTTTACACCATACTGACCACTGGAACTATTTTGCCATTAAGGCCAATACTTATTCAATTAAGAGTGTAATAATTAGTGTTTCTCTCTCTCTCTCTCTCTCTCTCTCTCTCTCTCTCTCTCTCTCTCTCTCTCTCTCTCTCTCTCTCTTTTAGTTTCTTTTTTATGTGTTGAACTCTTGGGGGTTTTTTTTGCAACATGCTATTGGTTTTATGGTTCAGTTAAATTACTTTATGCTTCTGTGTTTTTATGGCTTTTTTTACTTGTCTGTCTTTGTGTCTGCAATACATTGTTTACGGCAGACTAACTTATCTTTGTTTTATTAAAGTTAAACCAAATTAATAATTGGTTAATAATTAATTTATAATAATTAATGATTGAATTTTAAAGCCGTATCAGCATTATTACAGCTTTTTACAGAAAGAGTTCTCAATTGAAGAAAAACTATTTACGGAGAAAGCTTATGAATTTGGAGGTCATAGATAAAATTTCATCAATTCATATATACTGATAAATAGTCTACAAAAAATGATTGAATAATTAAATTATTGTTGAAAGCTGCATCAGCATTATTGCAGCTATTCATGAGTCTTTAATTGAGGAAACCCATTAATGGCCAAAGCCTAATAATTTTGAGGTCATAGATGATAACATTTTATCAAAATATCAGGCTTAACTGAATAAGCCAGTTTTTACTTTGCTTTTGGATTGTGATTTGAACATGGACTGGTATGCTTGTGCTTGATTAGATTTGGAGTTTATCACAGATAAAATTTCAACAAAACCTATACACTCATCTGATAGATATTCTTTAAAAAAAGAAATAAATTGTGTTCTCCATTGTGAAAAGATATATTTAGGAAAGTGTCCTTAATATGGAAGCCAACAAAATAAAATTATACCAGTGAATATTTCCCCTTTGTAGACAATAACCCCAATTTTATCTTGAATTTGTTAAAGATAGGATACAGGGATTAGATCCTAGTTAGACCACTGCAGGCAGGCAGATTTTTCTTTGCAATGTTACATATTTGTTAACTCACATTTCAGGTATATCTACCAACTGGAGGACATTTAACTGTTGAGGAAAGTTATCTAAATTTCTTAAATGTCTGGTTTTATCCATCATTACTAGACTTCAACAACACAGAAGGTAAGTGGCTTTTTAGCTCACGTGAGCTGAAAGCAAGCGATATACCTTAATTATTTCATTTATAACATCCTTAGGTAATTTTGTTTCAGATTTGAACAAATCGTAGCCATGGGGCTCAAAATGGGGAAATGGTAAGGCACTGAGTGGGGAAATTACTAAAAATGATATATTTGTCACTATATCTCGAAAACTATTAACTTTTTGTACAAGCATGTGTATTAGAATATTGTAGGTATTGACATGATGATCATATATGGTTCAAGGTCATATATGTTCAAAGGTCAAAGACATAGCTGCATAAGTATACTGAAATTTGTTAATGATTTAGAAATTATTCATTGCACTACAGTTACTCCATGCATATTATATAAGCTTCTTATAAATGAAATGTGAGTGGATATATTTCTGATTAAGTTTTGTGGCAGTTTTTAACTTTAGGAAACTTGTAAAGTTTCTGTACTTAATATAATTGTCTATTGCACTTCGCAAACAATTTTGGACATAACCTTAGGTGAGCATTAAGGCCCATGGGCCTTTTGTTTGGTATCAAACACTGTAAAGTGATTTTTTGTAACATTGAATATTTAAAACTGAGGCTTTTTTCAGGGAAGAGTTTCAGCTTGGTTGATTCCCACATGAGAATTTACAGGTTGCTTGCTGGAAGTAATGTGTTAGATACAACCATGATCCTTTTTATAGCATGATGGAACAGAACACTGCCAGTCTGATTTAAATTGATATATCTAAGTTGTACTCATGCATATAGCTGTGTTTATTTCATTGTATCAAATTTGACCCACTTGGGGAAATGATGTTATATGGGGTGTTTATAATTCCAAGGTTACAGAAAAGGTTTTAAATAACATGACAAATTTCTAGGCAACAGGTTACATCCTTTATTATATACATGCTAGTGTGTTATTTTTTCATCTTTTACTTGTGTACCCAGTTCTGTTAATCTGATTTCATCTATTTGTTCATTTGTTTTGTCCATCTGTCTGTCTGTCTGCTATAATTTGGTTTCATAGCAATTACTTTTGCTTTGTTTTCAGCAAGTTTGATTGCACTTGGTATATTGATGTATACTGAAAAAATGCAGATCAAGTTTAAATTTGATTATAACATATATTGATGAAATTAAAGGTCAAGTTTGAATTTGAGTAATTGTCATCAAGCTTTTGTATAGTTATATGCTCACCTGACCAAAGGTCATGTGAGCTTATGGCATAGTGCAGCTTCTGTGTGTGTGTGTGTGTGTGTGTGTGTGTGTGTGTGTGTGTGTGTGTGTGTGTGTGTGTGTGTGTGTGTGTGCATTGTTAACACACATTTGTGACTTCTCCTATGAAACTTCTAAACATATTTTAATCAAACTTGGTCATATATATGGGCAATTCATCTTTTTTCATGGGCCATGGGTGCAAAATTCTCTTCTCTGAAACCGATGATGGGAGAAAAAAATCATGTGATATTTGGTATTTCAAGGGTAGTACAACTGTAGTCTAATAGGTTCAGAGGTCACCACTACCTTCTATTTGTTGATGAGGTGATTTTATATAACTTTGTCTAAAATAGCGTTTATTATTTTATTTCTTAATTTTAGGTTTGTGTGGAAATTACGACTTTCAGAATGACAATGATTTAGTTCTCATGAATGGCAGTATGACAACTTTAGAAGGAAGATATGCTGATGACTTTTCATTGTCTTGGAGGTAATGTCTTACAGGAATTAATCTAGGTTCTGTGTAAAACTACCCTTTTCTAAAAATTGGAGAAATCAGAAAAGTGCCAGTCAGTTGTGGAATGATTAATTTAAACTGGATTGACCATGCAGACAAAATCTACCAACCTTTTTACAAGCAATTTACTAACAACTTTTTAGATCTTAGGGTTTTTTTGAATTTAAAATAAACCACTGAGTTGACAATGTCAGATCACTTTGCCACAAATTTTCAGTAAATTTATAGCATTTGTATATTTTGCAGAACACCATTGCTATTTTTATTGCTCACAAAACTAAACAATTTTCAATAATTATATAAGTCCATGATGTATGGTGGAAGAAACAGATGATTGATAATGTAGCAGCAAATTAGGGTAAATGTTTTCCTGAAAAATAATAAAATATGTTGTGTCAGTTATTTGGTTGTTCATTAACACATACTGTGAATTGAGCAGTTCTACCTTAATGCACTTTTAAGACCTCTCTCTCTCTCTCTCTCTCTCTCTCTCTCTCTCTCTCTCTCTCTCTCTCTCTCTCTCTCTCTCTCTCTCACAAGAAAAAAATTTGTTCTTGATGAGATAGAAGACTTTTGTTTATTTTCTAATTTAGAGTTCCACCTAATGAGTCTATTTATCAAGGATTTTGTCCACCAGAGAAAATGAACAGGAAATTTCCAACATCAAAAATCTGTGACTGCTCTGGATCGGATACTGCTGATTGTAAAACACTTGGGCAGGTTCTGACATGTGCAACTAAAAAGGAGTTCAATAGAGGTATGATAGGAATTCTTAAACTATTTATTGGGCCATGATTGGGTTTAAGCCTAGCATAAACTCCTAAGCTATGATATTTGACTGTTGTTGTTGTTGTAATGTTGTTTTACATTGCATCAGCAATTTTTCAGCTATTTGCTCTAAGAGCAAGGTTATTAATTTGTATGGATCAATCTTAGAACATTTTTGTGTATGTTAGAGATGCAAGTGTGTATTATGGTCTGCTGTGAACTTGCACACACTTGGAGTGACTTTTTGGTAAAGTGCTTGCTCACTGGGTCAGTATACTCCAGACAAGCATACCACTCCCATAGTACATTATCCTGGCACCAGATGAACCAGTTGATACTCTGTCCTCTTAATGTCGAGTGTCAGACAGGAAGCATTTTCTCAAATTTTAAAGTCTTATGTATGACAAGGCTGGGGTTCAAACTTAAGACCTCTCACTCTTGAGGCAGACACTCTACCACTAAGTCACTGAAGCAGTTGATAATAATATTTGAGTTGTTACAGTTAATATATACTTTGTATTTTTTAACCTCATTTGGCTTTTATTACTGAGTCATTTGGCTCTTGAAATTTTTTTTACTGGAGAAAAGTCCATATATTTATCAGTATTTTTTCTATTGATGTACAGGTGAAGATGTAACAGAAGCATTAAAATCAAAGAGCAGAAATCCACAGAACTGTTACAGTGAAGTATCAATGTCCGATGGAGTGTTTGAGTATAATGCAACTTATACACCTGTGCAAGTAAGTTTAATACATTGTTTTTCATTATAAATTTAACTATGAAATGCAATTTGTAATTTGCGCATTAAAGATTAAATTCATCTAACAACATGAACATCTCTAATGAAACTGATGATAATGATAAGCTTTTTTGATTGCATAGTTATAGTTGTACAGTTTTTATCTATAATTAATTTTTCAGAATTCTTTTTTTTCTTTTAAATTTTTTTATGTCTTAAGTTAGTTAATTAATTAATTAATTAATTAAATATTTATTGATTTATTTATTTGTTTGTTTCATTTATTTAAAGTTACTTTTCTTTCTTTCTATCTATCTACAGTTGAATCTCGTTATCTCGAACACGGATATCTCGAACTTTCGGATAAGTTGAATTTTTTGAAAAAGTCAGGACGGAGTTGTTCTTTATTTAACAAAAAAAACTCCAGTTATCTCGAACTCTGATATCTCAAATTTACGGATATGTTGAACAATTTTTTCGTCCCCTTGAATGAAAATCCAAGAAAAATTACATCCGTTAACTCGAACAAAAAAATTTTAAGAAAATAAAATTTGTTAGCTTGAACAGATTTTTTGGTCGATTTTATTAACTTAAAAGTCGGTACTGTTGATTTTTAATGCAATGCAGTCATTATTATTAAACTGCACTGACCTCCCAATTTTCTTAATCCGTTAATAATTATCCGTTGCATAAACAATCGAACCATCAAGAAGATTATCGGGCCTTTAATTACTGCAAAGCTTGATGACATCGTTGTTGTGAGATGTGAACATTACCCAAAACAACCGGAAGCTTGGGGTGATTAAAGTACACAAAGCCAAACTGGTACAGGGACCAGCACGGACTCCACTGTTTGTTGGTAAAATACAATAGTGCATTCAGTTATTGACAGATTTTGAGTAAATATAGAAAATTTTATAAAACAAAATGCATGCTTCTGAAGTTTTAAAATAGATATAGAGGCATTGGTAAATACTGAGAATGACTGTAAATACTACCATATCAGTTTCACAGTATTGTATTTTTATTTTGAACTATGTAACAAAAAAACTTCCGATTTCTTAAATATATATATAATAGAAATATATATGACATATGATAAAACAGTGATACAGTTTGACAAGATAAAACCAGAAGTGACTTTTGATAGGCGTGTACAAGTTATTTCCCTTTCTTTGATGTTTTTTAACATCAATTATCTCGAACTCCAGATAAGTCGAACTTTTTGCATTTCCCCATGGAGTTCGAGATAACAAGATTCAACTATATCTATCTATCTATCTATCTATCTATCTATCTATTGATTCATTCATTCATTCATATATATATATATATATATATATATATATATATATATATATATATATATATATATATATATATCAGGGGTCCGGAAACGGTCATATTTGCCGGACATGTCTGACAAAAAATATTTTTGTCCGATGTGAAAAATCACTTGTCGGACATTTTTAGTTAATAATAGAATTCAGTTAATTGGACATGTAGATAAATATGTTTGTCGGTTACTCAAGTATTGTTTGCTATCACCTGTCAACCGTTTTCAATAAATACTACAAATCTAATAATTAGACTTTTGTTTATTAATCAGTTAGAATCCATGGTCTCAATCTGTTCCTTTTATTTAATTGTCCGAACCCTCATTAAGTTTGTTATTAAGTTGTTTATTAAGTAATCACATCGCTTGACAGACGGAGGCCATAAACAGCTGATTACTAGGGTTGATCCTTGAAGGTCATGGTCGTCGGACTATATCTAAGAGGTTCCATGCGGGATGTCAAATAAGACTACTGAACGCGCATTGTATGGTCTTGGCAAACTGTTTAGATATAAATAAGTAATTTTAAAAAGTCGAAATACAATCAAAGAGGTCTCGAAATAAGGTTTAGTAAAGTTCGTGTAACTTCGGAAAAACGAAAATGCACGATTGTCAATAAACAAAGATGGCCATCAAACCTTGTGTCGTCAATGCTGACAATACAAAAATCGACACTATGTGGACACATGAGCCTGACCACATGTACTTAAATAACCTCTATGTAGTAGTTAAATCCTTTTTAAAACTAATTGATATTAAAAATTGAAATCTTTTTAAAAAACATCATTAATAACAACATCGGTGATACGTTGGTTTTTTTTTGGTTTTTCTTTATTTTTTATTTTTTATTTTATTATTTTTTTTTTTTACACAGCATCGGTATCGGTGGTACGGTTGCTTTGAAAAATGTCCGACACCCCAGTCAAAGTTTTCCAGAGCCCTGATATATATATATATATATATATATATATATATATATATATATATATATATATATATATACATGTATATATAAATATGAAATAAGATAATCTTGTCACTAACATTTGAAATCTTAAATTTACTTCGTACCCAGACATTAAGATTTACCCCACAATTGGACATCAAAAAACAATTTGGCTGTTAGTTGTGTCAAGTAATCAATGTCTTATTCTTTCTTGTGGTGCCAGTTGTTCTCGTACCTAGAAATCTCTGGTCATAAGATAAGACCTTCAGGTCCTATATACTAGTATCCCTAACAAGAAATCTTGTTCTCACAAGGGCTTATTATTGTCCTATTTTTGCACTGATTGGAAAGATGTGGAATGATGGTGTTTTTACTCTAGTCAAGATTTTACTTGTAATGCAGTGATCATTGCTTGTAAAAGAAAACAGAGTGACATGAGAAACCAAGAACCTTCAATAATAAGTCACAAAACATTCTGGGACTTATCTGTTAAGTGGGATTTTAATCTAGGCAGGGACAAGTGTGTGAGCAATAATTGTTTATTTTTGTATATTTTAGGTGACCAACTTTCCAGGAGATTGGGATATTCTAAAAGCTAGTATGGAGTGTTCGAATCGAGTAAACAAATCAAAGATAGCCAGTATATGTGATGATGTAACTCCTGTTGTAATTCAGTCAGAAATAGACAACTGTGTTGATGATATTAAGGTATTGTATAATCTGTCAAATTTATCTAATAAAATCACAATACTATAGTGTAATTTATATTATTCCTTGTTTACTGAGTTCATCTGTTAGTTAAATTGTAGCAGTGACATTAATTAATCTTTTGAATGCCATGACTTATGCACATTTGAAAAAATAGAGGGAAAGAACTAAACCTCTACCACAAAAAATTATATTTTGATGTCATTTGGTGTGTACCATGAATTGTGTATATTCTACTGTTAATTTTCCTTGGAGAAGAACAAAATTTCTATTTAAAAAATGAAGTTTTGATGTGTTTTTCTTTTTATGTGTGGCATCACTTATGCATATTTGACTGTAAATTTCTGTATCAAAGAACATATTTACTGTTCTGTATCAAAGAACATATTTACTGTTCTGTATTAAAGAACATATTTACTGCTAGTAGTTTTGATGTCATTTGTTTATGTGTGGCATGAATATAAATTCAATTTCAACATTTGAACAGTCATATAGTATTAGGGTTTCAAAGTTTCAAATGGGTATAAGCAGTAAATTGAGCCAGACTTTAAAACAAAAACAAAAAAAGTTAGTTTGGTTTGGTATTTCAAAAATGTTATAACAATAAGCTTAAGAAATTAGCCAAGTTTTATGAAATCTCAGTACGTGAATAATAAGTTTTTAAATATAAAATACAGATGTATGTGATAATAGGAAGTGTATTTTTGTTATTTCTTTTTGGCAGTTAACTGGTAAAAGAGAATGGACATCTGTGTTAGAAGAAACACTAAAAAGGAGATGTCTGTTTCAATTGGAGAGAAATTTGACCATCTCTTCGGCAAGCAACTTGTTATCTGCCATATGTCCTGATGACTGTAGTGGCAATGGTGTCTGTGTAGATGGTAAGTCAATCAGAGTTTCCTCTAGCTGTTTTACACATTAAACTAAAAATAACAGAGATTTTTTCATGTGCAGAGTCTCTACTAAGAACATTTCACTGGTGTACCCAGTGGTCAAGATAATATTGTATTTGTGCAAAACTTTATAGAAACATTTAATATTGCGAATTCCTTAAAAGAATTCCTTAAACTCATGTTTACAGGATAAAAATCAACTTTCTTGATCCATTTCCATACATGCAAAACATTATTGGTTTCTTATAGTCTGATTGCAAACACCAATGGTTCATCACTTAACACCCCCACCCACCCACCCCTCCCCCCAAAAAAGGAAAAAAATCTACAAGATTAATAAAAAGAAAACAGTTCAATATGTTTATCTGTGAGCCATAAATGCCGGGCTCCTTAAAGTTGTCATCCGTTCATAAAACTTATAATACAAAAGGATCAGAAAATGGTAACGTAAACTTTCCTCAGTCTTCTGTCTTACTGTCAAAAATTTCAACGCAAGTGGTAAGTCACTTGATCTGTAAGCCTCTGGGGCTCTTAATTAAGCCCACTTAGCCATCATTATACTTGCTTTATATAAGCAGTAACTATAACTCACTTTGTTTGATTTTATTTTTAATTTGTAGGAGCTTGTACCTGTAATTCAGGATTTATTGGACATAACTGTGCTGTCAACAGTTCTATTGCACCAGAAATTACCTCCCTTGGTGGAAGTGGTCTTTGTAATACCATTACAAGCACTTGCAATTCATTGGTTGTTTTTGGAAAAACATTTGTCCAGGGATCACTTCTATCATGTTATTATAAAGATATAATGGTTTGTATGATTTTCTATTAATAGTTTGATTACATATAAAAGCAATTCAATACTGTAGAATAATGAATATTCATTAGATTAAAACTTTGTGGCTTTATAATGCAATGAAAAAATGGGGAAAAAATCATGGAATTATGTTTCATGGTTTTTAGTTGTAGCTTTAAATGTCAAGGTCATAACTGCATAAGTATACTGAAATGGTTAATCATCTGGAAATTATCCATTGTTCTTTAGTTACTACATGCATTTTCAGCTATTTATAATTGAACCAGTGTTTTCTCCAGCTTATTAAAACAGGTGGTCATCAATGACCCCCTTACATGAAAAGAGGGGGTCATTTTCCAAAATGAGGGGGTCATGAAATTGTAGAATAAAAATTACTTTTTGATATTTTACAATAAAGGGAATATTGTGTTAGAGGATCTGTACTAATCTGCGTCAATGTTTAAGTGTTTTATTCCAAATGCTACCTATATCTGTAATATTTGAAACAGTAACATCGAGACAGTATCATAAAACAGAAATTACTGAATGTCAAGTCAACAGACCATTATCATTTATTATTATTATCCATCCCTTTCGTTATGCCTGTTCTACGTATGATTTTATTATTTTCATAAATCATCAAGGGATATCTGTTTAACCAAATTTTACTAAAATATCGATTTACATTAGCTTTTTTAAGTTGACTGTGAGTCGTCGGCAAGTAAGTTACTACCAGATGCCACCTGGTCATGTTTAGAGCTCTGTGCAGGACTTTGACAAAAATGTTGTCAAACGAGATTGTTTCGACTTTTCTTTTAACCCGATGCAATAAGCGCTTATAATGACTTTATAAATTAAGCGTTCAATACAAACATTTCAAAGATTAAGAATATAGACAGGTTCTTATATCAATATTTAGCTTCCTGTAATATTTTACGATAGTCATGTGGTACGACAACATGGAATTTCCGCTCAGTACTTTCGTTTTCAGTCGTGTTACCTTTTATAATTTACAGTAGCCGATTTCAATCTACATAAAAATGGTCAAAAATAACGCAACAGCAAAACCAAGTTGCGTCATTCATAAAAAAATCGGTCAAAAACGCAAGAAACGCACTCTGGAGAAAACACTGATTGAACTGTGGTTAGGTATTACTGACTACGTATTGTGGCAGTTCCAAACTGGGGGAAACTTCAAAATTTTCTGTAATTACAGTTATTGTCTATTGTACTTTGCAATTTAGGACATATCCTCAGGTGAGCATTAAGGCCCATGGGCCTGTTGTTAAATATATGAATGTATGAATTATGGGACTATTGTTTATGAATAAGATGAAAAATGAAATCGCCATATAAAACTTTGTGAATCATACCACCAGTTATCATGTTGTCAAAGTCATGATTAACATTCAAATTACAAAAAGCAAGTTTTTGTGCATCTTAGTTTTATGGTTCTAAAGTACATAGTAAATCCATGAATAAAATGTTCAAAATAAAGGCTACTTATATTATTTACTAGTATATGTTAATTTGTTTGTGTGTGATGTTTTCTTGCTGAAATAATGCCAATTAGTTAGTTTTAAACAATAATTCTCTCATTTGTCTTCTTTTGGCTTTTTCCAAGATTAGTTACATACAAGTTATCCAGCTGAAAATTACATTTTTTGCAGATAAATGAAACCAGCTATAGTGAAGTCGGTGAATGGAAAAAAGCTATTGTGGAATTTATAAGTAAAAATGAAATAGTTTGTAAATTTCCAAAAGCTGGTAATTATTTGGCGTCAGTGAGCAATGTGGCCTTGACTAACAACACCAGTGATCCTGCTCTGTTCATCTCATATAATCCAGTGTGTTACATGTGTAATGCTAACCAGGGAACCTGTCAACAAAAGGTATACATACATTTTAAATTCCTGTTTTGTATCATGACTAAAGCGAGTTTAATTGCTTCAACAATAAGAAATATAATTGTAACCTAAAAATATACAGAGGCCCGTTGAAAGTGTATGTACACTTGCGCATTAACTTCAAGTCGTTCAGGAATGTATATTCGTGTGAGTGACTGCTATCAATATTTTAAGGTTGTTCGCCTTAGATTCAAGATGGCATCCCTCGGACAAAGATTGTAAAAAATGGCTTAAATAAATTCTAAAACCAACATGCATTTCAATTTATATTTCAGTCCAAGGGTATGGTTTCTTTCAAGAAGGGATTTGAATGATAAGATTAGTTAAAACTCATGTACAGTTGTCTAATTTAATTTATATTTTGACATTTTCTTCCCAGTCGAGTGTCAGTGTCCAAATCTAAGGGAGTTATTTTTAAAACATCTAGATGATTATGATGACTTACTTTCAATGCGAGTACTTGCGTCCATTCAATAGACATAAATATTGTATTCACAAGCGCAGTGGAAAGCAACCAGTAACTTGAATACACCTCTGGGTAACTCAAATGGAACAAAATTTACAATATTAGGATGTAGATTTGTTAAATTTGGTTAAATGCTTACATGTGTTGAAATGTTTTGATTGTATTTTACAGAAAAAGTCTAAAAATCTAACAAACAGAACCAGGTTTGATTCAGACATGATAAATATATATACATGTATATCATACATGTTATAACTCAAAAACGGATATCTGGTAGTCAATATTAAATTACTTTAAACTTTAGAGACTCTATTGTAATGTAAAAATTATTAAAGAAATATTCACTAATTAATTTTACATTTGACTTAAAAATAATATGCCCAGGTGAGGTAGATGGGGCTTGACAGGTGGCTGGGTAGCTCACTGGGAAGAGCTTCCACTAATATTTGGAAGATCCAGGGTTGGAGTCCCAGTTTGTCTGCTGCATTTTTTTCCATTCCTGCTACATTTAGGAGAAGTGTCTGACCCTGAGATGTGGGCGACCAACCTATTGGTTCAAGTAACATTATCTTGCCTTGGACATACATGTACTATTTATTTCACTGCTAGTATTATTACAATTTTCACTTTGTTTTTAGAGTGACAGCTGTGTGATTGATGGTCAGTGTTACAAAAACAGAACTGTCAATCCATCGAATCATTCAGAAAAATGTTACCCAGAAACAAGTACTACAGCATGGACACTTAATACAGGTTTGTAATTTGCATGTGACCTATTCAATTTGATTTGACTATATACCATGCAGCCCCATATTAAAATATTAATGACGGACAATTAATGCAATTTGTCAGGTTTCATCTTCGATTCATTGGAATTCCCTTACACCGGTGCACATGCTCCAAGCTCATAATAATCATTTTAAACATTGACCAACCGGTTAGAGGATTCCCTTTATTTACATCTAAAAGGAAGGAAATTTAGAATATGAATCTCAGGGATTGTGATTAGAAGTTATCTATTTTTTAAAAAAATATATTTTCAGAAAAATCAAAAAAATTTTTAGAAAATTGAAAAACTTAATGCAGCTCTAATTGATTATTTTTTATTTTGTTGTAGATCCATGTTCATTTTCAAGCACAATCTGGAATGATTATTCTGAGACGGCCATTGCTTTCCATAATACAAAGACATACTACAACATGACAAGTATGGAGGAATGTAAATCCAAATGTACAGCAGAAGTCAGCTTTTTGTGTAAATCTGTGGATTTCAACCTTAACAAACAAGAATGTCATTTATCAGCTTATGGGAAAAGTGAAGTAGGAACTTATTTTGATCAAAATTCCTTTGGAACGTCATGGAGCCATAGTTCTTGGACTTGTTCTGCAGGTAGGTTATCTTTTTCAGATTTCAACAATATCCAAAGATGAATAAGTTTAGACTTAAGTGAAAAGTGAAACCTATTAAAGGTTACAGCTTCAATGGCTGAATGGTCAAAAATGCATACTTCTGATCTCACCTTTCATTGACTACATTTGAATACTATGTTAGCAGATCCTAGTCTAAAGAAAGTTTGTCAGTTTGCTTACCAAAGGTCAGTGGTTTTTCTTCAGGCTCTTTGATTTTCAGGAGTTGACCTGAACTTTTTATAAGTTTTAAAATTCTGACTGGATTGTAAACACAATTACACCTTATCTCTTAATAATTTCAGACCTATATTTGGGAACTTATATTGATGTATTTCAATAAATATTTAACAAAAATACCTGTTTAAATTTTGCTGTGAAAGATGTCCGAAAATCATTCATCATTGGTGACACAAGGGCTGAAAAGTTTGATAGATAAAAAAAACATGAGCCAAACAGTTGAAAATTAATTAATCTAAAGTTCCAAAATTACATGTTACCAAATCCAGCTAAGGAGTGCTTTACATGACGAAACAAACCTTAGATTTAACCTAGATCAAAAATCTTGAATGAAGGTAAATCATTCTATATAAGGCATAATTTATCATAATGATATATGTTTTAAGTTTTTATTACTTTTTTTGTTTATCAGATCCATGTCCAGGAAAGAAAATTGAATGGAACAAGTTTCAGTCATGGAAAGGTTACTATTCAGATGATAGAAACATTGAAACTTTAACAGATACTTGGACCATAGAAGATTGCCGCATGGCTTGTGAATTAAACAAAGACTGCAAAGCTGTAAAATATTTACAAGAAAAAAGTGTATGTGTCCTCGCTGATGGAAAACTAACGAAAAATTCTACAGGAAAATACCAGAATTATCCAGGGTGGGAATATCACTATTTCATGTGTAAAGAAGGTATTTTAAATTTCTATATCCTGCTTCACATTGTGGCATTATCATATTGTGATAAATAACCTGTCACACATAGTATGTCTCAAAACTAAAGTGGTTGAATTAGGGTCACCTACAAAAGTATTTTAACCACACCCTATAAACATTGACATCATATCTCATGCTTGTCCAAAGTCAGAGAATTTTTCAATCAGCATTTTCTTTGTGTTTTTTAATAGTTCTTACTTTTATTTGTTGAATGATTTTGTATTTATTGACATTAGTCTTCAAATTCATAGCATTATGTCTTATTTGAGACAAGGAAATTCTTCATACTATAATTTTTTGGAATGTTTTAGTTCTTGCTGTTTCATTTTGATGTTTTTAATATTTGATCAGTCTCAGTAATTTTTTTCATGTATTAATTTTCTTTCTGGTAAACAATCCAACAAAGCTAGATTTTTTTTAATGTATGATGCTTAAGCCATGTGCTTTACCAGTTGAATTCTCAACTGGTTAATTCTAGTGATTATACACTGTATCAAGTGCTTGTAAAAAAGATGTTAAAAACCTAAGGCCATTTAAACACTCTTCTCATTAAGATATTCAACAAATGCCTGATTTTATTGATTTTAACATGTAAGAGTTTGTAGCTGGAAACAACTTATTTTATTGTTAAATTATGAAGTATGAAAACAAAAGTAAATTTTTCGAGCACCATATATGTTTCAAAATTTTGGACGAAATTCAGATGTTTAATATTGAATTGTTTTTGACTGTCATGAGTTTTAAATATCATGTAATATTTATGGTAAATATAAAATTATGTTATTCCATTTTTATTAAAAAAAAAAAAAAGAAAAAGAAAAAAAAAAATTGGTAAGTCTAATTTTAAACACAGGTTTTTTACTGATGTAGAAAATACGTTGAAATTTTAGCTTTTTCCAGAAAATTCAGGAAATGTTGAGATATTTTTTTTTGAAAAAATTCAACAATTAAACAATGTAATAATGGCAAAAAGAAAAACATGTTTTTATTTTAAAAAAAAAAAAAAAAAAAGAAAATGTTTTTTCTTTATTGAGTATCTCGTTTGACAAGAAAATCTTTAATGTCAAAAATGTGAAAAATGTTTAATCATTTAAACACTTTGCTTTTTACAGGGGAGAAAACTGGACCATTTGTCAGTAATGTGAAGGTTATTCCAGATTTTAAGGGAGTTGAAAATGATGACTTTACCTGTCGATTTGATTCAGCTCCCCCCAGTGGTGACAGTAATGGAAGACAGATTGTTTATGATGTGTTATGGAAAGTTGATGGAGTCTACCTGTATGATGACACTGCAGATGATAATGTAACAGAGTCTCATTTACCTTCAACATTTGCTAATTCCTTACAAGATGGATCCACAGTAAGTTTTTAGCTGCTCTGTCTGCAGTGTCTATAATGGTAGAATGGTATAATGGTCTCAGTGGCTAACTGATTCAAGGATCATTTCACCTTTGATTGCATAAATTCCATCGAGGCAAATTCTAGGTATAATTTTCCTGAAGGCACCTTTTCTGTTGACTACAATAATATAATTGAAATAATCTTAACTGAAGCATAATTCTGACATATGAATCAATCAACTCCTTGGGTGCTTTGGTGTCAGTTGCAGCAACTACAGTTATCTTTGTGCAAATGGATGACAAGTGGCAAAGAATAATGCCCATTTCCTTTTGTTGGCAATTGTTTAAACTGTCATGTACTGGTATGTCTTTAATAAAATTGCTTCTACTTTTCCTTATTCTAAAGATTATATTTGATTGAATTGATATTTATTTATTTTATAAGGTTCAGTGTGCAGTTAGTGCTTGTTACTATGGTAATTGTGACAACACAAGAGGAAAACTGGTTTTCTCTAATATTTTCACAGCCACCATTATGGTAAGTCATTATAAAAAAATTAGTTTCTGTACAATTCAGCAATTGCGAACTTGTTACAGCATTTTTCAGTCTTCAATACTAAAATTTCAAGCATTCTGTCTATAAGTTAAAACTTCATACTTTTACATATCAGATGGGTTTTTTTTCGTCAATTTTCATTCAATTTTTTCAGTACTATAGATTTTTTTCTCATATTGTAATACAATACTGTCAGACTTAGTTCAGGAAAAAATGAATGGAAAACCAGGGCCATCTAAATATACACATTAAATTTTCATTTACTTTTTTTCAGGTGAAAGATCCTGAATCATTGACACTGTATGAAGGAGAAGACCCAAAAACATTTGAGTTAGACATAACAGCTCCTACCTATGTTCTCTGTAAAAATAGGTCGCTTTCATCCAACGAGAATTGTACCATCTCTCTTTCAGCATTTTTTGACAGTAATTCTGATGATAAGACTTGCATTAATGGGATGGTTATCGAGCAAGTTGCTATAGCGATTTATAAATTGGATAGTAACAACAAGAAAGTATCTGGTCCATCATGTAAGATTGACATTACTATGGATAACTGGAATCAGTATAATTATGTCATTGAGGTTAAGGCCACTACAGATAATAAATATGATGGCAATTTTCAGAGGCGATTTAAACTAATAGCTGATTATTCAGTAAATGGTGCTTCTGAAGAAAAAGATGTCATGAAAAAAAATATTATGGTATGTTATCAAAATGTTTTTTATTTCCACTGCCAGAGAGAAATATTCATGCAAAGGTGCAGATGTGTATGTTTTTTTTTATTCTTTTATTTATTATTACTATTATTAGTATTATCATCATCATCATCATCAATTATTATTTATTTATTTACTATTATTATTTTTATTATTATTTTTTTTTTGCTGAATATTGAATTTTCTTGGAATAATTCCTCTATGAAATTGAATTATATAACAAAATGCCTGCTAAATTTTGATGTGCCAGATGTGCACATTTCAGAAAATCATTCCTCATCAGTGACACTAGGAGCCGAAAAGTTTGATAGATCAAAAACATAAGCCAAACAGTTGAAAAATAATGAATTTAAAATTCCAAAATTATATGAATCCAAATCCAGCTAAGGAATCGAATGCTTTGCATGAGGGAACAGACCTTAGTTATAAATAAATGAGACTTCATAGTTCTTCATAAAAGAAGTGATATGAGACTTATAATGTGGACCATATTGTCAGAGTTATGTCACAGAATTTAATAGTTTTTTAAATAAAATATCATATAAAAAAGATTCTCTTTAAAATTTGACAAAATCATTTCTTCACTACTAGATAATAAATATCAGATTTTTCTGGTTAATGTAAATCATTAAGATGTATGTGTGTTTTGTGTTTATTGAAGTAGGCTGGGATATCCATGCTTGTACAGTTGACAAATTAAGTTTTAGTTGGTAAAAAAAATTAATTGTCCTGTTAAACATATAAGTTGAAATATTTTGATGAACTACCTAGACATGCAGATATAATGTTCTGTTTATCTAACAAGTTTTGTTAATATGCACTACATCAGGTACAGGGAATATTGTTGTATTTTAAAAGCTAGAGTTTTTCTCTTTTTTTCTAGAAATAAATTTCAGATAATGTTTTCATGACATTTTATGAATTTTGAATTCTTGGATCAGAATTTTTTTTTTCATTTTTAAAGTGAAATGGTTTGCAGATTTTTCTCACAAATTTTAAGTTCACATGTATTTTCTTTTTGTTTTGATCGTTTAAACATTTTTTCTTTACAGTTTGATGTTGTTGACCGAGATAGACTTGGTATATGTGGCTCTGTTAATGATCCACATATAGTTACATTTGATGGATTGTAAGTTGTCTTTTTATTATACTTGATTGAATTATATCTGTCATTTATTTCATAATACATCCAGTTGAGCCATTCAATCATTAGTGTTGTGTCAAAATTTCTTGGAAAGGGTTTTCCTTGTCATAAAACTCTTCTTGTTTGCTTGGTACCATTAAATGAGCAGAGAGTAGTCGGTATCTTAGAGGGATATTACAATGGCCAATGTTCCAAGTTAAACAAAGCAAATCACTGATACCTAAGCCCCATGATAAAGGTCTAAGACTCTCAACTAATGTCAAACCATTGGTGATGAGACACCTTATATTTTAACCTGTACTAAATTTAGAAAAAAATCTATTAACTTATTTCTGGGTAGTAAAGAAGTTTAACATTGATCTTCAAGACATGTTAATTATAATAATTGGATAATATATTAAGCCTTTAAATGTTAGGTAGAAAATGGGTTTTCCATTCAGTATAGGCTAGGTAGTAAACATTTTTGCAGTATTAATCGGTATACATTATTTTAAAAATATTAAATTTTATTTATCATTACATACTAGTATATTTGTTTGTATTTCAGACATTATAACACATTCTATGAAGGTGAATTTACTTTCTATAAACACTTAGAACTACCATATTCCGTACACACATTCTATAGAAGTTGTAACGGTAAAGCTTCCTGTAACTGTGCTGTAGCTATCAAGGCAGGAGATGATGTCATCCTTATAGACAAATGTGGACCAAAATCAGCAAACAGCCTTGGATTTTACCCTATAACATACAGACTATACAGGAATGGACAACTGACTCCAGGATTTAAATTATTAAGATTTGATGAAGGCCGTAAATTTTTGGTAAGTGTAATTTTAAACACCACTGATTAAGCAAATGGGTTGAAATTCAGGTTTTCCAGAAAATTTAAGAAATGTTGAGATTGTTTTCTTAAAATATTGCAACAATTAAATAATGCAATAATGGCGAAAAGAAAAACATACCATATGTTTTACCAATCATAAACATGAAAATTGATAGTCCAGAAGGTGCTCATTTTAGACATGTTCCACATAATGAAGAGCATTATATCTAACAGTCTGTTCAATTTTTTTTTTTTTTTTTTTTTTTTTTTTTTTTTTTTTTTTTTTTTTTTTTTTTTTTGTGGTGGATCTATCATAGAAGAATAAAATTGAACAAATTTTAGACGTGTAAAAAGATTAAGTTGATGTAATTCTGATCCATCATACATACAGTATACAAACACATTGTTGCAACCTTGACTAAAAAACCCAAATAGTCATGTCATGAATTGGTTTTTGGTTCATTTTAGTGAA
The DNA here is from genome assembly GCA_029721355.1 of Tegillarca granosa. Classification (NCBI taxonomy): domain Eukaryota; kingdom Metazoa; phylum Mollusca; class Bivalvia; order Arcoida; family Arcidae; genus Tegillarca; species Tegillarca granosa. The sequence goes on from CM056605.1 coordinate 25,061,829, forward strand.
ATAAAGATGTTGTAGAACTAATTTACAGAAGTGATTTGCAGTAACCAAAAATATCAAATAAGTATGAAAAAAAAAAATTAGCTTATTTAGCTGTGATTCAGCTCATGTTAGTAAAAGTGTGTGCATACCCTTGAATTCAGAGAAATAATTGCATTTTTCCAGATTGATAATAACCTATTGATTAATTGATTGATTTATTTATAATCCTATGTGTATATTTTAGGTGATTTTGCCAACAGGCACAACTGTGCATGTAAAAAGAACAGTAATTAGAGCCCAGAATTTCCTCAATGTCTGGATAAAACCATCTGCAGCAGATTACAAGAAAACTAAAGGTATATTCCAACATCTGTTAATCACTCAGACCAGTCTCAGTAAATTAGTACCTAAGGGTTTTACTTTAATTAGGTTAATTGTAAACTGTACCATATGGAATTCTAAAGGGCTGGCTTAATTATTGGTCACAGGGTAATTCATTGCATAGGTTTTCAGAATCAAAGTCAGGAAGCTTGAAATGGAGTAATTCAAGATTCCTTCACTTATAATAGTTAGTTCTTAGATCATGAATGTAAAGTTGAGTATCTAAAGAAAATCACCAACCTTCTGCAATAGAACTGACAAACACTATTGCTAGGATCTCTCTGAACAGTATTTGGACAAAGATGGTGAGAGGTGCTGTGTGCTTTAATCTACTTGGTTAACAAGGCACCCATAGTTACAATGATCGTAGTGAGAGAAAGTTTGTCAATTCCTTTGAACTTAAGTTTCCTTTACCATTCATGGATTGATCACCTGTTGAAATGCTATAATTTTGACTGGAGTTAAAAAAATCACCATTACTCCTCTCTCTGTCCAATGTGATACATGCTATGTCTTATCTTTTACATAACAAACCCTTTAATCATATAATTTATTAAGAAAGTGGGGTTTGACAGTGTACCACATGATCAGAACCACATAGCATTTGTGTATTGCTTTTCAGAAAATGTTCACAATGCTGTGTCCATAATAACAATGTTAGCTTATGCTATTTTATGCCATATATATATATATATATATATATATATATATATATATATATATATATATAAATATATATATAAAACAAATCAAAACCTACAAAAAAAATGTGAAGATAGAGAACTAGCAACATATAACATGGTATTTAAGACCTAGATTACAGATTATGTTTACTATTTTAGGTTTATGTGGTAGCTTCAATGATGACAAAAATGACGATTTAACTTTGGCTAATGGAACTCTGTACACAGGTCCTACATCTCGACCTTATGACTTCTCAAAAAGCTGGAGGTATGTATAAAAAATAATGGCATCTTCGGTTAAATTATCCAATTTTGGATAATAAATATAAAAAAAAACTGCTAAAAGAGATGATGTTTTGAGTTCTTGTTTTATTTTTTTATATAAAAAGTTATGCATTTCAATAAGTTTTTATCATTTCAGGGTTGAACAAAAGAATACTCTATACACTGGAAGTTGTCCTACATCGAATGCTTTAGAAGAGACTGCACCAGAACAGCCATCATATTGTTATTGCAATGCTACTGGCAATGTTAACTGTGGTCCGGGATATGATATTGTAACATGTCCATTTGAAACAGCTGGTAATCTAATTTATTTCATTTCTTGTTGTCTTGTTTAAAGTTATGGATACTACAGTGGCTAGCAAAATTTCTGAATCTGTTGAATTCTTTTTTTTTTTTTTTTTTTACAAAATTTGTGTTAAAAAAGGCCAACTGGCTTCATATGTGGGAGGTCTGTGTTTTGAACCCAGGCCATGGCTGACCAAGACTGGAAAGTGGCTGTTGTTTCGCCAAGTACTCTGCATTTAAAAATGAAAGTCACAGGCTTCTGCAGAGAAGACCTTAAAAACTGATGACCCGTTTCATGGTAGACATTGCACACTAAAGAACCCTTCCCTCACATTGCCCTGAGCACACTGTAAAGGTCAAAATTTTCTGCCACTTCACCTATAGCTGGTGACATCTGGATATATATAAAATATTCTTGGCTGGGATGCAAAACCCCATTCAAACAATCAATCCTGAATTCCAACAAGCTCCTTGTAAAAATACTGGCAATTTGAAGGTAGAAATTAATTTGACAGCCATTTTGTCTTTGGTTATATTTGTTAATAAAGTAGCTTATATTGATTCTTTTAATATTACTTAATTTTCAGTTTCCATGGTTATTGAAATAATTTGACTTTTTAACCTCCTATTTTTTTAGGCTTCTGTGAATTAAGTTATTCATCTGAACTACTCAAACTGTGTGACACATGTATTAGAATATTATTTTGATTTCACAAAATTAACATTTGTAAAATTAAATGTTTTTTATAGGATTGGTAAATCTTTTTTTGAAATCATAGTTTGTGCCCCACTTATAAGGAAATTACAGACATTGTTGATGGATAAATATGTCATATGATAAATTATTTGACATGATTTCTAATCATGCACAGTTCCTTCCATGAAATACAATATCTTGTTTGTATCATGACAAGACATACATACCATCTGCAATTATGATGCATTATTTCAATTTTAAATTTTCAAAGAATTTTTTTTTGTATTTAGATGGAGTTGATATAACAAGTTATATTCAGGAAAGTGCTTTATATCCAACAAAATGTTTGCCAGGATCACTGACTAAACACGATGATTTTGAATATGATCCTAACTATGTAACACCGGTAAGAATTTAATTATCCATATATATATATTCTTTAGCTGGTCAGAAAACTTTGTTTGTAATTGTATTCATGAGTTAGTTATGTGGATTTTGTGTAATAAAATAAATAGGAATTTTAATTGTTGGGATTTGCAACAACATTTTGACATATTTTTGTTAAGCTTCAGTGGAGTAAAGCGAGGATCTTTAATGCCCCTGTCAAGATTCTTTTATATATATATATATATATATTGAGGCTGCTAGTTCTGGAATAATAGAGGAAACCAGAGCTCCTTTAAAAATTGTAGAATCTCCCTGGAATTTGCAATCAAATTAATAAACATTTTTAGGCTGGGATATGCCCTACTGCAATAAAAACCTAGGTGGTGAGTGGAACTGTGATGTGTAATACAGTGTGGTTTAAGAATTAAGTCTATTCTACAATTGTTAACATAGTGTGGTATCAAAATGTATTGATTTTATGTCTCATATTTGCTTTTGTTTAGAGTTTTATTTTGCATGTATACTATAAGGTTATTATACAATTTACTGTACAATATGGATTTTTATTGGACAAGTCCATGTTGTGTAGAAAAAACTGTATTGGACGAGACGCCGTAGGCGTTGAGTTCAATACGTTTTTTTTCTACACAACATGGACGAGTCCAATAAAAATCCATATTGTACAGTAAATTGTATAATGACCTTTTTATTATACATCTTAACACATTATTCACTATTTATTTTCTCACATTATCGACATTATCATCTGCGCTGAAATTCATACACCCTAAAATTTCGCACACACTAAAATTTGTATACACTAAAATTAATACGTTTAACATATTCTGTACATTTCAAATACAGATTACAGAAAACGAAAATTGTTTCAATTATTTAATAGTTCCACTAAAATATTTACAATTTCTTGTATATTGAAATGTAAAGACTGTTGCTATGAAACTAACTGGAATTTTAACTTTAATAAAAGTAATATTGACAGCTTTGCAATTATTCTTTGTGTCCAAAAAAAAAAAACAAAAACAATAAATCGATCATTCCCCTTTGTATCGTGGCTTTAGAACCTAAATATGTACGCTTAAACAACTTGGTCAATCGGGTTATTATGAACTGATCGCATAATATTTGCATGCCAAATTGCACACAAAATATGGATTTTATGTACGGTCGTGACCGTCGAATATGGGTTTTTGGCACGTGAAATATGGGTTTGTCTGTACTGTCGTACAATATGGCTTTTTCTTGTATGAACACGTGATAGTAATAGTGAATTATTATTGGATTACAGTTATTAGATGTATAATAAAACATTTTATTAGAATAATCTATCCATCCATCATTCATTTCTTCTTTACTTTAGTTACTGTTTACCATTTCTAGGTTATATCTTCCAAAGTTTTAAGATAGAATCAGATATGTGGTATACTAAGCCAATATATCATTTCAATTTGATTCGCAGCATTTGAAACCAGGAACCATTAATGAACAAGCTCATTCTTACTATATAGACAATTTGACAATATATATTGTAGGTTGGACAATGGCCCTCTGGTGGTTTTAGTGAAGCATTTGCAAAGATTTCATGTCAGTTTCATCTTGAAGCATCAGAAGCAGTCCAAGTGTGTAAAAATTTACCTGGAATTGATTTGCAATCAAATATAAACAACTGTCTAAAGGATATCCAGGTATGTATTGGCCAATAAACCTCTGAGAAAAAATTTGTCTCATGAGATTCAAACTTATCATACCTTTAAGGTCAAGCTCATGGAGAATTTCATAGTCTCTGCATGAAGAGGCTGGGATATCTACCATAACTATATTGCCCTCCCCCACAGTTAAAGGTGTCCCCACTCTCATAAGAATATCATAAACATTAAATTAAAGCCACATAATAAACAATATCATCCTGAGACTCCAGCCAGATAAAATATATTCATTTCCAACTAGCAAAGGAAAAATCTTGTCTTACCAAGATTAGAACCAAATACCCATTTGCAAAACAGTAATCTCGAATAGTGTTTTCTTATTATTTTTTCCATTTTTGTAGATATTTTTTTTCTTGTGTTATATCATCAAAATAACAATTATATTTTATATTCACGTGATTATAAATTTTCTGATTGTCAGAATTTAGTATGGACCATTACATGATGTAAACCACTGTTTAAAAAAGAAAAGTACTTTTGGTGGATAAACTTGTTTACCTGGTTTTTGATTATATTTTTATATGATATGAGACTCATTGTGTGCTTATTTGAAACATTCTTAATGAATTGTTTGTTTTTCAACTTTGGTAGTTGAGATATTTTTGCATAATTATAAATTTAAAATAAATATTATCCCCTCCCAAATGAAGTTTCACATTGGGAAATACAGATTCAACCTGTGCATATATATATGTTCATATCTTATTGATACATACAAGACCTTTTTTTTTCCTCAATAAAGATATATATATATTTTTGGTGTCAATGGTGACATTTGCAGTCAAAACTGATGTTAAGACCTGATTACCTTTTTCATTTGCATTTACATTTTCATACTGTAAAATCAAAAATGCTTCTGGTGGTGTGGTCGGTCTTTTTGTGAAATTTAGTATCAACAAAATTTTATACTCTTTAAAGCTCCAAACAATTTGTTTTTCAGAAATTACAATTTTAACAGATATATTAATTCTCCTAATGAAATTGCTTTATATTTCTTTTCCTTCCAGTTGACAACTGATATTAAATGGAGTTTTTCTGCTGTTGAAGATGTTAAAACTCAGTGTGCCATTCAGCTTGCTGCAAATATAAGTTTATGGAATCAGTATACAGATATAATGGACAAGATGTGTATTGCTGAATGTAATGCTGCTGGAAATTGTACAAAAGGTCGGTCTACTCTTTAGACATAAAATTAATCATGGTTCTTATCAATTTTTAAGAACTATAACATTTAGATTTCTTTTCAAATGGTGGTAAAATTAAGGAGTAGTTATCATAGTGTTTTTCACCCCAAGTAAGATTCTGTACTGATATCAAGATGATCAATTCTGGGTTAAAATTAAAAACCACGATCTACCAGTAATTCGGTTCACCACCACCACACCATGTACCAGTAATTTGTACCCATAAATTATGTTATTGACTTGCATTTTTTTTTTACATTTTCTGATAAATTTGGCATTATTCTAAGAATCCTGGGTTGAAATTAGAATCCATGATCCATTAGTAATTGGGTTCATCATCATACCCATAATGTCTACCCATAACTTCTTATGATATAGAATAGCATTTTTTGTCATTTTCTGATAAATCTGACATTATTCTGGGAATTTTTAACATAAAGGTATTCCATATTCATGGGCAACAACAGTTACTGTAACTAAAAATCCTAGATACTAAAAAATCCTAGATGAAATCAAATGATTCTTTGATGGGTATTTATGATCATCTCTGTTTTAAAAATTGGATAAGAGATTTTTATGCCTATATAAAATTTCAAATTATAAATTTAAACTAGCCAAAACCGCAATTTTTTTTTTGTTTGGCCTTACCTATTATCGTTACATATGGTTCATCTTGGATGTAGATTGCCTGTTTCAAATTTAAATCAGCAACCAGTTATTTAATCATCAAGTTTCTCTATTATTCAGTCAATTAATTAAAAATTTTCTGTTGGATATATTACAGGTCAATGTCAGTGTATTGAAGGACGTGGTGGTCTGGACTGTTTTACTTTTGAAAACGATCCTCCAACTCTGTTCTATCTGAATGATGATGGACTCTGTGACATGAGAACCAGTCAATGTGATATTGTCACTGTATACAATAACAACACCCTGAATATACCTACACTTAGCTGTCATTTTAAGAAATTACTGGTATGTATTGGACACAGGTTAGGTGAACCTGAATATACCTACACTTAGCTGTCATTTTAAGAAATTACTGGTATGTATTGGACACAGGTTAGGTGAACCTGAATATACCTACACTTAGCTGTCATTTTAAGAAATTACTGGTATGTATTGGACACAGGTTAGGTGAACCTGAATATACCTACACTTAGCTGTCATTTTAAGAAATTACTGGTATGTATTGGACACAGGTTAGGTGTAGCTTAATATACCTACACTTAGCTGTCAATTAAGAAATTACTGGTATGTATTGGACACAGGCAATGTGTACCTGCATATACCTTCTCTTAGCTGTCATTTTAAGAAATTACTGGTATGTATTGGACACAGGTTAGGTGTACCTGAATATACCTACACTTAGCTGTCATTTTAAGAAATTACTGGTATGTATTGGACACAGATTAGGTGTAGCTTAATATACCTACACTAAGCTGTCAAGTAAGAAATTACTGATATGTATTAGACACAGGCTATGTGTACCTGCATATACCTACTCTTAGCTGGCATTTTAAGCAATTACTGGTATGTATTGGACACAGGTTAGGTTAACCTGAATATACCTACTCTTAGCTGTCATTTTAAGAAATTACTGGTATTTATAGGACACAGGTTAGGTTAACCTGAATATACCTACTCTTAGCTGTCATTTTAAGAAATTACTGGTATTTATAGGACACAGGTTAGGTTAACCTGAATATACCTACTCTTAGCTGTCATTTTAAAAATTACTGGTATTCATGGGACACAGGTTAGGTGTACCTGAATATACCTACTCTTAGCTGTCATTTTAAGCAATTCCTGGTATTTATAGGACACAGGTTAGGTGTACCTGAATATACCTACACTTAGATGTCATTTTAAGAAATTGCTGGTATTTATTGGACACAGGTTAGTTGTACCTGAATATACGTACACTTAGCTGTCATTTTAAGAAATTACTGGTATGTATTGGACACAGGTGTACAAAAAAAAAATGTTCTTCCACTGATATTCCAAATTGTTTTGTAGCTGAGGTGGTAGATTTACTATCTATATAGTAAGGAAATCTTGGTTTGAATCTTGTTCAACCCTTTTGCCTCCCTTCCGTTAGTTACATAGTCACATTTCCCTTTAGGAGTAATCTGGCAAAGGTTTATGGCGAGAATATCCAAGATAAAGAACCAGAGGAAAATAAATAAAAAATGTTGTGATTCTGATTAGCTCATCTGATAAAGTACACACAAGTTTTACAGGAGGTCTGTAGTTCAGGACCCAATCTGACCCTTTAATGCCTCTTTTTAAACTTGCAAAAATTTTAGATAAACTTGAACGATAAATGTAAAAAGCTGTTGTCTTGATTATACTTAACATTAACTTCATAGTTTGCTAAAAATATAAAAATCAATTAAATATTATGCAGTTATACACAATTTGTTTTATTATTTTTTTAGATAAATGAATCAACATATATGGTTGATGAAAAAGAAATTATTGTGCAAGCAACATATGTAACATTTAATGAACTAACCTGTAAGTTGCCAGCTAAAGAGAGTTACCAAGTTCGTATCAGTAACGACAAGAAAATCATCAGTGCTGCTGCCAATCTAATTGTGTATGACTCCTTGTGTTACAGTTGTGATAAAACCACAGTAACCTGTCAGCAAAAGGTAACATATGCCTTTCTAGAAACATGTTTTACTCATAAAAAGAGAGCCTTGAATGGAAAATTTTTGGTGTTATTTTGTCTTTAGTTATATTCTATAGAAATGTTGACTTCCTTGAAGATCGGCTTCATTCCTGAGAAATCTTAAAGTATAAGATATATGATGTATTATGTTATTTTGTTTGGAACCATGTGGTTACTGCCATGACAAAAGCAGAGATCAGTTCTGCAAAAAAGCAGTTCAGATATGAAGTTGTATAAAATGTTTCCAGTGCCCTGAAAGGTCTTTGTTTATAAAACTTAGAATTCATTTTTCTCCTAATTCTTGTAACTTCATTTGAAATTCATAATTGTTATATTGAGTCGTCTTACTCGTACATTATATACTAATATTTGTTATAAGAGATGTTTTTACAACACTTTTTTTAGTTCCACAGAAAAAATTGTTTAATGATATTTTTTCAATACTATGAATTCCAATTCCATTTTGAAATTATTTTAAAGGGTTTATTTGGTGTTTCTAACTGTGACATGAGCAACAGCAGTGACAGAATTAAATAACTAAAAATAGCAACATCTTGATCATGACATCTATACATGAACTTGCTTTTTGCAAGCCTGTCAAAAAATGAATTTTAAATAGAAATACACTTGTGAAGTATTTATGTCCATGTAAAATATGTGCTAACACAAAGCAACAGTAGATAGGTGGTCTGCTTTGCTGGTAATCAAATTACAGTGTCTCTCACTGCTTGAGTTTGATAATATCCTGCCCAGACAAATCCTAAATGGTAAAATTTTAGTTTATGTATCAGGTTTTGCAAGTTTTTTACCCAGATAATTCAGATTTTCATTACTATGTAAAAACTAACTGCATCAACGTGAAAATTAATTCTGAACAGGATTTTTAAACAATATTATGTTTAGTCTTAATCCTATATTCAATCATGTGCACAGTTTGCATTTAAATGCAAACATCAGTGTTCACATAGATTTATTATCACAATCTTTAATTATTCATTTTTATTTTCAGAAGTTAGAAACAATGGTTGGTATTTATTGTGGGAATTTTTTGCTTTGTCATCTTATATTTTTTAAAAATATTTTTAATTTCATATATACTTTTGTTTTTAATGGTTTTTATTTTCAGCAAAATTATGGATCAATTATAATTTTGTAAAAGCAGTTTATATTCATTTACAGGGAAGTAAATGAATGCTACTGATTGAGAATTGCAAGTTTATTTAAACAAAAATTTAAAAGAAAAATAAAACAAATATACAGTATATTTTAAATCTCAAGATTATAATTTCAATATTTAAGATTTTCCATACTTTGTCAGTGGTTATCTCCCTTTGTTGCTATTGCAGCTGGTGGCAAAGTGGACAAAAAGGCAGATTTACACACTACAACCCCTCTTTCTATTTAAGCGTTTAATTCAAATCATATTCTAATATGACAGTTAGTAGTTATTTTGCATAAACTTTCAGATGGTTGATGGTAGTATACAGGTATGTTTTCTTATGGGATGGATTCTTTCAGCCGTTTTACTATAGGTGAAAACATTGAAATTAAACCACCATTTTTCCACTCAATGTCTTGGCATTCTTTTGTTTTGGAGGTTAAACAGGATACACAATAAACATCAAACATACATCACAAATTTTGTTTGATTGATAGTTGGAAACCTTTACATTAATGTAAATCAGGAAATTTTTACATCCATTACTTTCCTAGTTGTGTGAGTACTTTGGTGTTTACATCATCATCATGACAATCAGTGCAAGCTAATGCATGAAAACTTTAATTATACATTAATATTTAACATTCACAATAAGGTTTTTTTTTTTTTTTTAGCTTTTCTTTTTTTTTTTTTACTCTTACAAATTTACATAAAATTTAAATATGTGTGAAAACTTCCTGATTTTCAGTATTTTAATTATATTTTTTGTCAGGATGTTATTTGGTACAAATTTGAGAACACTGACCAAATAAATTTAAATAGCATGCATAAGTTTTTTCCTTGATTATACACATATATATATATGGTGTTTAATACATTATAAATGTCCCTGCTTTTAGATTTTTAGTGACCAAATATTGCATAGATTAGACATTTTTTGGTATACGATGTTGCATAGAATAGACCATTTTGGTAAACGTATATAGCTTCATTGGTATTGTTTATCAAAATTTATATGCATGCAATTGGTGGTATGCTAAAATAGGTTAGATTTAAAATATATATTGTTTGAGTTGTGCAGTATTACCAGTTTATACAAGTTTATACCACTGCACTGTTTTTTTTTTTAAATTTTTATTATTTAAATGAAATTTGACTCCTGACTTTCGAGAAGAATAAGTTGACTTTATATACAGTTGAATATCTTTATCTTGAACTCAAATATCTTGTATTCCCAAATAAATCCAACTATTTTTGTAAAAAAAAAAAAACAAAAAAAAAACAAAAAAAAAAAAAACAAAAAAAAAAAAAAAACAGAATGAGTTTCTTTTTTATATAACCAAAAAAAAAAAAAAAAAAAAAAAAAAAAAAAGGATTGTTATCTCGAACTCTTATAACTAGAATTTTTAAATACATGATCTTTTAGGTCTTGTAAAAAAAAAAAAAAAAATCAACTTGAACATGAACCAAAGTTTTGCTGTTCAATGAATTTGATTAACTACAAAATATGTTTTGATAAAATTGATTAAAACTATCCACTGGAACTTGTATCCCAGCCTCATTGATTTAATGGACTTCAACCCTTTCAAAATCCATAAACTCTTCCCCACCATAAAACAAAGAGTTATCAGATGAAATAGCAATTAGTTTTAATTATTGCCAAGTTGAACAAGACTGATGACAGATGAAACAATAATATCTCAAGTGTAGGGTGAGTATAGTATCCATAGTATTAACATAATGGACACAGCTGGATGGAAATTTACAAAATTATATTTTTACAATGCACACAATCAATATGATTAAACATGTAAAATTATATTTAGATATATTTTTTTTTTCAAAATCAACTTTCAGAACACTTCTTGCCTTATAAATGGAGAGTGTTATGAAGATGGAGCATACAGTCCACAAAATATCAGGGAATATTGTGATCCAAAAATCAACATTACTGAATGGCAAACAGCTAAAGGTAGTACATGTATATCATTTTAGTACTATTTCACCAGGCATTGAAACTGATTTGCTAATGTTTGACAAGGTATCCCTTTATTTCATATAAATTCTTAATTTCCCCACTTGACTTGTGGAAACTTTTTTAAGCTTGGTTTTTCTTTTCACCATTACTTAGTCCTAAGGCATTATAGTATTTGATAGGAATCTTATTTTAACCCCCCTTCCCCCATTGACAATTGTCAATCACAAAACATACATGTACAACAACATGTAATGGCTTTTATTTCATATGGTAGTTGTTGTTTTATTTTCAGTAAAAAACATATTTTTAATGATTTTCATATCTTTGGCCATTTTTTGCACTATTTACAATATTTTGACTCTGTAAATATTTAGCATGATAGAGAACAAACTACAAACTATAAATATACAAATATAACAAACCCAGATGTGTGTTCAACAATTTATGCACTTTCCAAAGTGCTCATAGAACAATTTGTTTGTCTGTTAAATGAAAGAAAGCAATAACATAACATCCAGGTTATCATAATCATCCAGATGCTTTATCAATAATCTCCCTTAGATTTAGACAAGGACAGGGACCTTTCCTTGTCAGTGAACTGTTCTCCTGTGGTGTTGTCTGGAGATGTCGCGTACCCTTTGCTTGTCAACTTTTGTTGTTTTTTTTACCTTTTCTTGTAAGTGAACTGTTTTCCTATGGTGTTTGTCTGGAGATGTTGTGTACCCTTTGCTTGTCAACTTCTGTTTTTTTTACCTTTCCTGATTAGTGAACTGTTCTCCAATGGTGTTGTCTGGAGATGTCGTGTACCCTTTGCTTGTCAACTTCTGTTGTTTTTTTTTTTACCTTCCCTGGTTAGTGAACTATTCTCCAATGGTGTTGTCTGGAGATATTTTGTACCCTTTGCTTGTCAACTTCTGTTTTTTAACCTTCCCTGGTTAGTGAACTGTTCTCCTATGGTGTTGTCTGGAGATGCTGTGTACCCTTTGCTTGTTAGCTTCTGTATTTTGACTTTTCTTGGTAAGCATACGGTTTTCCTTAATGTTGTCTGAAAATGTTTTGTACCTTTGCCCGTCAGCCTCTTTCTTACCCTGCACACTTATCTTAATTCATAAAAAAATACAACATAGTGCATGTAGTTAAAATGATTACACAAAAACACTTAATAACACTTTTAATGACTTTCTGATTTGTGTTGCAGATTCTTGTGGACTTTTGGACCTTGTTTGGTACAGGCAAGGGAATAAACAGCTAATGCAAACAGAAAAGGTTTATCTGTATGACTTTGAAAGCAATGGAGATATTCAAAATTGTCAATCTGCCTGTCAGGATCAGTACCAGGGCTCTGTCTGCAATTCCTTTAATTTTGAGGTTGCTAATGGCAACTGCTCATTCTTGTCTACTGATGTGATTGATGCTGGTAACTTGTTAGAAGATAAACCACAAGTTCACTTTTACGAATGGCAATGTAAAAACAGTAAGTCACATACTACAATAAACCTGTCTAAACACCAATTACCTTTTATACTGAAGTTTTGTTCAGATTAAACTGGTATCTATGTGGTTTGCTTGGGTGCTGTTTCGTAAAACTACCATAACAATATTAATGCTATGTCTCAGTATAATATTTCAGTTTAAAGGCAGGTTTTAAATTTTTACTGAGGTTTTTTTTATAAGTTTCATGACAATGAATCAATAAGCTTGTCTTTTAAAAATTTGAAGATGTGTTATATACACCATTTTTCTGTTTGGTTTGTGTATAAATAAAATATAAATTTGCTCAAAAATTTATAAAATCTTTTATTTATATAGGATATATTTTACTGTTTAAAATAAATATAAAATAAACTCAAAGACTATATTTATTTATTTATTTATTTATTTATTTCCTTTTTGAACATTTTCTTTCGCTCAAAAATTTGATTTATTTTGTAGAATTGTTTGTTTTCATGGTACTTCTTTGTAGTAAAGGAGATGCTAGGACTAGTGTCCTCTGGGTTAACATGATATGTGAATACTAGTTAAGGGACAATTACACAGCATTTAAAAATCCTTAATCAATGAAAGTATTGGCTTGGAAATCTTTTTTAAAATTTTCTATAATAGATCCTTGTGGTAAAAGAGATGTAACTTGGAAGCGGACACCAGGAAAAGCTATATTGGGTTATGACAAAAAGACAATAAACAACATATATTCACAGAATCAGTGTAAAAGACTTTGCCTTCAGGAGACTGATTTCCTATGTAGATCATTCGAGTTTCAGCTTTCAGCTGGACTGTGTACGCTATCAGACACTACAGCATCTCAGCATAGCAGTTTGTTTGTACGCTTGTCTGGGTTCTCATACGAAGAATGGGAATGTGATACAGGTTAGTAATTATATTTAGTGGCCAAGTTTTTAAGTAGGCTGCAGTTATAGGTGACTTGAGGGTTTATGGGTTTGGTTTCATATTATACATGTAGTTAATAATGCATTTTGTTCCAGATTGCCCAAATCCTCCCACCATAAACATAAATAGATGTCAGCACAAATGTTGTGGGCTAATCTTGCATTGGTCTGGTATCCTGTTCAAGGGGTGTTGTATTGTACTTTTCAGCTAATTCATGCAACTTAAATGGATAAAGAAATGCCAGATAGAATATACATTACTTATTGATTTATATAAAAAAAAGTTCAAAACAATGTTATTATAATAGACATGAACCAATAATGTAATTAATTCAAGCACATTTTAAGTTTACAAACACTTACCAAAAGGAATAGGGTGACATGGGATAATGGTATTTTACATCCGAATCAAGATTTTTTCATGTATATCTAGCCACTTGATTCTGGAAAGATGAAAGAAACCAGAGTTCTATCCTCAATAAGTGAACTTACTTTCACTTTCTCACACTAGGAACTATATGAGTGATATTCAGACCCAGGTGGCCAGAAATATTGTGATTCATAAGCTAGATATTTATGCCACGTAATCTTCCATTGAAACTTGACTTATTATGACTTACCTAAATTATTAGAGATAGTCTTTTTTTAATAGATAATTTGAAAATTTGTTTGTATCAATCTATGGAATAACATCATTTGATATTTTCTCACAAAAAAAAAAAAAACAAAAAAAAAAAAAACAAAAAAAAAACAAACAATCAAACAAACAAACAAACAAACAAAACAGAACAAAAACAAACAAACAACTTAATTTCTGAAAAGTGTGACATTAAGATTACTACAATTTTTCACAAATAAAAATGGGTATTGATCAATATTAATGCTGACACACTTTATAGTGTAATCAAAAATAATGAAATAAGTATAATGTTTTTGTATGGAATGTGTAACAGGAAAAAAAAGGAAACAGCCAAACCCAGACTAGAACCCAAGACCTTCCCAACACTGGCTGGATGCTCTACTAACTGAGCTACCAGGCCACTTATCAAGCCTGGTCTACTTCAAATGAATGATAATCTTGATTAAAATGTTTTGTTTTTATTTTAGGAAAAGACTTTCCTATTCTTTTGGAAAATCCAGAGGTTGAAGTAGAAATGCCACCTGGTGGTAGTATTGAGAATTACACATTAGCTTGTAGTTTTCCATCTATCAAGGATCCCAACAGAACATTAGAGTACCATGTATACTGGTTAATCAATAATGATATTGTCCAAGATAAAGTTGTCATGGCGAAGGACAATACAGTTAAAATGTATATGGATAACAGTCATTTAAGTGATTTAAAATTTGGAACAAAGGTAATTTGAGTGTCACATATAATGACATGTTTTTTTCCCCCATTATGCTCTCTCTTTTGATTGACAGGTGCATGCCAGTCAGTTTGTCCATCTGAGTTTTTCCAGATAATAATTTAAGAACAGGCCCCAGTTTCACACTCAAATCCAGATAGGATATATTTTAATGTCAATTTTAATGACATTACACAGTTAAAATTGAATATCTCATGTTGTAATTAAATTGTTTAGTGTAGGTTTGTTGAAAAAAAATAATGGAAATATTTGAGTTGAGTGTACACTCATTTGAGTGAATGATTGTAAAACTTGAGCCAGATCAAACGATATTAAACACACACACACACACACACACACACACACACACACACACATACACACACACACACACACACCAAAAAAAAACAAAAACAAAAAAACATGCCTATTGCTTAGCTCTATAAATACACAGGAAACTGGTTAATATGAGAGTCTTACTCTTGTTCCAAGATCCTGATTTGTAAAAATGAATGAAGCCTTAAATACATCAATTTAAATATAAATCAGTTTATATCTATCCAATTATTTTTGTCTTGTGATTGCCAATAAATTCTGTCACATATCACTGATTATTGTGACACATATTACCTAATAAGATTCAGTTTAATACTAATTTGAACAATTTGAATATTTTGTAGCTATCATGTGGAGTGTCAGTTTGTGTCAGTGACCAATGTAATGAAACAACAGGAGCATTTAGGCAAAGTAATATCTTAGAATTAACTGTCAAGGTATGTTATACAGTTGATTGAGGAAGAAAGATGGATGAATGGATAAATACATAGAATATAAAGTTAAATAGGGGTAACAATGAGAGAAAGAGTCTCAGAGAGAGAATTGAGTTGAGTAATGGTGTTTAACGTCCCAGTCAAGAATATTTCACTTATATCGAGACGTCGCCAGTTATAGGGGAAAGTGCAGAAATTTTGCCTGTGCATTGCGCTGATGGCATTATACAGCAGGGTTCTTTATTGTGCCATGCCTGCCATGACACGGGACCTCGTTTATTTTAAGTTCCCATCTGAAAGAACTTTGACTTTCATTTTATAATGCAGAGTGCTTGGCGAAAGAACAGTCACAACCCACTTTCAATCTTGGGTCAGACCCGGCCGGGGTTCAAACCCACGACCTTCCACTTACGGAGTGAGCACTCTACCAACTAGAAAGAGAGAGAGAGAGAGATCTTAAAACAAATTATATAAAACTAAAAGTTTTTTTAAACAATTCTTTTCTAATTTAAAAATGTAAACATTACTTGTATGAAAACAGTAAGCTTTTTTTTAGAATGTTTAGAAAATTATATGGCTCTTACAGGTACATTAAGTGTAATTTTCAGAATTTTTTAAAATTTTGAATCCATCCTTTTTAATGTTTTGAATTTAAGCATATCAGTTTTACTTAGATGAATAATATAAATCACATTTTTTCCATCTTTTTATTTTGATTTTATGTTCTTTGTTTTAGGTTGTTTCAGAGGCTGAAATCTCCATAATAGAGGGAGGTACAGGCAAAGTTATCACAGCACAACTGACCATACCTCCAAAATTTATGTGTAATGCAAATATACCATCTGAAAAATGTTCTGTAATTATAAACAGCCAATTTAATGCCACAATGGATCCAAATCTTATATGTTCAGATAGAAAAGTCATTCAACAAGCTGTTATTGGAGATATTGGTACTAATTCCAATGATATCTCTTGTGGTGTTCGTGTTACCAATAGCAACTGGAGATCGGTTTTTAGTATTCCTGTTAAAGCTAAAATCGACGGGCTTTATGATGGTGAACAGTCAAGGATATTGAACATTGAAGGACAACTGTCGGCTAATGGTTCCCTGTCTAATGCCACGTTATTTAAAGACATAAAGGTATATTTATAGCAGACTGGTCATTTTTAGACCTAAAACAAAAACAGTTATTAAAGTTATTTTGAAAGAAAAATTAAAAATTTTTCAATTCTGATAAAGCTTATTTACTACTTAGTGAAACAAGATTTCATTTGATTGATTTGATATTTCTTAATTCACAACATTTTCATTCAGTTTTGTGTCTCATCACCGTAATGATCTTAAGTTCTATTTTTTTGGAACATTTCATTCTTATTTTGTGTAAAAAAAAGGATTATGAAACGACTTTAGAGAATTCCAATTTTATAACAATAGTTTTTCTCCCTACCTTTAAATGACTTGCATGTGGTGTTACATGATATGCCAAAAATTGGGTGTCACATTGATACATAGTGAAAGGATGTAATTGTGTGTTACATAGTGCATTTTTGAACCCTATTGCAAGCATGCCAAAGTAGGGAACTTAAACACTGACATATGTTTTGTGTTTTGTTTTCCAGGTCAAGGTGAAAAATGTTGATGTTTCTTCTGTATGTAGGTCAGTAAATGACCCACATATTACAACATTTGATGGGAGGTATGTACATAGATAATTGAACTATGTCAACAGGGAAATGTAATTTTGTACATAATTTCTGATTCATTGAACCATGAAAATCAAATTCGAAGTAAAACCAAAAAGCTGTATATAGTAAATAATTTTTACATGTGAAGCCAATAATATTATTTTGACCTTTACATCCATCTTATTTTTGTCTTACTTGACCAACTGAATACTTGTCTTGTACAAACAATATCCTTTGGGTGTTTAATCAGTTCTGGGATAGTGGAGGAAACCAGAGTGCCCACAAAAAACAGCCTTTCAGTGACTCGTGAATTGTCAAATTTTCTCAAAATAAAATCTACATGAATTGGATCCAAATTTAGGCATTTTTAAAACGTTACTATGCCAAATATGCCTCTATAAAATGCAGGATTTAAAATTTTGATAATAAATTTCTTTGGAACAACTCCATATAACACTTCAATAAATTTGCTTGATATTTGATTAATTTATCTTTTCAGATATTATGATAATTTCAACACTGGTGAATTTGTGTTGTTTAATCACAAATCATTACCATACAAGGTAAGTTGATATTAATTTTACTTTATACTATAATCACCTATGTTTGGACCTCAGTGGAAAATGTTATAGCATCATATTATATATTATGATTTCTCTTACATTCAGTTTTATCTTTGTGCATATCTTTAAACCATAACTTCCCAGATTTTTAAATTTTCATATTATACTGCATTTACATGGCCAACTTAGTCTGCTATGGATGTACAATGTATTTTGTAACTTCATCTTTGCTAGAGGTGTGTTCAACAGTGTATTCTGTACATTTTTGATTTGGCGAGCATACCTTTTTACAGCCAGGTTTCATAAAAGTACATGTGAGCAATGTCTTATACTGTCTAATATACTGTTGTCACTTTCTTTAAAAGAACCGTCACAAATTGCATGAGCACTTTGGGAAGCACATTGTTGACACACCTCTGTGGACATTTCATTTTAAGTAAGACAGGGATGTGTATGTACATAAATGTGTATTTGTTTTGTGAGAGACAAATCTCAAATGATTTGATTTATTTGACTTTACTGCATGTTTGAAAACCACATTATTTAATCCATTTAACAATCAATAAATTAGTTTTCACAGTGGTTACATTTGTATTCTGATGTATTTTGTGAGAAACCTCTGGCCAGTTCAAGACAGTGTATGTATGGGTTCCACTTTGGCGAGCAAGACATTCAGAAATGGTTGTAGCCTAGGCCCATGCAAGCAACTGATATCTCTAGCTTAAAGTCGTTTGCCTTAGATTCAAGAAAGACAAAGTTTATGAGAAGTGTTTTTAAAAATTCTGAAACTAACATGCATGTCAATTTTTATTTCATTTTAAGTATATGGTGTCTTGCTAGATGGGATTTGAATAATAGAATTAGTTAAAACTTGTGAACAGATATCCGATTTAATTTATATTTTAAGAGTCTCCTGAGGAAGCCTCAGTTTATATATTGATACAAGCCTGAAGATTTTCTATGAGACTTATAATGATCTTGTATATAGGTACTTTATGCTCTCTAGAACAAACAAATTTAATTACCAATGTTAGTCATTTACTTTAACTTTATCCAATCTTTTGTTTTACAGGTTCATGTACTGTATAGGAAATGCAGGGGTAAAGCATCATGTAACTGTGCTGTGTACATCCAATCAGGTGATGATGTCATAGTGATTGACAGATGTGGTCCAAAAGTCAACCCAAGTAGAAAAGAACCATTCAAAATTTACTTGTACAAAAATGGGGAACTGACACCAGGGACAAAAATTTACAGAGAAGCTGATGGAAGAAAATTCAGGGTATTTATCTAATTCTTCTCATGTCATGCTTCAAAGGTATAAAGGGCTTTAATTCTGATTAATTAAATATCTAGATAATTTTAAAAAAAAAACGTAATTAACCATAGTTTTTGTGTTGCCTGACTAGGCGACATATAGGGATAACTTTCGTCGTTGTCGGCGTCTGTGTCTGCAGCGTCCGGATTTCCTTGTCCGGAGCAAAACATTGGTGTTGTGTGTTCAAATGACTCCAAACTTGGTGTGCATGTTTCTTGCAATGACTCGAAGGCAGTGCACAAGAACTGCAACTCTTTCTTTTTCCGTTTTTATACGCCCGTCATATGACGGGACGTATTATGTTACGGTGCTGTCCGTCCGGGCGGGCGGGCGGGCGGGCGGGTGGGCGGGCGGGCGGGCGGGCGTCTGTTAACAATTTGTATTCCGTTCAATAGAGACCACAAACATTTATGGATTCAAATGAAATTTGGTATACAGCTTTACCATGGTAATACCTTGTGCAAGTTCGAATTACAACTTTTTCGGATTTTTTTGGAGGAGTTATGCCCCTTTTTTAACTTAGAAATTTTTGTATGTATGACCATGTGGTTTCCGATCATCAGAGCCTACAACTATTTATGGATTCAAATGAAATTTGGTATACACATTTACAATGTTATTATCTGGTGCAAGTTCGAATGACAACTTTTTCGGATTATTTTTGGAGGAGTTATGCCCCTTTTTTAACTTAGAAATTTTTGTATGTATGACCATGTGGTTTCCGATCATCAGAGCCTACAACTATTTATGGATTCAAATGAAATTTGGTATACACATTTACGATGTTATTATCTGGTGCAAGTTCGAATTAAAACTTTTTCAGATTATTTTTGGAGGAGTTATGCCCCTTTTTTAACTTAAAACACCTTTTTATCATACTGCACAGATCACGACAACAGTTCAAATTATAATTAATCTTTAGAGATATAAATTATTTCAGGTTGGTTAAAAAAAAAGTTCTCAAAACATTTCAGACAAAAAATGTATTTGTTTCCTAAAATCTTCCTGCATGCAATGCTTAACACATGAAAACACTGCCATGACCTAACATTATATTTTAAACTTCTTCCTTCCTGGAAATGAATATGAATTATATAGCAGTCTACCACTATCCATTTAGCAATATATTTTTACATACATATATCCTAGTTGTAATTATACTTCTCAGTAAAGAATGGAACAATCTAGAGGATTAGTGACGAATTCATTCGTAACATCCTCTGGATGTGAAATGATAAAGGCGACAACTTTCTCCTTTTTAGCAGCATAAATTTGCATCTTGGGGACCTTGAAAACTCCTCGATAGATTTTGCTAAAAATTTCTGAGGTTATGGAGTCTAATGCGATCTAGCTATCTAACTTGGTGAAATTTTTGGGAAAAATCGGTTTCATACTTAATTTTGGGGTCAAACATGCAAAAAATGAATTTTTCCAAAAAACAATTACGTTTAACGCACTCCTGTTCAATAACAGTTCATTGTACGAAAAAGTCGTCCATTGACGGAAAAATGTTTAAGATCTGACGGAAAAGGCGGTATTTTTATATTTTTTCTATCTTTTACATAAAATCCACAATAACTGTTTAAAGTCGGCGCTATCATCCAAAAACAATTTAACGTACCGTTTTGAATTCGTACCCATATTAAAGTAACCAATTCTTTACCAAATTATTGGTAGGTTTGGCACTTATCCGTTAGGTCTGTGTCAAACTTTTGAGTGGCAAGTTCTGTGGATGAGCTCTACTGATAGAAATCCTCTAGATTGTTCCATTCTTTCCCGCGAAACCCCTAAAGGTGTCGCCACACTAGTAAATAGTACTACTCGATCAATATAACACGGGCGTATAATGCTACGGTGCTCTTGTTGAATTATTTCCCTTTGATTGATTTTTTTAGAGCATTTCTTGTCCGGAGCATAACTTTGGTGTAGTATGTTCAAATGACTCCAAACTTGGTGTACATGTTTCTGGCAAGACTGGAAGTGCAGTGCACAAGAACTACAACTTTATCTTGTTCCGTTTTTGAATTATTTCCCTTTGATTGATTTTTATGGAGTGTCAGGAAGAAACATATCTAGTTTTTTAATGGAATGTAGTCTTGATACCCTGAAATTAACGTGAACATTTTAACTGTAATTATACTAATACATATGTACCTATAATTGATTAATTTTAATTTCATTACCGGTATAATTTATTTATTTTCAATTTAATTTTAAATCTTTCAGTACTTTTCTGGTTAAAATATTTCCACATGTCTTTTAAACAAATTTAAATCCCAAATCATTGTTTCTTGGTATGATAAAATATTGCTTATTCTTAATGTTGAATATAATTCTTGACCTTGTTGTTACCTTTTAGAAAGAAAAAAAAAACAGTTTGGAAGAATAGTATTGAATTTTAAAAATGTTTAATTTAAGAAATTTACTTTGTATTTTTTGGTAGTTTACCTCTAAAAAGTGATAGAAAAATGTAGTTGAACCAGCATTTTTTATCTTGTTTTCTTTTTAAAGATGTCCAAATTGAATGAGGATTTTTATATGGACAACACAAACCTTTTTAATTAAAAAAAATTAATGTTTATATATTGTAAATAAGAAATTTGAATTTACAGTCGTTATTAGTATATAAATTGACATAATTTCTTTTGTTCAGTTACAAAATATGTATACTTTTTTCTTATTTTTGTCAGGTTTTCTTGCCAACAGGAACACGGATTACAGTAAAAGTGGGTAGAGGAAAAACCTCAAATTTTATGAATGTATGGATCCAAGCTTCAGCAACAGATTTTAACAACACTATAGGTCAGATAACTTCCTTTTTTTGCTCAGATTTAAAAATTAAAAAATGTACAGAAGTACAAAGCTCTTTTTACCATAGATTTAGTGTTTAAATCAGATCCCGTTTTCACTGGCAAAAATATTCAATTTTTCCAATTTTTGCATTTCTTCCATTTTGTCATGAAATCTATACAGTATTGTTGTGCAGAATTTTGTTGCTGCAAACACCATGTGAAAATTGATTACAAATGAAAAACTTTTTTGTTTGAAACCTCCTCTGTAGTAAAATTCAGTTGGAGCCAAATGTTGCATGGCCTTTCTGCAGAGAAAAATGTATGAATTTTGCCTATTTTTAAATATTTGTTTTAAAACATCATTTAATGCTAAATATGTCACCATGACATTATAAATGCTAAAAACTGAAATTAAAAGTTGATTTTCTTATTAAAGTTATTATAGCAACCTTATATTCAAGATAAATGAATCAATATAAATACATGTATATAATGATCCCTGATCAGATCACTTGTTCATGGTGTAATTTTTAAGAGTGCTCTTCAACAATAGAGGAAGATTAAGTCATTGACTTCTTGCATTTGTGAATACAAAGTCACTTATGCTCCATGTGTGTCACATGTTATATCTTGGCATCATATTAAAGACTAAAATATCTTATGTTTATCTAAGTACTTTCTGTTTATTTGTAGGACTTTGTGGTACTTATGATCGGAACAGAACTAATGATTTAGTTAAGTCAGATGGAAGTTTGTTAAACAGTCAACTAAAAAGACCAGATGAATTCTCCAAGTCATGGAGGTGAGCAGAATAAGTTACCTCCTAATTTTATTGTCTTCATATCATTCTACCTAACTTGAAGAATAGTGGATTGTAGTAGCTTTTATTATGGATTGCATTTTTGTGTATTGAAGGATTCTTTAGAAATTGACTAAAGATAAACGTCTTTATTAAATATTGAGATAGTAATCTTTTTTTTTTTAATTTTGTGGTTAATAAAACAGTCAAGAAAATATTATTGCAAATTAAAACTTAAGTTTGCTTTTGAAAATGGGCTTTGTCAAACTTAGCTTGTTAATGCAAATGGGCTTCACCAATGTGCTAAATACTGATAAGCTTACATTCCACTCAGAACCAGTAGAATATTTTTCATTTTTCAACTACAATGTCTGGGCTTCCATCCACATAAAAGTTACTGAATTAGGTCGCTTGATGAACTGATGAAAATAAAATTTACTTCACCCACATAAAGTTAAAAAGAACTACGTGTAATTTGATAGTTATCATGTTTTCTTTTTGATTGCAGAGTAAAGGCAAATGAAAGCCTAAACAAAGGAATTTGTCAACAAAGTTCTTTGATGATTAAAAAATATTGTGATTGTCCCAAAGATGCTGCTTCCTCATGTGGATTTGGCTTAGAGTCACTGCCTTGCATGCCTTCACTCAATAATCAAGGTATTTGTTGTTGTTGTATCTTCCTTTTAACTTTTTATCATGTACAGAAGCATTTATGTTGGTGTCATATCCCTAAACATTAGAATGAATGCTGATAAACCCAGCTCCTAGCTGGTGTCAGAAAATTTATTGGTTTACAATAAGAATTATCTTAAGTGCTACTTAACTTTCATAATTGGTTCAAACATGATGTTTATACTGTTTATCAAATAAATAGATAATATGAATGTTTTCACTCCCCTTTGACAGATCTTGTAAAATTTATTTGTTATTTTTAATTTAGATGACGTCACAGAATTACTGGTAAAGAGAGCAATTGATGGCTGTGACAAAGATAAACCACAATCAGAATTTGATGCAGATTATGTACCTCAGGTAAGTTAAATATCACATGCATGAAACTTCATTAACCTGAATATTGTTCTTTTTTCCAATCACATGGATAGAGTCAATACTTACTTGGACTTAATTTAATTTTTTACCCCTTGCCTTGGCTGAGTGGGGATTTATGTAAATATATATATTTATATATATATATATATATATATATATATATATATATATATATCAGGACTCCACAAACGCCGGTAAGGTCAATCAGTGGTAGGCAAAAGGTACATCAAACCCCCCTAACGATCTGCAAATGGTAACCCCCCCACACACACACACACAATTTTTTGTTTTTGTATTTAATAACACACATCAGACAGGTAAAGTATTAAACATTAAAATTTTTATTTGAAAATATGGTGTTTACATACTGCTTTTTATCTTTCCATAACTGTCCAGTCGTTGGCAATGCAACAAAACGTCAAAAAACAGTTAAACTGAATTCTGTTTGGTACATCGGATATCTGTCGTTTTAATTATAAATTATAAGTCAGTGTGTGACAATGTCACATATATATAGATAAATGTTCATAAATAGCGCTTATTAATATCATATAAAAATCCCATCACTGATCGACTTATAACAGATACAAAAACCACGTGTAATGTCGTGATCTTGTTGTAGTTGGTAACCCGAAAAATGGTCGTGATCAATCTAGTCAGCTCTTGTATATAGAATTCAGGGGAGGTTATTAACTATCTATAAACTGGATCGATCAGGCAAGTGTGTGTTTGTATACTCTAGAACAGAGGCCTGTTCAAGATACACTATATTTGCTTGGCAATGACTTCAAGCCATTCAGGAATGAATGTGCGCGAGGGCAAATTTGCAACCGCTATCAATATTTTAGGTTGTTCGCCTTAGATTCAAGATGGTGTCGCTCGGACAAAGTTTGTAGGAAATAGCTTAAATAAATTCTGAACCCAGCATGCATTTCAATTTATATTTCAGTCCAAGGGTATGGTTTCTTTCTAGAAGTAATTTGAATGATATGATTAGTTAAAACTTGCGTACAATTGCCCGATTTAATTTATATTTTGACATTTTCTCTCCAGTCAAGTGTCGGTGTCTAAATCTAAGGGAGGTTATATTTAAAACATCTAGATGATTATGATGAGTTATTTTTAACGCGGGTACTCACCTCCGTTCAATAGACATAAAAATTGTTTTCGCGAGCAACCGTTACTTGAACACGCCTCAGGTGAAGCAACTAGTAATCAATTAACTTGTAAGGTATTAGGTAATTACCTGTGAATAGGGAAGTTCAGTGAATTGTGACACTGTCCTGAGTACTTTTAATTGTTAAAAAGCCGGCATTAAAGAATTTTTCATCAGACTTTGTCTTACTATAATGGGAAAAAAGCCGATTTGGATATTGAAATCAGCTTTTTATACGCCCGTCATATGACGGGACGTATTATGTTACGGTGCTGTCCGTCCGGGCGGGCGGGCGGGCGTCTGTTAACAATTTGTATTCCGTTCAATAGAGACCACAAACATTTATGGATTCAAATGAAATTTGGTATACAGCTTTACCATGGTAATACCTTGTGCAAGTTCGAATTACAACTTTTTCGGATTTTTTTGGAGGAGTTATGCCCCTTTTTTAACTTAGAAATTTTTGTATGTATGACCATGTGGTTTCCAATCATCAGAGCCTACAACTATTTATGGATTCAAATGAAATTTGGTATACACATTTACAATGTTATTATCTGGTGCAAGTTCGAATGACAACTTTTTCAGATTATTTTTGGAGGAGTTATGCCCCTTTTTTAAATTAAAACACCTTTTTATCATACTGCACAGATCACGACAACAGTTCAAATTATAATTAAGCTTTATAGATATAAATTATTTCAGGTTGGTTAAAAAAAAGGTTCTCAAAACATTTCAGACAAAAAATGTATTTGTTTCCTAAAATCTTCCTGCATGCAATGCTTAACACATGAAAACACTGCCATGACCTAACATTATATTTTAAACTTCTTCCTTCCTGGAAATGAATATGAATTATATAGCAGTCTACCACTATCAATTTAGCAATATATTTTTACATACATATATCCTAGTTGTACTTATACTTCTCAGTAAAGAATGGAACAATCTAGAGGATTAGTGACGAATTCATTCGTAACATCCTCTGGATGTGAAATGATAAAGGCGACAACTTTCTCCTTTTTAGCAGCATATATTTGCATCTTGGGGACCTTGAAAACTCCTCGATAGATTTTGCTAAAAATTTCTGAGGTTATGGAGTCTAATGCGATCTAGCTATCTAACTTGGTGAAATTTTTGGGAAAAATCGGTATCATACTTAATTTTGGGGTCAAACATGCAAAAAATGAATTTTTCCAAAAAACAATTACGTTTAACGCACTCCTGTTCAATAGCAGTTCATTGTACGAAAAAGTCGTCCATTGACCGAAAAATGTTTAAGATCTGACGGAAAAGACGGTATTTTTATATTTTTTCTATCTTTTACATAAAATCCACAATAACTGTTTAAAGTCGGCGCTATCATCCAAAAACAATTTAACGTACCGTTTTGAATTCGTACCCATATTAAAGTAACCAATTCTTTACCAAATTATTGGTAGGTTTCGCACTTATCCGTTAGGTCTGTGTCAAACTTTTGAGTGGCAAGTTCTGTGGATGAGCTCTACTGATAGAAATCCTCTAGATTGTTCCATTCTTTCCCGCGAAACCCCTAAAGGTGTCGCCACACTAGTAAATAGTACTACTCGATCAATATAACACGGGCGTATAATGCTACGCTCGGCAGTGCTCTTGTTTAAGTTTGAATCGGCGTTTTTGCTAAAAATTGGCGTTTGTGAAGGCCTGATATATATATATATATATATATATATATATATATATATATATATATATATATATATATATATAATTAGTATAGGGACATCCATATAAATTTATTTCACATAGTTTTTATACGCCCGTCTATGACAGGACGTATTATGGTATGGCGCAGTCCGTCCGTATGTCCGTATGTTCACATGTCGTACGCTAACTCAAGAATGCTTTGAGCAATTTTAATGAAACTTTTGTGAAATATTTGTATCTAAGGCAGAGAGCTCCCTTTTGTTTTTGAGATTCGTTTGTTTTCTCGTTGCGGAGTTATTGGCCTTTAATTGTCAAATTTTAGGCATTTTTTGGCATGTTGTACAATAACTCAAAAATGCTTTGAACAATTTGAATGAAACTTTTATGTAATATTGGTATCCATGGCAGAGAGCTCCCTTTTATTTTTGAGATTCCTTTTTTTTGTCACTGCAGAGTTATGGGACTTTAATTGTCATATTTAAGGCATTTTTTTGCATGTTGTATCATAACTCAAAAATGCTTTGAACAAATTGAATGAAACTTTTATCATTTATGTTATATTGGTATCCATGGCAGAGAGCTCCCTTTTATTTTTGAGATTTGTATATTTTCTTGTTGTAGAGTTATTGGCCTTTAATTGTCAAATTTTAGGCATTTTTTTGCATGTTGTAACTCAAAAATCATTTGAACTTTTCTTATGAAACTTTTATGTTATATAATATTTGTCCTATAATCAAAAAGGTTTGTGAATAAACATTGAGAAATAAATTTGCTACTTTTGTTTTAAAAAAATATGTTTCAGCTAAATGTCAAGTTGTTTAAGACATTAAAAAAGAAGTTTAAATATTTGACGGGCGTATCATGCGCTCCAGGCGCAGCTGTTTATTGTAATTTGTAACTCCTATGAACTTTTCCCAAATAAAATGAAATTTGACCCATTTGTTTTGCACATATGTCAATGATGTGCACTGCCTATTTTGAGAAATTTTACTCAAAATTATCTTGTGGAAGTAATTCGTAATTTTTTAAAAGAAAATATGTAAATGGTGCATAATTTTTTTAATCTGTAACTCTTACAAACTTTTCCCAAATTGAACAAAATTTAATCCAGGTGTTTGTCACATATCAGTAATGTGTGCTGGGGCAGATTCTATTTGAGAAATTTGTGAGCTTGCTTGCCAAAAATTGGTGGTTTTCTTTGGCGATTCTTGTTTCTTCCAACATCCAAAAACTGATTAAGTAAAAGAATCTTGACTGGGGTGTAAAATACCATTTCTGAACTCCACTCCATTTTTAGGTCCAAAAAATTATTTTATTACTTATTCCAATCATTAATACTGGTTCAACAGCTATGTCATTTTACTATGTACCAGTGATGGGTGTGAATGCTAGCTGAAGGAATTGCTCAATGTTCATATCAGTTAACTTCTTTTTTATATCATTTTATTACAATGGCTGACACCATCATGATCATCAGATGTTTGAAAAATTGGAATCAACTCGTGTTTGTCATACTTTTTATTACAGGATTTTGAATGGCCAACACAATCCAATATTACATATGATGATGCCAAACAGCATTGTGAGAATGTGATATATAACAGTGTACCTGGCAAGCTGTGTGTTAACATTACTGGAGTTAATTACAAGCTACCTCTAGAATCCTGTATAGAAGACATCAAGGTTAGTAAATAGGTTTAAAATATTTAATTATACCAACTTGTCTATGAAAGTTACATTTAAAAATCTTTTATTTTACCCACTTGTATCAGACCAGTAATATTGTTTTAAAAAAGCCTTTTGTTAGTGACCAGTACCAGTTACTTTTGCTGGTGATTTTTTCATGAAAATTTTACTTCTTTGTCAGATGCATAGTTGATGCTTAATAGAAAAATCTACTGTCTACTGGTCTTAAAATTATCTGGGACCAGTGGGTCTTAAGATTTAGCTGGGACCAGTAAAAAATTTTAAAACCCTGCAGTGTAGAAGTGTGTCTGAAAGGTTAAAGCCAAATACTCATATTAAGTGGGCAGTAAGGTTCTAGTTCTAACATTTATGTTTAAAAGACAACCTTATTTACCATAGATCTGATTTCTACAGAGAAAAATAATGCTGCGTTGGGGAATTTGACATATTTAAATATCTCAGGATCACAAAATCTGTTTGTGATTATAACATAAAGCATCACTTCATTTCTGGTATAAATACTATCAATATTTTCTATAGCAGCAATTAATGATCATTTCCACAGAGACATTTCATGGTAACTAGAATGCACATGCAAGTTTCAGTCCCAACTTAGTTCAAGTAAGTAAAGGGTATACCAGTTGTTAATTAATTTTCTGTGGAGGTTTGCAAAGTCTGAAACATTGAAGTTCTTTTGTGTTTCGTTGATAAGATTCAGTATTTTAACAATACTATCTTTCATTTAATTTCAAAATATGATTATTTACTTCCTACAGATTATGGACTCATTTGATTGGTCATACACTGCAGTATCTAATATCATGGAACTTTGTATATCAGAATTGTACAGAAATATTTCGTTATGGATAACAAATGGAGATACGGTACATCCAGACACAGACATATTGCACCAGATGTGTCTAAATGATTGCAGTGGTAATGGAGAATGCAAGTCTGGTAAATGCTTTATTAATACAGGTTCTAACATGAACATTCCTTTAATATCCAACTCATTTACAAATGTGCAACAAGCCTTTTGTGAGTTGCATAAGCATTTATTCAGGAAGTTCAATAAATTCAATATTGCATGATAACAAATGTACTTTCAATTTAAGGTCTTATATACATGTAGAACAAGTTTTTTAATGTTTTAAAGATATGAAAATCAATAAAATTTGTGTACTGTTATGACATAATTTTATGCATTTTATTGTAATTAATGAACACCAAAATTAAGCTGGGTTATAAAATGCAGAGTATTTAAAAAATCTTTATGGGTATTCAAAGTTTTAAAACACAGCTTCACATATTCCAGAAGCATATGGCTTGTAGGTAGTATGTGTATTTCAAATTTCAAATTTTTACGTCTCGTGTATGACCTGTGCAGGGCTCGATTCAAAGACTTCTTGTTCTCAGGACAAGCATTCTACCACTGATCCACTGAGGTGGTTTTGGTGATAGAGCTTGTCTAAATACAAGTTACAGTACACTTTTAGTTCTGAGCAGTTTACATTATATATTATTCTGAATTCTGTAGACCATTTTGTCAAAAGGATTTATACAATCTTTATAATGATTTTATTTGTTTTTACAGTGTTTTTGTTGTATTTATAGGTTCTTGTGATTGTAGTCCTGGATTTATTTCTGCTGACTGCTCAGTGAATGCTACAATGCCAGCTAGAATCTGGTATTTGAAGAATGATGGACTATGTGATTTGACTGATTCTAAATGTGATGAGATTACTATGTATGGAGAAATATTTGTAAAATCTAAAAACTTAGTCTGCAGACTGACACCTGTTGATGTAAGTGTTAAAACAGTTTGCAATATTTAGCATTTTTTGAGTCATTCATTTTTAAACTCACTTGCAATAGCCTTACAAGGATTTAGATAATACATTAGTATCAAAATGGCACCTTGCTTTAAAACATAAAGTTTGAGGTGATAGTAATTTGATAGGTAAAATTAACAAGCATGTAGTAAGAAGTAGTTATACCATGTTTGTTTGCAAAAAAACAGTCAACAATTTTTAAAACAGAACCCTCTACAAGGGCATATTGAATAAACATTAAAAAAATTTGTTGAAAAAAATGTATAGTAACATTATTATAATATTTTATAATCATAGCATATTTGGTTACTGGCTTCAAGAAGAAAATGTTGGGAACAAAAGTACAAAATTAACTTTTTTTTTTTTGGTTAACAAAATGGCACTGTTATAAAGATAAGTCAAAATATCAAATACATTTCTTAGGCATCGCATCACATCTTCTTGTGGATGACCAAGTATTTATACAAATGACCTTGACTATGACCTTAATCCTTAGTATACCTGTTTAGTTATTTGATAGTGAGAACATGGATTTGTAATTTTCAACCAACTATGTAACAATATAAATCTATAATTTATCAACACAGTATCATTAAAGAGATCATATGTCCAATATAAGTTAAATAATATGTTTTAAATGTGTTATATTTTAGTTGTTTGATGGTGGATATAACTTAACAGTAACAACATATACTGTACCAGCACTATTGGTCAGTTATAATGAAATTGTATGTCCAGTACCAAATCCTGGCCAAAGCTACAAGGTAGAAGTCAGTAACAATAATGACACATTTAGTGAAGAACTGGTATTGTTTACATCATATAGTAAAGAATGTCACACCTGTAGACAGTCAGGAATCTGTGATTTTAAGGTAATTATGCAGAAAATGTAACAAATTTGGCCAAATAGTTATGGTCATTGACTCAAAATTAAAGGGTGGCCTTGTGACCAGGAGATCTAAAGCATACCCAAATTTAAAACCCGCTAGGGCAAATCCTAATGTGGGAAGATTTTTCAGTTTGCTTGCTGAAGTTTTTCCATGGGCACTCTGGTTTCCTCCATCATCCAAGAACTGAATATATTGATATAAGTGAAAGTATCCCAATTTGGGTTTAAAATGGTAACATTTCACTCCACTCAAAATTAAAGCATTTTGGGTTTGAATATTCTTCAGGTATGAAGATTATTTGTGAACGATACTTTTGATTTCTTATAGTTAAAGTTTATCAGCTTGTTAAATGTTGAATACCAACTGTGTTTTTTAATCTAGGAGACAACATGGAGAAATATCTTAAAAAATGGTAACAGTTGTTACAATCTGTGTAAGGGTTTAGGGTGATTTTATCTAAGGAAAGTGTTTACTATTTATTAAGTCTGAATATTTATAAACGATATAGAAATATGTTTCATCCAACCATTTTGGAGTTACTTCTATTATCAATTTTAAAAAAATCTGGGCTTTTTGTATGCTTGCTGCAGTACTCTTGTTACATGCAATTTTTTTTTATTCAGGAACAGACCTGTTTCATAAACTACAAATGTTATGAGTTTGGTGATAGAAACCCTGGTAATGACACATTAGTATGTAACCCTATAGAATCCTACAGCAGCTGGAGCCCTGTTAGATGTAAGTTGTAACAATATAAAACATTATAGCTCAATGTACTAGGCTTAAGCTTTTTTGTGGAGCTTAAACATTTTGGAAATTCTTGGCAGCCATGCCATTTATGCCATTGTCATCCACACTGGATGTCCAAGACATTTGACATAGCTATTTGTACATTACAAACAGACTTTAAACCCTTAGGTAGAACCAAAAACATTTCAGACCTTTATTAGTAGCCATGTCATTGATGTCATTGTCATCCACATTGGATGCTGTAGACATTTGTCATGACTATTTCCATACATTAGACTTTAAACCCTTAGGTAGAACTAAAAACATTTCAGACCTTTATTAGTAGCCATGCCATTGATGTCATTGTCATTTAATTTTGATGCCTCAGAAGTCATGTCTACTCTACATCTTTTACATTTCTCAATTACTAGACTTTAAAATATTAGATATCTACATTGGATAAACAACAGATCTTTTAGATGCAGCATCCTTATGATTAGTAAGATTAAATTTGCACACACCACAACATTGGGGCCCCAATTGGGAAATGATGACAGGACTTATAAATCATTTGAAGATCCTTCTTATGAGCACACTATAGCTAAACCTTAGATATTCTAGATGTTGCATGTATAAAACAAATAGTATATGATTTGCACAAACCTTGGCATGTCATCAGGAAGAAAATTCCCATAGGCCTTGTTGTTTACAAGACATAGATTTTGATAGCTCTTGTTTATGTAGTTTAAGATAATTCTTTTCAGCATATCCATTGGTCAGAGATGAACCAGTATTATCAACACGTTTTGAGAGAGATATGTTTATGTTCCGCTGTGACTATGAGTTCACACATACAAAGAATGATACACAACATTTTGTCACATGGTTTATGGATGGAAATGAAATTGAAACCATTCCAGTTACAACTGAATCACCATCATCAAAGACTGGTTTTGTAACTATCCAAACAGAAAAATTAACTAATTTTTCTTATGGATCAAAAGTAAGTGTAATGTTCCTAAGGTCACCTGACACAAAAAGCTATATCTAGAAAGCCTGTTTACAGTCTATATTTCATCATCTGTTCATCCTATGTCAACACAGATATATTTCTAAGGAGAAAATGAACACAATAATACAAACTACAATCAATTAGATGATCATTTGACATTATTCCATTTATTTTCTCAAAAACACATGAGTTTTAGAAGAATTCTATCTTAGAATTTAAATTGCAAATAAACAAGTTTAGTTAAACTGTAGTTGCAATAGTATTATATAACAGCTTGTAAAGTTGTCAAAAAATGGTAAAAATTGCTATCCAACAAGATTAACAATTTAAATAAAAAATAAGAAAATTTTGTGTTTTATGTTTTTTAGTCTTCATTATATTGTCTTTGTTTTCAAGGTATATAAGAAAAATCATTAATATATATATATATATATATATATATATATATATATATATATATATATATATATATATATATATATATATATATAAAATGGATGTATTTTCCTATTTTCAGTACATGAACAATATTCATTTTACTTTAACTAAGATTAATGTTCTGAAAAAAAAAAACAACATCAAAACAGATTCTAATATTTAAATGACTTAAATGACTAACAGTCACACTTCTGGAAATTTGCTTAATTACTACCAAGATCATTGAAGGGATTAGTATCTTTAAACTATGCATTTTCATAATTAATTAAACACAGACTTTATTAATAATGTACATCTTAACTTACTTTCAGGTTGGATGTGGTCTACATGCTTGCTTTGTAGAGGATTGTAATGCTACAACAAGTCCTTCTCGGAAAAGTAAAGAAATACATGCAGTAATAAAGGTAATGAATTTATGATTAAAACCAGCTTATAAAAGTACTTAATGTAGTTTGAAAGTTCAGTTTAAATAAAAAATTGTTATTATGCTGTTTAACTCACATCAGCAATTTTTCAGCTTTTCACAACAAGAGCAAGGTTATAAATCTCTATGGCAGTTTTGATGGAGAGTTTAGTTATAAGTAATGGTCAATATTATGTCATTTGTATTAGAGTTATCAGTTTTGTGATAGTTGTTAAAACTGGAGCATTTAGAGAAAATTATTGGCAATTTACCTGATGGCAAACTTTTTGCAATTGACTTGACAAAATTGGAACACTATGATTTGCCAGAGTGTGATTTGAACATTAGCGCTAAGAGGTGCTTTGATCTGCAAGTTTAAGACATTTAAAGCTTCTTGCTTTATGAGCAGAGAGAGTTGCTTAGGGCTCATGTACAGTTTTAAGAACTGTCAAGAATAGAAATGTTAATTTTATACCACTTTTGCAAGCTTGGATTTGCAGGTGAGCTGCCTTGTTTTCCAAAGAAGACTGGAGAAGTTAGCCAAAATATAAATTAAATCAGGCATCTGTAAACAAGTTTTGACTAATTCTACCATTTAAACTAATTCTAGAAAGATATATTGCACTTGCAATGAAATATAGGTTGAAAAGCATGTTGGTTTCAAAATTTATTAAAAAATTTCTTATAAACTTTGTCCCAAGACACCATCATGAATCTAAGGCAAACAACCTTACAATAAAAATAGTGGTCAATTGCTTGCATTTGTGAAAACACTGCCTCCTAAACAGCATCTCTTCAAAGCGAAAATGTACCTACACACTCTTGAACAGGCCCCAGATATAAAAGTGTACCCTTCAATTTGACAACATTTAACAGAAATTGTTGTTGGTCATTCATCAAGAGATCTATTTGGTATTGTGGACTTCATCCATACCTATCCTTCTTGTACCTCAAAATAAATTCATTTTTGTCTTATGACAGGACTTATGATATCCTTGATGTTTGTTCAACAGAATAAATAACATGTTATTGATAATGAACAGTGTTCATCTGTAGGTAAAAAAATTCAATGGAAGACTATCAAAATATTTTAAATGGTACCTATGAGAAATTATAGATCTATACCAGCAATAGAGAGTACCTTGTGGTATGCTGTTAGAGTCATATTGTATTCTAGCTCTGATTTTATATTTTTTAGATAAAAGAAAGCCAGTTGACAGTAGTGGAAGCAGGAGAAACAAATATATACATATATCTACAGATTTCCCACCAAACTTGTTCTGTAAAAATGGATCTAATCAATGCAGCATTCATATATCATTGACTGTAAAATCACAAGAGAACTTATGTGTGGTGCCATGGCATTCCACAGGGTTGTCATTGGTTTTGATAACAAAAACAGGAAATGTGGAACAATATTTACCATGGAGAATTGGAACACAGAACTAAAAATTCCAGTTAAAGCTACTGTGGACTCCCTGAAAGATGGGAACCAGGAGAGAACCTTAATGGTGGAATCATACATATGGACTGACATGGAGGATGGAAATAACCAAAAATATCAGTCTTCTGTCAAGGTCAGTTTACCTTGGTTACTATGGTTACATAGTAGTATGTTTCATGTCTGCTTCTCTATCCATTCATCCTTCTGTCACACATTTGTTATCTTTTTAACAATAATTAGTATACTTATTTATACTGATCATGTGTCATGTTGAATTTGACATTTTTGGTTTTGTGGTTCAGGAAATATTTCAGTATCAGTTGATTGAAATCCATGTATAGTAATTGCATGTTGATGTGTTTTTGAATATGGTTTTATAGATTTTTTAAATCAGTGCATGTTAACAAATTTTGTGTCTGCTCTTCAAAATAAAT